>ML685790.1:3159814-3174327 GCA_007922175.1 Pelusios castaneus | reverse complement strand
CCCTCCTCTATGTGCTGTTCCCCAGTGTTTGAATCCTAACACCTATTTTGATTTGCTGTTACAGCCTGACCTGATCCTATGTCATACACTCCCCTGCATTTAATTTCCTCCCATTCTGTAAGTTTCCCATCTTCAAAGCGTCTGACGAAGTGGGATTTTCTCCCACGAAAGCTCATGCGATAAATAAATCTGTTAGTCTTTAAAAGTGCCACAGGACTCTGTTGTCTTTATATAAAGGACAGTGACCCATGTAGATTAGAAGGAAGGGCAGATTAGAAGGAAGCATAAAGTCAGACAAGCAGCTTGTAGAACTATTTGGACAGAAGTGGGAAAAGGCTTTAAACGTTTTCTGGCTACTTGTGTCAGACACTGAGTATTTTGTTTGCTACCTATTATAATTGTGTCTTTATTCACCTGGTCACTCTGTGCAGCGCAGCAGGACCAGTGAGAATACCAAGAGTACAATACTCTAATGTATCTTCATCTTCCCCATTATTATATAGGGGGCTCTAGTGATATGTGAGGGGTGAAATTTAACCTGCAGAGAGGACCCACACAAGACCCACGCACCACATACATTTGAGTATAGCACTATTTTGAATGCTTCAAATGGGACTTAGCTGGTGCAAAGGTTTTGTGTGCATCCTTTGTGAGCTTTACCCTGCCTGTATAGGAAATAACCTATGAAAACAAGTTGTAAAAATGGAGAATTACAAATCTGATTTGAAAATAACTTGTAGCTGGATTTTTTGAATTTTTTATTAATGACACAGCTAAAAAGTAGTGATTTTTAAAAAAATAAATCTGAGTTTCAAGTTGGTGTCCCATCAAATGTTCTAATCAATGAATAGGCTGTTTTTGGCATAATTGTTTGTTGCGTTATATTGTTCTTTCCTAATGAAATGATGATATAGGAATCTTTTGATTCTCCTTGTAGTATTAATAATATATTGTGTCAGACTTTTTATTGACTGTATGTAGTGGGTTTTTAGAAGCATATGAGAATCTTGTAAAGTGCACAAAGAACCTTGTCAGTCAAAATACTAGGGAAGTGGAAAAACTTACGACAAGCTGAAGTTGGGTACAAAACACATAGATGGAGTTTTGCTCAAACATTGCTTACTTTCCCTGATGTCATAATTTTACAGGCCAAATCCTCAGCTTGTGAAAACTGGCATAGCTCTATTGAAGTTGGTAGAGATGTTCTGATATATGTCATGAGAGGAGCTGACCCATTATGTTGAAGATCTTGCTCCGTTCACAGAGTCATAGAATAGTAGGGTTGGAAGGGACCCCAGGAGGTCATTGAGTCCAATCCCTTGCTCAAAGCTGGACCACCCCAGCTAAATCATCCTCGCCAGGGCTTTGTCAAGCTGGGCATGATGTTGGCTTCTATTGAAATACAGTGACTGCAAAAATCATATCTGCATAGCCTTATTTGGTAAAAGATTTGATTCTGCTGTTCTTGCAGTAATGATAATTTCTCTTCTGTTCAACTTTATTGAATTTCATTTTGTTGCTACCAGATGATTTTTTTTTTTCTTTTTACCTGGTTGACACTTAAAAACTTCAGAATTCTCAACAACTTGCTAAGAAGATTAATTGTTTAATATATTGCAGCACTAACTAAGCAAGTTCAATTTGCCTGTCAGAGTCTGTTTTGGAACAAGTCTCATGACTCAGTACACAGCAGTTTTTTCCCTGTTTTAGCTGATAATTTGAATTTTAATCTGTACAACTGATGACCATACTTGAAATATTTAGTCATGCAGCAATCCTGTAACAGCAGAAGGGAAGCCATGGTCAGCCATAGTACTTTTCTTAAGATGTTAGACTGTGTGGATAAATCGGAAAGGAAAACTAAGGAATGTAGAACTAGTTTGTCAGTTCATTCTACACTTAAAGATACTAGTATATGAATACTTCACAGTAACAACTTTTGCTGCCCTTCCCATAAGAGAAACCAATACTGGGGAAAAAAATGATACAACTCAATCTGAAAGAACCAATGAAAAATGTTAGCTAAATTAATTTTAGAGGGGACCATTTACTATTGGCTAACAGAAGATTTTTCATTTTCTCTATTTTTTATTTCCTTCTATAAAGTGATGTTCAGTGCACCAGAGAATATAGTTCTTTGCTTATACACAGCACATGGAGCTGCAGTGTAAGATTTTACATGATGACCCGCAAGTGGGCCTCAATCCTAATCCTGATGTGAGAGCATGGTTCAGTTTACTGGCATATAAAATTTTTGTTGTCCTCTGTTCACACTGTTAAAAGGAGACACACATGCCCAGTAGTAAACTAACTAGTCTGCTCTGTTCTGTGTAGGTTTTTATACTGCATTCATCATTACAGTATTTGATTGCCCTTGTTCCATCATCATCTCCGTAAGGGGAATAGTGGAGAGTTCAGTTTTCATGGGATTTTTTTTTTTTTTTTGTAACATATAAGTCATGTTGTAATTATTTTAGCAAAAGCAAGGTCAAAGATTTTCCTTCTACTTATAGCGGAAGGCAGTGAGGTTTGTCATGGTCCTGAGTTCCTAGGGGCGTTCTTTCCATAGTCTTATTCCTCAGTATGTCTGTTTTGATTTTTGTTGTGAAAATAAAGCAGTACTTTAGTGGTCCCGTATTTCCTGTCTTCATAATCATCAGAGAATGCCATAAACCAAAGACAATTCTGGTCCTAAGAAGCCTCAGGTTACAGAACATGTGTCCCATCAGCATGTTTATTCTTAGGCTAATTAGCTGAATTTGCCATCTTACCCTGTGGTTCTAAAAGAAGTGAGATGCTAATTCAAAAATGACATTGTACTGCAGTTCCCTTACTGGTCAATAAATTTTACAAGGGCCGCCCATAAAGAGGATTAAAAGTGAGTGATTTGTTTCCATCCCTTGCTCAGCTTCATGACTATAGACCATCTTTATAAAGGGAAAACAAACCTGTTCTTACAGCACTCATCAAATTGTATATTATGTGCTGCACAGTTTTTTGAATGTGGATTTGTAGTAAAAACCACAAGTGGAAATTTTACAAAATCTTCACCTGCAGTCATTCAGAAAACACATCAAATATGTTTTCCCCAACACTAATACAAAACAAAACAGTTAAATGTGACTGCAATATTTTCTTTTACTGCCTGTGGCTTTAACTCTTATGCCTTAATATATATGGAGTATATCTGAGTTATGGTTACTGAGAGAAAGAATTATGAGTGCATTTATTTTAATGATTACACCATTGCATATTTAAATAAACACACTACCTTGAACAGCTATAATTTTGTTAATGCTAAACCAAATATCTTCTCATACACCTCATTGAAGCTCAAGTGCATGCTATAATTGGATAAAACAAAAAATCAGTCTTTGAATTATCCAAGTGCAAAAAAGTGTCTGACACATTTCCTGTCTGGGAAAGCACTCCTTTTATTATGGCTGGATAAAGTCAAATGGATTTATCTCAAACACTCACCTCTGAGCTGAGGACAATCACGAGAAAACAATCCGCTATCATTGCCCTACCAATAACAGTCTCTCTGGATTCCAGCCTCCATCATTTATACTCTTTTGATTTATTCTGCTCCAGGTGAGTCCCTTACTACTGCCACACAGAATAACCCATATAAGCTTTCCCCACTCATTATAATCTATCATCAATTCTTGGATTTCAATATCACTTTAAGTAAGTGCTCAATCTTTGTACCATGGACATAAAAAGCTGTTTGCACCACACTATCACCTTGCTTTTGAGATCTGAGTGGCATCTGTTTTCATGTTTGTTTACTTATTCTTTGAGAAAATTTACACTCATGCTTAAAAAAATGGACTGGCAGATGAGCCAGATCAACAAATTCCAGTTTGAAGGGTAAAATCCTGATCCTATTGAGGTCAGTGAGAGTTTTGCCATTGACTTAAATGAAGCTAGGCTTTTACCCAGGCAGTTTATGTAAAATGTGAAAATGACAAGGTTGGGGGATGCTGTAATTGAGTTGTGGTATGCTAGAAAAAAGGTCCATTCTCCTCAAAAAATTCTCCATTGATTTTTCAGAGGGTAGCAATCTATTTTCTTCACATTATCTTTAAGCTCTGATTGGGGAGAACCAAATGAACCTGAGTCCTTTGGTTTCATTGTGATGTTTCTGATCAGAACTGACCGATGCTGTTGAAACCTCAAGCTGTTGATTTGCCATGCCTTGTTGTCTAGCTCTTGGTTCTAAACTGAAATAGCTGAATAAAACCTAGTATATGTTGAATAAGAATAGAAAATGACATTGGCAAACAAGTGAGTAATCTCATCCTCTTTCCATTATGAATTCAGATCGAGAGAAATCCAGAATCTAGATCCTGAGCCAAGTTCAGCCTTACTTTAATCAAGTGCAACTCCATTGACTTAAACGGAGTTGCATTAGTATATAGTAGGACTGAATTTATCCCATTGTTTGTCAGTTGTAAAAATTAAGTTTTGAATTTATTGACAATTTTAATAGTTTATAGTCCTGGGAATTATCAGTTACAGAATAGAAAGTATATGGATTTCAGTTTTTTTTTTTTTATAATTTTAGAAAATATAGGTCCAGATTTTAAAAACTCAGCATGAAAAAGTTAATGTGCACACATTCCACAAGTTAAACTCATGGGGCAAAATCCTGGTTCTAATGAAATCAAGTCAAAGTTGCTTGTATGTGGAAAGTGCTTGTGTAGATATCCAACTTGTGTGTGTCCACTGAAGATGAAATTCACTCTTTGCAAAGAACCAGCAAAAAGAGCAGTCTGTTGCTTAGTAAGCTCTACTTTTGATTGAGCCCTACATGATACAGGAAGAGCACCTTTGTGCACAAAATCAGAATAGTTAAGTCCTATTTTAAGGGCTTGAGTGTGTCCTTAGTACTCTATAGGTTTTGTGCTGGCCTCCTGCAAAGGGCAGGGTGGATTTCACCTTAGGAGTGCATCAGTTTTTTAAATCTCACCATATTAAATGTTTCTTACCATCATTATATTTGACAAAGTACTTGTATCTTTGTTGTATTTGTAATACCTTCAATTTAGTTTAGAAATATTAAACGGCACTGTATTGTAATATTTTATAATGGATGGATTTCAAATTTTATAGTTTTTGAGTCACTCACCTCACCTTTTCATATTATATTGTTATTGCTTACTTTATTCGTAGCCACATATTACATAGTATGTTGTTTACTGCAGTGCCAGTGAATCCACTCAGCCCGCCTCACTGCTTCAACAACCTCATATTGGCTATGTCTACACTTGTTAATTTAGGTCGACTTTAGCTAAGTCTATTTAGCATGTCCACACCTAAATTTTAAGTCGACTTGGGGGGAACTTACAAAGTCGACCTAGAGCGTCCACACTGGATGCCTAGGTCGACTTGTAGGGGGTAGGTAGACCTGGGACAGGCCCACGGTGGCAGGGGGCGCAGCCCTTGCCAAGTGCCAGGGGGCTCAGCCTTTGCCCCATTGTATTTGGTACAATGGGGCAAAGGGGGACAGGGACCCTGGCAGGGCATAGGGGCAGGATGGGGCCCTGCCCTGTGGGAGGGGCATGCCAGGCTCCCCCTGTGCCCCCCCTCCCAGCAGGGAGGGCAGTGGGGGAGTCCTGAAGAGCCCTAAGTCGACTTAGAGTCGACTTAGGGCTACTCTGCATCCTCACTGGCTTAAGTCAACTTTAGAAAGTCGACTTAAGCCTAAAGTCGACTTTAAACTAGGTTTAACAAAGTCAACTTAATTTTCTTTAAGTCGACTTAAGGAAAATGTAGTGTAGACACAGAGTAAATTAATTCGACTTAAGCAAGCTTAAGTCGACTTAATTTACAAGTGTAGACGCACCCATTGTTAGTGTTCCATTTTAAGTCATGGACGTACTGTTTTATTAGTAGCAAGTATGCAGTACAGCAGGGCTTATGTTTGGGGCTAAATTAATTTTAAAAAAATTACTTGCAGGAGAGGTCATTCCAGACATCTTTCTATGCACATGGTTTTATACACAGTAAATTTAAAGCAAGGAAAGGTCTGTACTCACCACTTGGAGCCATGAGGAAACTTCAAGCTGTGCAATAGTTAACCTATGTAATTGCTTCATCTTATTTTTGCTATATTTGTCACTACTTATCATTTCCTTTTCCCTCCTTTTGCTTGTCACAGCCACACCCACTTGTTATGTTTTATCTCAGTTGAGATTGTAAACTCTTTAAGGAAGGTCTGTGATACAAATGTCTTTGTACAATATCTGGCACAATGGGATCCTGATTCTGATCTTGCACCAGCAAAGTACAATCGAAGGAGCAGCAGGTCATTAGGCAGCAAAGGCCGAAAGCCCCTGGTGGGATCAACCCTAATAATAAACACAGTCTTTGTTACTGTGTGCGCTAATCAGTCCCTCTCCAAAAAGTCAGCAACCCCAGCATTTACACTACTAATATTTTCTTGACAGCAGCAGTGAATGATTGCAGATGTTTTTGTTTTTCCAGACTGGCTGAAGTCTGTTTTTAAATCAAATTGGTCTTGCAAGTTGTTTTCTTATGATAATATATGCAGAGGAATTATTAATATTTGCAACTTATTGAACAAGTGCAGTAGTATGGGTACAGCCTCATGACTGTGCTCAAGGAACTGCACCGGAAATCTGTGTGCTCTTTTTTATTCATTCTTACTGTTGGATAGTACATGATAGATTTGAATAGCTGTTATGCATTCAGGAATATGAGTGCAAATGTATACATTTATTAAACTATTTTGAGTGGAATCCCTGATAATAACCCTGTTGCAGATGTGCATGTTTTTAGTGTTCATTTCTGATTATAATTTCCATACGTAGTGCATTTTCCCTTCCCACCTATCACCAATCTCTTGGCTTCTTTTTCCCAAGGAATTGCTGCAGCAGGGACACCACACATGTCCTGTAGCCTCATGTGCTCCACCTGGGTCCCTAGGCAATGGCTCCCTTCTGCAGCCAGGGGGATAGGAGATCAGTGCTGCCTGGCAGGGACTCCAGCATCTATGGACCCAAGTGGGGTGCTTTGCTCTTTGCTGGAGCTAGAGTGGGGGGAGTGCTGATCTCTTGTCCCATGGGCTGCAGCAAGGAGCCTGCTGTACCAGTCTTGTAGCCCTGCGGCAATAATCTCTGCCAGGGCCCTTTGGCAGCAGCTCCCCTCTTCAGCCAGTGGGGGAGGAGTGGTGGGCCAGTTTGAAAGACCCCACAGGCCACGTGCTGGGAACCACTCCGCTGTATACAGAGCTCTAACAGGCCTTCTAGAAACCTTCAGGAAGAGAGCTACATTCTGGTGGGAGAGTGTTATATCGGGAGAGAAGCAATTGTGACCCACACATTAGGGCAGCATACCTTTACCCCAATCCATAGGGCTCAAATCATAACCCAGTTAAGGCACTTCCACGCTGTCTCTATCCATAGGCTTCAGGGGAAAGGCACTCATACCCAGTAAATGCTTTAGGGCTCAGGGTGACCCATTCCCACTCCATAGGGCTACAGGAGTAACATGGCTAATTTAAATAGTCACCCTTTCCAATTAGTAGGGCTTCTGGTGTAATTTTCTTTGGGCTTGTTGGGTCTTTTACCACTGAAGAAGCCTTGCACAGTAATATTCTTAATTTCTATCTATTAACAATTGCCAAAACAGCGTAAACATGCTAAGCATATAATGCTCCCCACTCCCAATAAGGCAGACTAACTTCTGATTGGCAATCAGTGTTAGATCATCTGGGGACTCCAGCTTCTATAAAAACAATTGGCAGGATGTTGAAGTCTGGCAGCTCTGACTTGGACTGTGTCCTGCAGTTAGGTTCCAAAGAACTCATTTTGGACCTCACTTCATGTAGTTAAAACTTGAGTCCTGCTTAGCTATACCTTAACTCAGTGGTTTTCAAACTTTTGTTCTCAGGACCCAGTTGGAAAAAAAAAATGTATACCTGTGACCCAACAATTACATCTCTGAGCAATGCATTCCAGTCTTTCAATGGCAGCAGCAGGGGGCGCCTTGACCTAATATCTGAGGCTCTGCAACCCAGTATTGGGCCCCAACCCATGATTTGAAAACCACAGCCTTAACCAATCCTTTTAAAGGAAAGTACTACAAAACGCCAGTCGCAGCCCATTAAGAAACAGTTCTTTAACCACTCATATCCCACCACCGTAGTTGATTTAACTATTGTACACTTAATTATGCCATAAAAGCAAAGCAGTTAGTGTAGATTTTATAACCATGAAAGTTGCATGTATTATTGTATTTTCACATTATTTAACTGGAATGTCTTTACTTTTATATTTTGATTTATACAGTGTATTATTGTCATGTTGGTTTAAAAAGAAACTTGTACTGAAATCAAAATTAATGTATTTCTTGGGATTATTTGCTATAATTTTTACTCTTCAAAATTCTTTCATCCCTATATAAGTTTATTTGTGCTTCTTACTACAGAGAAAATGTTAGAATGATCATGTAGTGAACCTAGGGCTTGGAAATAAACGTATGTTATGATGCTACATGTAGAGAATACCCAATGGTCTGTCGTGGTGCCAAGCTTTCTTTGGCATGGGTTGACCATAATTCCTGTGTGTGGCGAAGCCATTAATAAATTATGCAGAACATCCCAAAGTAGTACCTCTAAAGCCTTTCTACCACAGCATGCTATTATGTATTCTGTTTATGCCACTTATTCTGTAGAAAACTATTTTTAGACTGCCTGAGTTTTAATATATATTGGTACTCTCGTATCCCTCTACACCCAAGCTTCCTAAGAACCATGAGTCCAACTGCACATGTTTTGCAAGGAGAGGAAATGCGGTGACAGATACGGCAATTTCCTGCATATCCTTGGGAGACCTTACTGAATTGAGTATTTTCATGGTCCATTGTTTTAAATGACTGGCTTATGTATGATTGTGTTATGCTCCATGGGGGAGGGCTATCGTAGCTCCAGTAAGAACTAAAAACTGTAGTTGGTAATTAAGGGCAAATCAGCCAGATCGTACCCTGCCTTCCCCCCCCCCTCTCCCCGAGAGATATCACCCTCACCCCAGAGAGATATCACCTCCTGGGAAGGCTTACATAGACATACACTTCAAACTGAATTCTCCAGAGATCAACAGGCTAAGAAAGAACTATTGGATGAATATCCTGAGTTTAAACTGACTCAGGGCCTTCTTTCTGATCCATTTAATGGATGGGACCTTCTGTCCAAGAGGATGGGAGAGCAAGCCTTGAGTAAGGATTGAAAGACTGACACCTACCTGAGCCAGAGTTTGGAGTTAGGGTAACCTCTGATAAGCTTTTTAGAGAATATGTAGGTTTATTTATTGTTTTTATTATGTTTTCTTTTTAATGGTTTCATTGTATGAATAAATGTGCTTGCTTAGAAATTGCTGTGTGATAACTTACAAATGATGGCAATTACCCTTTTCCTAGCTTCTGGATAGAGAGCAAAGTGCAGATGCTGGGCTTTTAGGCAGTCAGGATTTCTGGGGATATCACAGTGTGCATAGGGAACTGTGCAGCCTTGAAGATCCCTTGGTCAGGAGGGAGAGACCCCGGTCTCCGCCCAAGAGAGATGGTGGCGGAGGAGCTAGGAGCCTAGAGGGGGTGCCCTTGGTGGACAATGAGGGGGAATACAGGTGCTGTTGCACAGAACTGTGACAGATGAATTTAAGAAATTGCTAAAAATGACTAGGGTAGGCTTTCTGTACATGTCAACGTGGTTTAAGGTCTGACATCCTGCAATTTAGCAGGTCGAGAAGTGCACACCTTATATCCTCAAGAAGTGGAGTTCTTGTGGAGAGATTCCCAGCTTTGCATTAGTGCAAAAATTCCAGACCCTGACTCTCCTGTCATATTACACTAATGTAGGGCATAATCGACTCCACTTAAGTCAGTGAAGTTGCAGTGCTTTAAATCATTGGTTCGCAAACTGGGGGTGATGTTATTATGAGGGGTTGTGAGTTGTCAGCCCCTGTGTATGCCGATAAAAGACTCATAGCATGGGGAACATCATCACTTTTGGGGGCAGGGGTCATCACAGCCTGAAATAATTTCGAAGGGGGTCCCTGCAAAAAAAATTGAGAACCCTGGTTTAAACCCAATGTAACTGAACAGAGAATAAGCAAGCATATTTTGGCTCCCCTCCCCTCACTGCACTTCAAACTGTGGTTGTGTGAAGCTGCTCAGATGTTTGGAATGTTACAAGAATACTTAGCGGAGATGGGTTAATGGGCAAACCGCATGTGATGTGGTTAGAGTTGTGTGATAAATGTTTTCTCAATTTATCATGGGACTGCTGCTACCACATGTGAGTATATTTACAGCAAATGATAGATTTCAAAATAATGTATGATAGTACAACTAATCTCATTGTAGTCTTGAGTTTCCCTACTACTGGTGAACAGGGTTTTTTCCCTATGGAGCAGTGCACAGTAGAGAAACCAAAATCATCACATGAAAGAGAAGTGGATCGCAATAGAGATTGGTACAGAGCCGTTACCAATTTGATTCCAGCTTCATGTTAGTAGTGTAACCTTCTGTTGAATGTCCTGTGTGTCATAAGCTGGCTGTTTTGGCCTGGTTCCAGGAGGACAAGGGGCCATATCAGAGTTTATATTAATTGTACCTTTATTGGTTACTCATCAGAGTTGCCAGAAAAAGGACTGAGAATCATTTCAGAGGGAATACAAAAGTCTTGTACTGTTTCTGCCTGTGTTGTATTAGTTCCTGCTCTGATAATTAATACTGAGTTTTAGTCTGGCATCTTTTGTCAATGCTAAATTCACTTTAAATGTTATAGTAAAGAAAAGAAGTCATCACCCTTAAAATGACTAGCCTGTTTTCAACAACCCTTATTAAAGCTGATAGCTGCAAAAGAATAATCTATATATTTTTTTCCATAATCCAGGTTGGGATGTGTGTGTGCAGATTGGGATGTGTGTGTGCAAATTTAAAGAGGCCTCATTGGTCTCATTTAAACATCTCCATTTCATACCATGACTGAACTGAATCTTCTGTTGGAGGTTGTTACTGATAGCCAGCCTAAAAATTGAAAGCATGCAATGTATTGTATGCTAATCATTTTAAACTTGCACATTTTCTTATGAACTCGCATAATTCATTATCAGACAATCTATTCAATAGTTTTTTGTAGTGCTTCGGAAAGGGCTATTTTCATAGACTTCATGAGGATCAAAGGTGGCAACCTCTGGCTAGTTAAAATTAAGGATTTTCTAGTGATATGCCAGGCACCTGGACTAATAAATAGTGGATAGTTATCATTTTATAGACTAACGGTGTGTGCTACATTTTTAAAAAGGCCTGATATATCCTCCAGTTTGGTGGGCACAAATAATATACATAGCCCTCCAAGTGTTGAGAGTTTTTCTCCCATTTAATTAAAGCTGTGAAAAGAAAGCAGGATCAGTTTTTACAAGTGCAAACTCTGTCTGCAGAAAGTGAATTTCGCCTTTCCAAATTTGACCTTATGGGCAAGTGGCTGGAGAGGGAAACTGAGATGTCTCCATGTTTAGGAGAACTCTCTGCTGCCATAACCACCAGCCCTATCTCATCCTCAGGCTAAGGAGAGGGAATGAACAAGAGGAGGAAGGAAACTACCTTCTGTCCTCTGCTGCTGTAAAGTCTTTGAGGACATAACTTAGAGCTGTTCTTTGCAACTCTCTAACTTGTGCTTGAGCCAAGGGGCTCTGGATTAGGAATCCACAGTTGACTCCCATATGGCCCATGTCTAAGCTCCATTTGAACGGAGCTGAGATGGGATAGGGAATCAAGCTCCAAATATTGATATCCTGAATTTTTGCTAACACAAAAGCTCATACTTAGTGGAACATTTTGAAATTGCTATACCAGATCAGACCTGTGGTCCCTCTAGCTGAGTATCCTATCTCTGGTAGTAGCAAGCATCAGATGATTAAGATGAAGGTGCAAAAAAACCTTACAGTAGCCAACTATTGAACAATCTGCCCATAGCATGTTTTTTCTTAACCCCCAATCAGTCAGAGGTTGGTTTATACCTTGAAGCTTGTAAACTTCTAAATCTTTCTCTTTTAGTCCTTAGTATCGTAATTCTGAATGTTCTCATTCATATAAACATCTAATCTATTTTTGAATCTTGTTAATCAATTAACTTCTATGAAATGAGTTCCAACAGTAAAGTGTGCATTGTCTAGAAAATCATTTCTTTTTCTTGGTTTTTACTTTTCTGCCTTTCAGTTTCATTGACTATTCCCTTTTTTTTTGCATCATGAATGTACTTCAGTTCACCCTACCCACCTTCTTCATACATTCATTTTTACACACTTTCTCTTCATATAGAAGTTCTTCCAGGCCTCTAACTGTTCTTGTCAACTATTTCCATCCCCATCCCCATATTCATCTTAAATATTTTCTGCCAAAGTTTATGAATCTTTGTATTGGCTCCACTATGGTTAGATTTGCATATTTTGGGGGCTTGAAGAACCTCTTGAATCTTGCCATTTAGCTATACTGGTTTACATCTTGCCTTCCTGATTCCATTTTTGTTTAAGAGTATACATAAACCCTACCCCATTCTAAAGTTTACTGTCACCCTGCTAATTTTAGGTACCTTACCTGCCAGAAGGTTAAGGAAATTAATTACTTGGTAGTGATGATTATAAGGATTGGCTTCCCCCTAGTATATGATGCTAGACTTGAAATAGAAACTTTATCTTTGCAGCTATGAAAGAGAGTTCAGAGGTCCTGCCTTGCTTTTCTTGTATATCCAGACCAGCCATTGATTTCAGAAGAGAATATGGATGTTCAAGTCATGCAGTATTGGGTCCAAATTTAATAGGTAGTAATCCATGGCTAATAGCTAATTAAAGCATTTTAAATATGAAGATCTCTGTAGAGTTGCTAAATATTGTTGTTATATACCCATCATAATATCTAAGTATACTGATAAACAGATATGAATTTATTGTCACAGAAACCCTATGAGGTGAGGAAACAATGTCACCGCATTTTCATAGGTAGGAAACTGAGATACAGAGAGACTGAGGCCCAGATCCTCAAAAAAGTTAGGCGTAGCAATGGTGAGTGTGAGGGTGCTTAAAAAATTTTATTGGAACAATAGTGTGAGATAAAAAGCCTGAATTAGGCACCTAGCCTTCCTATAAAGTGTCAGGGGAGAGATGCACACCCGATAAAGCAGTACACAAAAGCCTGCAAGCTAGGCAGGGAGCCACTTAAAATAGCTAATGGCAGATGTCAATGAATAGGATGTGGCCTAATCCTCACCCTGTCAGGGAGTTCAATACTTAAATCTGACATGCAGGGCAGTGCCCATCTCTCCTTACAATCCACAGTTGGAATCCATCACCTGGAACACCCTCTCTCCCAAAATCCTACCAAAGGTATGAATCTTCAGGCTTACTACTTCAAGGGGCAGCATGATAGATGGAACACACAACATACAGATTCTTTGCATAGAATTCTTAACACTTTAATGCTCTTTACTGAATCATATGAGAAGTACAGAGATCTAAAAAGTAATAATAAATCCTACATGCATTTCTCTGCTTCAGTTGACTCAGCACTCCAGGGTGTTCTCTGGGCTGGGGTCAGAGTCCTTTGTGGGATCCACGACTCCTCCTCTGCTACTGTATGACTTCTCTTCTGAAAAAAGGAGCCTCCCTCTCTAGGTCAGCTTGCTTCCTCTGACCTTGGCCAGTCTAGCTCCTTCCTTTCTCCTGCCTAAACTTTTTGTGTTCCTCTCTGAGTCTTTTCCTGGTGAATTCTTTTATATCCTTTTGCTTTGGTTGCCTGTCTCATTATCCTGTCTTGGTAACTATCCATTGTTCTCCACTTCCCCTCTATCCTCAGATAGGAAGAGGAAGTATCTTCTCCCAGCTTGAGTAAAGCCAAAGTCCCAAGGTATTTTTTCTTGAATAGATGGTTATTGAGTTCTAATGACCTCCCCATTGTCTGTGGTCTGGCAGAGATGTGACACAATCTTGCCAGTTCATTGTGTAGACACATAGATGGGGCATTCTGTAATACAGTTATTTCATGAAAACAATTTCCTAATATCTGTTGCCTGATTTGGGGTGTTTAGTAGTGTGAGCAGGGTTATAGGCTCGCCAGTAGATCTGGTAAGAAGATAATGCGGTTCTAGTCCCAGAATCAGGCAACCCAAAGTTTACAAGGACCTTGGACCGTGCACAACAGAAATGCTCACACTGAGAGCCAAATATGTATAGTTTTACAGATTTATACTGAGATAGCATATAATGGTTGACAAACAAGTAATCAAATAGATAATGATTAGAATTACAGCCTTGTTCTAAAAACACGTGTGCTCTATAAATACTGTACACTTTGGATTAATATACTCACACCCAGTGAGACAACAGAGTCCTGTGGCACTTTTAAAGACTAACAGATTTATTTATCGCATGAGCTTTCGTGGGAGAAAATCCCACTTCGTCAGACGTCTGACGAAGTGGGATTTTCTCCCA
>ML685790.1:3108481-3154814 GCA_007922175.1 Pelusios castaneus | reverse complement strand
ACACAAATCTGACATCAGAAATTGTAACACTAAAAAACCAATAGGGGAACACTTCAATCTCTCTGCTCACTCCATTGACGACTTGCTAACAGCTGTGCTGAAACAGTTGAATAACAAATCACAGCTTCAAAGAGAAACTGCAGAACTCGAATTTATATGCAAATTCAACTCACTTGCCTTGGGCTTAAACAGGGACTGCAGATTTTTGTCTCATTACAACAGGTGATTTGACCTCACCTTCCTCTATGTGCTGTTCCCCAGTGTTTGAATCACTTTCTTCTATGTGCTTTTCCCCAGTCTTTGAATCCTAACATCTGTTTTGATTTGCTGTTACAGCCTGACCCGATCCTATGTCATACACTTCCCTGCATTTAATTTCCTCCCATTCTGTAAATTTCCCATCTTCAAAGTGTCTGACGAAGTGGGATTTTCTCCCATGAAAGCTCATGCGATAAATAAATGTGTTAGTCTTTAAAAGTGCCACAGGACTCTGTCTGTTCCCTATGTGGTTTCCACTGTAGGTATGCTTGTGTGCCATTCTCCTGAGACGGGAGATTTCTGTGCCTGTGCAGTTCTCCCCTTATGCTCTTGTGTTAGACTTGGCCTTCATCTTTACTGCAAACATCTAAAGTACTTTTGGTATCACTGTTCTAGTTTTAAGGATATCTCTAATAGCAAATCCTGGTGTTTCATGTTCATATTCTCTTTGGAACAGTTTCTTGTTATAATTTGTGTATTCCTTCTGTCAAGTAGTTTATGGAAGCAGAAAGGCCTGGGTTCAGTAAATCTAGGGTCTCTCTTGACATATAATTTAACTGGTTTGAGCCACCAACTCAGAAATCAGGGAAAACTAAATGCACCCTCTCGGGGTACAGATGGAAATTTCCAACTTGCAAGCAAGCCAAGATTAGATAAGCAAGAAAGTCTTTACTAGTGGAAATAGAACACAGTCATTAACTTGAGAAAACACAGACACAGAATATACATACCAGTAAAGTGTAACATGCTCCTCTCCAGTGACTTTGACAGTAGCCCATCTAATTCCTTTCCCACCAGCCAGTGAGCATGTCCCACAAAAAACAGTCCACTGGCTGCACCACCTCATCCAGACGCCAAACCCCAGTAGCTGGTTGAATGAGTGAGTAGCAATAGTCAGAACTGTAGGTGGGTATCCTGTGCAGATGAAGCGATTGGTGTGTAGACATACTATTTGTATGGCTCTGGGGATAAATCCATTGGGAGTCTAGAGATTAATTTACCCTCTCCATGATCAGTGATTGTAACATGAAGATTCCCTTAGACATATTTACACTCTATAAGACTTATTCACCTAGACTCATCCTCACTCACCAGCCTGTAACTCACAAACTCCATCTCCTTACCCATCACTTCTGAATTTGAGCCATGAGTCTAAGTATAAAGGAATCTAAGATCGTGTAACTCAAACTCTGAAGGCCTGGAAAAGAAGACTAGCAAGAAAAACAATAAATGAGAGTACAGAAATGTATAAATTGAAGTATAGCGCCATTTACTTTAATTTAAATACCAAAGAGCCAGGAAAGGTGTAAATTACATATAGTTAGGCTACCTTATAATCAGAGTATGGGAGTAATTCTTGAATGTACATCATCTCTGAATTTGGTCTTTTGTCTAAAAATGTATATGTAAATAGTTTGAATTAGAGGAATTAATGTGCATTAATATGTCACTTCTGTTAAAACAAGCTTCTCTTCCAGAGTGTGATGACAAACTGCATTCATTGCATTTCTTTTCTACTCCTTGTGCTTTTTAAGTGTTTAACAAATTTTCCTAATGAAGGAAAAAGAATTACAAGAATTACTCTGCATATATATTAATGCTGAACAAGATGGATTCCTCAGGGAAAAATAAATCTGCTAGTTTCTAATATATCCAATGGAAATATTGTATTTAATTAAAAGTATTGCATTTTTCTTGGGAGACCCTGCCCGGCATATTTTATGCAAAGGATCTGGGATTAGGTACTTTTATAAGAGACTAAATTTGAGAGGTTGTTAGCCTGTAAAAAGAAAAGGCAAAGATTAATGGGGAAGTGCGAAGCATTATTTTATGTGTGTATTTGGAAAGGGACCCGAGGGGATGAGAAACTTTTTGAAAGCTGTCTTCAGCTGATGCTTTGTTACAGACAAGGAGTTTCCATCCCTGCTCAGGGCTTGGTTGGATAAGTACAGGCTATTTTCTGAGGAATAGGTCCTAGGAATTTGGTTTGTTACATATTATTTTGATTGGATTAAATAGTTCAGACTTGACTACAGTATTAATTTGGATCAGTATTTCTTTGGAACTGTTTAGGAGAATTAGAATCATAAAAACGAATTAGATGATGTTATTGCAAAGACAAAGTAGGTCTCAGTTGTTCCATATCTTCTCTGTTCATGATTCCAGCTCTTATGGTTTACAAGAGCTTTGTCTTGCAAATGCTAAAAATTTCCCTGGCCAAGTTTCTCTTTCTACCACTCATCCTGACTCACACAGAGACAAGATCTTTAGCTGATTTTGAACAGTGATTGCTCACTCAAAGCACTTAGAAATACAGAAATCAAAGCCAATTATTAACTAACCACTGGAGGATCAGGAGATTATTTTCAATTTGTGCCTATTCCCAAGTCAGTTTTAAATGAAACCAAATAACTTTTAAAATGATAGATACACTTATGAATCAAACACAAATCTGGATTTACTCCATCACTTTTTTCCCCTTGCCTGTGGGTTATCTATTAGCAGTCTGCAATTTCTTCTATGTGTTGTATACTCATTTCTGCACATTATTATTACAAGTCTTTAAATAGCTAGGTGATTTCATCATTACAGTAAGATTTCCCTTTCCTTCAAATAAAGTTGTAACAACATTTCCAGGAATAAACACGTCATAGTTTAAAGAGGTCGTTTGTTTGGATGCTGCTCATGAATGTGTATGCAAAAAACTCAATGTATCCGTGGTGTATCCTATTCTGGTGGCTTGGGCTATGTCCAAAATGTACCTTATGTCTGCTGGCAGTATTCAACAATTCTGTTTAAGTTCCTTAAAATCAATGGCAAAATAAAACAAAGAAGTGTTTTTCCAGAATTGGATTTGTTCAAACAAATACTGGCTTCAAAATCAGTTTATATTTGCAGAGGTCTCTTCCCCAGAGCTCTTTGTTCTTTGTCAACCTGTAATTCCAAGATAGTTGGAAAAAAAAAAAGGCCAGAGTAGCCGTTTCATTCCTGCTGCCCCAAATACATCATCTACTTTTGGGTCCACATTATCCACACGATAATCCTATAATTCCAGCTCTGCTGAAATTACTGCAGCAGAACTGGGCAGTCTATTCACAAGAGATAATTAAATAACCAAATTTAGTATTTTTCTTAATTATTTGAGAACAAATCATAGTTTCTGTAAGTGCGCTCATTATTTATGATAATACAACCTGTGTTTTATTTGAACATACTTCAGTCTACAGATTGCTTGCAACAATTTGGATTGCTTATGAGTATTTCTTTGAGAATTCTGTATTTACCATTTGAAATTTAAGCTGTTTTTAAACAGGTCGTTCGATGTTTTTCTGTTCCTCTAGATGATGAGTGTGACTTTCACAATTCTATTTCAGATCCAAGTGCTTATGGCTGAGAACTCACTTTCCACAAATTGAACCAGATCCTCAGCAGATGCAAATCATTGTAGCTACCCTGTCAGTAGAGATACAGGGATATTCACGTGCCCAGAATCTGGTCCCACCATAGTTTTTAAACATTTAAATTGCTAAGCATTATTGATAGTGCCAGTAAATCTGAGAAAATAAAACAAATCAAGAAAAAAATAATAAACATTCTGCAATATTTGCCTCTTAGGGCTTGTCTACACAGCTAGCTCGTGCCTGACAAGCTGGAGTTTGAATATGCAGTGCACTAGCTTGCCCTGCATTAACTGAACATGTGACCTGCTACCATGCATTAAGGAACTTTTAGTGCATGGTGCCAGGGCCCATGTGACCAGTTAATATGTAGCAAACTACTGTGCTATACATTCACATCTCGACTTGCTTGCTAGCTGGCCATGTAAGCAAGCCTTTATTTGCTCTTTCAGAAATATTCTTGTCAGCAGGCTGTTTGCTATAGTAGTCACAGAAAGCAAAAATGGAAGGGGTGCAAATACAGTCCAAGTTAATTTGTTTTAACTATTCAAATAAATCTTCACAAATAATTTTTTAGAATATTTATCTATCTGTACCTTGTAGGCTGGAAGTTTCCAAGCCAGCAATTTTAGCACAACCTTCTGATTTAATTATAACCCTTCCGCACACCCCTTATTTGCTCAGCTGACCACCTTCAAGAGTGAGAAGAAACAAGTTAAAAACTCAGATTTCTTATTTTCCTTTTCCCATTCCCACCCTGTAGGGCACAGAGATAAAGCTGAAAATAGGAAATAGGCAGTTATTAAATATATATTTGTAGAACAGAATGGAAAAATACTTTGTTTTCTTTCATTTGTATGTAGACATATTAATACTAATCCAGTGTAGACAAACAAGTTCCAAATCCTGTCAATATAATCTAATTATGCTTCTGCTAAAAGCCAGTCCAATTGCTTATTTCTCCAAGACTTTTTATACTCCAAATGAATTACACAGCGCTCCTGAGATTTCCAAACCTTCCACTTGGTCTTGTTACAACACACAATAGGCACATTCCTTTTCCAATACTGACCTTTTATAGAAGCTGTAAAATAGCAATATGCAATGGTAGTCAAAAGATTACATCACTTGTGTTAGTAGGCATAAAGTACACACAGAATCTGCTACTCTCTGTAGCTTCCAAATTATCTTTCAATACAATCACACAGTATAAATCTAAGAAAATACCAAGACTGGCAAAAAAATATTTTATGACTTAAAAATGAATACTATATTATCTCTCCAAGAATCTTATATTTGAGCTAAATCTATTTGTGTTATTCTTTTTACCTATCTTGTGCAATATCGTGTTGTATTTTTGGCTTCATTTAGGTTCTGAAAGTTTTTACAATACAGCTAAACTATATTAGATTCTAAAACACTATTCCATATTTTTATAATGGAATGAACTTCAGACATAAAAGACAACTTATTTTTAAATATTCACTTTTATAGTTTGCGGATTTAAATGTGCACTTAATATTTTCTGTGTTTGCTCTGATACATTATATGGACACCAAAGTACAAGTTGGCACAGAAATAATCAGCCATAGGTAGGTGTTTATGTAGGTGCTAAAATATTTTTATAACTTGGAATTTATGTTTCTGAAATTATTGGAATAAAACTAGCTGGTATTTTAATTATCTTAATGGATGGGTATAAATATTGGCTCATGTCAGAAATCCCTCTCTCTCTTTCTCTCTAAAAAAAAATATTGGCTACCCTGATTAGGAGACAGAGTTTCAAAGAACAGCCCGGGCATATGGGGGAAATGAGAAATTCACCTCCAGTATTGTCTGTTCTGGGACGGTTATATCCTTCTCTCTGGAGGAGGCATAGGCCTCAGAGTTTTCAGAAAGAGCTAGACATTTCAGGAAGTGGTACACACACACACGACTGTACACAAGGGAAGCTACTAAACACAGCATTCTTTTTGTCATATGGTGAAATAGAGTAGATTAGGTTCCTAAGAAAGAAACATACACTGTGCTTGATGTGAAGAGAGCTTGGCTTGTTTAGCTTAACCAAAAGAAGATTGATGGGAGGTATGATTGTTCTCTAAAAATACATCTGAGGGATAAATACCAGGGAGGGAGAGGGAGGAATTATTTAAGTTCACCACCAATGTAGACACAATAGAAATTGGTCATCAGGAAGTTTAGACTTGAAATTAGATGAAGTTTCTAACCATCAGAGGAGTGAAGCTCTAGAACAGCCTTCCAAGGGAAGCAGTGGGGGCAGAATCCTAGCTGGCTTCAAAACTGAGCTTGATGAGTTTATGGAGGGAATGGTATGATGGGACAGACTAATTTGGCAGTTAACTTAACTTTGATTACTAATGGTAAATAATCCCAGTGGCTTGTGATGGGAAATTAAATGGGGTGGGCTCTAAGGCTATGTCTACACTTACAAAGTTGTCAACTTTGTTAAGTCGACTTAACAAGGTTGACTTTAAATTGACTTAAAGTAGACCTTGTTAAGGCAACTTAACAAATCGACTACACTTTAAGTCGACTTTGTTAAGTCGACTTAACAGCAGAGATAGCCATTATATTGCCTTTTAAGTTGACTTAATAAAGTCGATTTAGCATTAATCCTCATCTACACTAGCCTTAAATCAATTTAAGGAGTCAGCATAAGGCTTAAGTCGATCTAGAAGGATGTGTTATTAAGTCGACTTAAGGAAATGCTTAAGTTGGCTTAAGAAAAGCCCAGTGTGGACGTGGCTTTGTTTAGTTGATTTAAGCCTCCTTAAATCGACCTAACTTGCCAGTGTAGACATACCCTAAGATACTACAGAGAATTGTTTCTGGGTGTCTGGCTAGTGGATCTTTCCTATATGCTCAGAGTGTATTTGACCACGTTTTGGTTGGGGCGGGGGGCAGAATTTTCTTGCAGGACAGATTGGCAGAGGCCCTGGGTTTTTTTTCCCCTTCATCTGCAGCATGGGGCATGTATGGCACTTGCTTAGTTCGAGCTAGCATTCTAGTGGGGCCATGCAAGTTCAAATTAAGTTAATTCAAAATAACTAAAATTAGTTCGAATTAGTTAGTTTGAATCAACTAATTCGAACTAACTTTGGTAAGTGTAGACATAGCCTATGAGTCTATGAACCATACAGAGGTAATAAGCAGAGTGGGTGACCCTGCCACTAAACAAGCAAAAACTTTTCTCACATGAAGTCATTTCACAAATGTCAAAAGAAATATCACTCCCTTCTCTACTGCTATCGGTAGCACCATGATGTAACATCAGCTAATGCCAATAATATTTGCAGCTGAAAAAATACTAACAACATCTCTGTATTTTTCTGTTTTTCCTTTTCAGTTATTTGTCACCTTCCTTGCATGAATGGAGGACAATGCAGTTCTAGAGATAAATGCCAGTGCCCTCCTAATTATACTGGTAAACTCTGTCAAATCCCAGTGCAGAATGCCAATACTCCAAAACGTTACCATCAGCCACTGCAGGCAAGCAAGACCATAGGCTCACATGTCATTCACTCTACTCATACTTTACCACTGACTATGCCTGGACAGCAAGGAGTAAAAGGTAACTTTTTTTCTCTTGCGGATACTTTTCCTTTTGGAGCTAGTTTTACTTTCTAATTTTGGGCTTCCAGACCATTAATGATAATGACATCTGTCTACACAGTTTGAATCTAGATACCACAGCTTGACTCCAGAGCCCACCCGAATGGTTGGAAGTTATTTTCCTTAGATGGTTGGAATAATAAGAAACACAGTGTTATTGAAATGAGTTTGATAAGGTAATTTTCCTTTAATTCATGGTAGAATTTAGTCCAGAGCACAAAGTTAAAAAAGGTACCACATTGTTTGGTATAACTCAGTTCCCTCCTTTCAAGCACTTAGTCAGATTGGATAGGGAAAGGGCAGAAGGCATAGTTCCAGAACTCGATCTGTAATTTATCTGTGACTGTTAAAGTGGCAAGCTCTTAAGTTCCCACTAGAACTGGACAGACAGAGGTTGCCTTCCAACATAATTAATGATGTAAAAATGAAAACAGAATCCATGTTTACCCTGACAACTTATCTCTCACTCTCAGTGAACTGTTGTATGTGGAAGTTGTTTGTTTTTTGGGATCCTTTTGACTTACAATGATATGGATCATCAATCTCACTTCAGGAGTTTGAGACAATTTTAGTTAAAAAGAACAGTGTTTCTAGTAAGGTTAATGAAATTATAGATAAGGTTCTACTGCTATGTAAATGCTATAAGGAAACAGAAGTATTTATTTAAAAACAAGATGATGCTGAAATGTTAATCTTGCCCAAACTGAGAGATCCATCCTTTTAGCCTGCTAGCTGCAACTCATGTTGCTGGTGCTTGACATTGATAAAGAATTAACTCAAAGAGGAATATTTATCCGTTTCAGTTTGTTTCATGCATGTTTGTTTCTGTTTATTTGGAGAGTCCTACAATTAAATTCCACAGTTCAGTAATTTAACACTAATTTTTTGTTTGTTTGATTAATCTGTCTGACTGACTGCAATTATCATCATACAGCCAAATTTTCCATGTTGTTAATGCATTTTAAAAATAATTTTCTGTTGGGATTAGTTGTTCACAATTACTTTCTGAATTGAGTTGTTAAAAACATAATCCAAAAAGTTAGATTATGGTGGGCATAATCTATTTTAATAACTTTATTATCAAAATAGGTTATAGCCATGTAACAAATACAGGCAATCATTTACTTGGAAACCTTGGAATTAGAAGGTTTTCTTAAGTACATCATTTCCATTTTTCAGTAAATCAGACCCTGAAGACTGCTACCCAATCCATTAGAAAATAGGTTATTTTACCAGTGTAGAAATTCTAGACACTACCTAGGCCTACCAAAACTACTCTGAGCTTTTCTGTTGAAGAAGAGGCTCAAACTCCTATATACTTCATTGGATTGAGTTTTATTACTGCAAGCATTCCATTTGGGGTTAAGATATCCCGTATGAAATGGTGAAACATAAAGAAGAATTGCTTTTTTTATGTTTGGCCATTGCTGTCCTTCAGGTTTAGTATACAGGTCACTTGAAAGTACAGCAAATATCTAACTCGTGAGGAATTTGCATACCCCTTTACAAGGTAGCTCCCCATCAAGATCATCACCAGTCCCATTGTCTTTGCCTGCCATTTCCATGTCCAAATAAGGACATTGAGTTATGGGGAGAGGAATGCTCCTTTTCTGGCTAAGAGAATGAGATATATCATCCTTAAGAGACAGCAAAGTTTAACAGTGCCACTAGACAGGGATCAAAGACCTGGAGAAAGAGGGTCTTCTTGGGGACAGATGCGACCTGGAAGAAAGCACTTTCATCTTGATTTGTTACAGTCTTGAGTTGGCTGAACATCCCTGGCAGAGCTAGGTGGACTTCCAGAAGGCAGCAAAGAACCTACGTCAGCATCTACCTGCTGAGAACTGTTCAGTCAGAAAGAACTAGTCACAACATTAGCCTGAAAGGGGTGTTTATTCATAATGTATTCAAGAGTGTAAATCAGTTTTGTTTGCCAGAAGTGGTCATGTAATGCTGTCTTCCTTATGCAATGCAAAATGACATTAAAACAATTGAATCAATTTCCAGCCAAAAGATTTTCCTCAGAGAGGGCTTACCTTTTCCTTCTGGCAACATTTTCCCTGTTCCCTGTGTGCCTTGACTATTAAAGACCTCATATAGTATTAAGAAGTTCTGACTTCTAATACCCCCACGTGGGGTGTTTAAAAACCAGTGAAGCCATGAAGGCATACTTCCTGCATTTGTATCAGCCAATTCCTGGGAACTCTAAAAAAACAAAGCAGTGGCGAAAAGCCAAAGTTGTGGCTTCTCAGACATAAAAAGAAAGCAGTGAAAACTGAAACTTAAAAGGCTGCTTCTTTTAAGGAAGATTGACTGAATATACTGAAAATGCCTGTCACAGGGTATTTTAGACAAAAGCAAACATAGTTTCATTACAGAAACAACCAGACTAAACTAACTAAGCCTTGTGGAAATTAAAGATTTAGGGTAAAATTCTGCAAAGAAACATTTAACCATCAAGAAGAGCTGCTGCATCTGCTGGAGACAGAAAAATAATTAAGCAGGATCAGCTAGCTAACATCCTTTATAGCAGAGGCTCCCAAACTTTTTGGCATCAGGCCTCCTTTCTGATTTTTGAGAAACCCTCAAGCCTCCCCACTTCTCCTTTACCATCATTGAATCCTTTTTTTAACAAAAATTCAATTCATAATTGTACAATTAAAAATAACCACAAATAGGTTTTCTGGATGCAAAAATTTTTGGCTATGAAAATTTCACAGCCTCGCGCTCCGCTTGGATTTTCTTCATGTCCCCGTTAGGGAGGCATACCCCCCAGTTTGGGAACTACTGCTTTATAGAGACAGTAATGTCCACAAGATTTTTGTGTGTTTTTGTCTCCAGATGATGGTTTGGTAGAGGAGTTATACCCATTTGTCTGGCTGGCCTTCGGCGTACATTTAACAGATGTGGGCACTGTCATCCCAGTCGCAAAAATTAAATATTGAATGCTGGCTGCATTGTGACAGTTTCAGAAATTGTGTTTTTCCACCAAAATTTGTTTTGAACTGCATCTATGCTTTTATTTAATAACCAACTGGATTTAAGGTTCATGAACAGTTCTGAAATTTTCTTGGCAACATGACATTTAGATATGAGAAAATACCTACCTAGCTATATTTCATTTGAGAATATTGTTTATATATTGTCCTTGTTCATTCCAGCTTCTCTGTGTATAATACATGAGAATTGTTTTACATCATACTACATAATATCCATTCTTCTGCAGGTCATTCACCATAAAATTTAGCCTACTCACCACCAGTGCTTGCAGGGTTTAGCATGGGGTGCAGTCATGGATGGTTATTTCTTGCTCTACAGCTTCTCAGGAGAGCAAATCCTTCTCCTTATTAGGCTAAGCCCCTTTGCTGCTCCTAAATAATTGTCTGCAAGAGCATTCACCTTCTTCGATTTTTAATTTGTAAAATGTAAGGAGATGAGTAGCTTCTTAGAGTTACTCTAACTGTGAACTCTCAAAGTATGCTTAAGATTGGAGTTAAAAGTACCAAGATTTTATAGAAAAAATAATATTTAAAATGGTTAAAGAGCCCAAATCAATAATGGGTTTGGGATTCTGAGTCTGGTTTAATATCCATATAACTGCATTGACGTTAACAACAGTGTTATTCCTGATTTACACTGGAATAAGTGAGTGGAAGTTCTGAACCTATATGCACAAACTTAAAACTACAACTGCATTCAAAACCAAGTAATTGAAAAGCAATCCTTTTTTTGACAAATCCTTAATTAAAAATTCAGTGAAGGCAGCGGGATTTTTTTAGATGGTGAGGGGCAAACTCAGGACTTGGCTAGTGTACAAAGGTGAAATGATGAAATGTGAAGCTTTCTCTCTGTTTCAAATAAAGAGAATGAATTTGAAAAATAGAATAAAATTTACTGTGTATCCAAAAATAACTTAATAGAGTTTGAATTCTGGGATTTAGAAACACAATCTGACCACAAATATTAATGTCACACAAGCCAGCTGGACACCTATCTTACTTAGTAGTCTTTAAGATTGTTTTCTATAGGATCTTACTTTTCTGTACTAAGACTTTGAATTCTCTTTCATTTTAAACCACGTATTGTACATATTAACTTTTTTCTGTATTTAGGCTTTATGCACATTTTTTCATATTTTAGGATGTTACATATACATTTTAATTTAAACATTAATACTAAATAAAATGTTGAAGATGTCAGGTATTTCTGTTTAACATCTTTTTTCCCTGTTCTTTTTTTCCCAATTATTTTAGTGAAGTTCCCTCCTAACGTAGTGAATATCCATGTGAAACATCCCCCTGAGGCCTCAGTACAGTTCCATCAAGTTTCAAGAATCGACAGCACGTCAGCAGGACAGAAAGTGAAAGTACCCCAGCCAGGACATCCCCAGGTCTCTTATCAAGGTGTTCCATATCACAAAACCCAGAAAGGATATTCTACTTACCCACATCAGCAACCCATTCCTCATGTATTTCCTGCTTCTGCTAAAACTCAGCTTGGGCGCTGCTTCCAGGAGACTGTTGGGACACAGGTAAGAAATATTGGCAAGTATTTTTTTGAGACAAGAAGTTCTAAATCAGTATTAGATAACACTGAAAAATGTTTCACCAGTCAGCAAAGGACACCTCAACTTTGTCGCCGCCCCCCCCCCCCCCCCAAGAGATTTCACTTCACGCTGATTGAAGCATATTGTTTTGCAAAACAGTGCTAAGAATCCACACCTCCTGCTCCTCTGAGCTAGGACATTCTTTTGGTGCGCCAGAGTCCTTGAGATATTGCTTTCAGGTGGTACATCCGGTTGAGCCCCCCTTCTGCCTTTACTAAGTGCTCTTCAAAAATAATAACAGGTGGTTCTCTCCTCATCAAATGGCTGCAGCTTTAGCAGACTACAGTGAGTGTCTTCAATAGTTCATCCTCCATTTTCGCTAGTTGTTTTCAGAAGGAACTGTAGGTGCCCATTCTTTCAGATGGCTGCCATCTCTTTTGTCATTTATTTCCTAGTCTGTAGCAGCTATATATGTTTTTCAATAACATTTTGTGGTGTGGGAGTGTCATGAAAGGCAATCATTAAGACACTAAAAATTTTGTTTGATCTAAAATAAAAAAAATCTTGCTTTCCCACCACCTACTCACCCTTATTCTTCAAGGTCCAGTTTTCTCTGATGACTTCACAAAACACACTCAGAAACAAACAATTTAAGGTTATCGTTGTTACCATGGATACATTTTTATACTTACTTTTATATTAAAATGTAAAATTGAAATGAAAATAGTGGGAGGCAGTTTCACTCATTGCTGCAGCAACCAAGAGTTCTGGGCCCATCATGGTGTGGCTCTTGCAGGAGGCAAGAGAAGGACAGAGGCTTTAAAGCACTGTTGCCCAGTCCCAACCTCTTCCATGATTTAACTGGGTCCCTCGTGCCACCCAAGTGGGGAACACCAGCCCTTTTCAGAGTGCGCCCAAGGATGGCATTCCGGTTCCATATCAGAATCCAACGCCTCGCCTGTTCCAAAACAGCGTGGTGCTCCTTCACCTTTCATGGGCCCAAATTACACCAGATCTTTGGGTCCTCAGCACCATCTCAACTTGCTGTCTCCTGTAGTTCCCTTCACCCCCTCTTTCCCCGTTCCTTTTCAGGGACTTCCTGCATGAACAACTTCTCATTTGATAGGTGCAGGCCCTCTTATGGGGGCCAGAGAGGAGGTTCCTCTAGATATCCCCAAAGCAAAGGGAGGGGCCTCAGACCTATTTTAGATTTGTGCCACCTCAACAAATATCTCAAGGGGCTGAAGTTCTGCATGGTCTCCCTAGATTTTGTTATGCCTTCCTTGGATCTAGGGGACTGGAACATTGCCCTTAACTTAAGAGATGGATACTTCCAGATCTCAATCTTCTCTGTCCACAAGTGGTTCCTTCTGTTTAAGGTAAATCAAAGCCATTATCAATTTACTGCACTAGCCTTTGGCTTCTTGTCTGCCCAACAGTTTTCACAAAGTGTATGTCAGTATTAGCAGTATACGTGAGACGTCAGGGAGTATAGATTTTCTCTTACCGAGATGACTGGCTCATCAATGGCAGATCTCAGGCTCAGGTTCATCACAGTTTATTTCTGGGAAGGACAGCCTGCTGGTGCCACAGCCTGCTAGTAAATAAGCAGAAGTCAACCCCTTTTCCAATCCAGTTGATAGAGTTTATAGGAGCTGTCCTCGACTCCATCTAGGCCAGGGCCTTCCTACTAGAGCTTTAGTTCCAAGCTATGTCAGATCTTATTGGGCATATTCAGATCTGCCCCCTCATGACAGCACCAACATGCCTCAGGGTTTTGGGGCATATGGCACTTACACGATTCGCTATGCATCTTTATGCCTCAGGCCTCTACAGTGGTGGCTAGCTTCTGTGTACACCTGAAGTGGCATAGCTTGGACCACCTCACGTCAGGTCATCCCTTGAATGTTGGTCGAATCCACACTCAGTGATGGAAGGCATATCTTTCGAAGGGTTACCTCCCTTGGTGACACTAGTTTTGAGTGTCTTGGACTTAGGTTGTGGAGCCCACATCAGTGATCTCAGCAATCGGGGAATTTGATCTCAGGAGGATCTCCAACCTCCAAGAAATGCCAGAGAACTCAAAGCAATTCAATTACCTTGCTAAGTGTTCCTTACCTATGTGATAGGCAATGTAGTCCAGATTTTACTGGACAACATTGCTGTGATGCACTATCTCAACAAGTAAGACAGCACCCATTCATCAGCTCTGTGTTAAGAGCCTCTCCACTTGTGGACCTGTGCAGTACAAAACAACTTTCATATCTTGGCTTCTCATCTCCTGGGTACCAGGAACGCACTAGCTGACCTTCTCAGCAGGTCCTTCTTATCTCACCATGGCTACATCTATACTTGTTAATTTAAGTCAACTTTAACTAAGTCGACTTAAAGTCGACTTAGTTAGGTCGACTTAGTGCGTCTACTCTTAAAATTAAAGTCGACTTAAAGGGGAACTTAGAAAGTCGACCCAGAGCGTCCACACTGGATGCCTAGGTCGACTTCTAGGGGCTTAGGGGGACCTAGGGGAGGTCCATGGGGACAGGGGGGGGCACCCCTTGCCCAATGCCAAAGGGCTCAGCCTTTGCCCCATTGTACATAGGTACAATGGGGCAAAGGTGGTCACAGACCCTGGCAGGGCATAGCGGCAGAGAGGGCATTGGTGTAGTCCTGGGGTAGCCCTAAGTTGACTTAGGGCTACCCCACGTCTACACTGGCTTAAGTCGACTCTACGGAGTCAACTTAGGCCTTAGGTCGAATTCAAAGGAGGTGTTATAAAGTCGACTTAATTTTAATTGTCGACTTTATTTTCCTTAAGTCAACTTAAGCAAGCTGCTTAAGTCGACTTAAGAAAACTGTAGTGTAGACGCAGAGTAAATTAAGTCGACTTAATTTACAAGTGTAGATGCAGTCCATGAGTGGTCACTCCAGCAGGAGATAGCTGGCATGATCTTTGAAAAGTAGGGGACTCCCCAGGTGGACCTCTTCACATCCACACAGAACAAGAAGAGCCAGCAGTTCTGCTTGATCCAGGGTCTTGACAAGGGCTTCTTCTCCGATGCCTTCTTTCTCCTGTGGTAAGAGGCATGTGTGCCTTCCTGCTGATACCACTGATCCATAAGCTATTGATAAAGATCAAATGTGACAAGGGGAATGTGATCCTAATTGCTCCCATGTGGTCCTGACAGTACTGGTTCAGCACGCTACTGCAGCTGTCCACTGCACCCCCACTTGAACTACCACTTTGGTCCAACCTTCTTTCTCAGAGCCATAGTCAACTCCTACATGCCAGCCAAACATCTCAAACACCAAGATTTCGCACTCTCATCACTGAAGGTTCACCTGGCAGCCATCTCAACCTTCCACTCCCTGATCCAAGGTAAACCCAGTGTAGCTTTGCCTGTCTTTTCCCACAACATGATAGGCAGGTCCTTGAAAGGCCTTGACAGGCTCTACCCTCGGGTTAGGAATCTGATACTTCTGTGGGAGCTGAACCTGGTTCTAGCAAAGCTTATGGGTCTCCCCTTCCTGAGTTGCCTGCCCATTAATGCTTCTTTCCTGGAAGGTAGCCTTCTTAGTGGCAATTACCTCCACATGGAGGGTCTCCGAGATTAGAGTCCTCACCTCAGAACCATCATATACAGGGTCAAGGTTCAGCTGCAGCCCCATCCAGCCTTTCTACCTAAGCTGGTGTCTCAGTTTCCCAATAATCAGGACATATTTCTCCCAGTGATTTTTCCAAAAATCACACAAATCTAATGAGGCAGGAAGATGGCACACCCCTAATGTTAGTCAGGCACTGGCCTTCTACATTTACAGTACTAAACCCGTCCGCAAGTCCACACAGCATTTTGTTGCAGTGGTGAGAAGGGATCTACTGATGTCCTTCCCGAGGATCTCTTTGTGGTTATCCTTCTGCATCAAGTTCTGTTATGAGCAGGCAAAGATACATCTGCCGGTGATAGTTACACACAATTCTACTCAGGGCTAAAGCTTCATTTTCAGCCTTTCTGGCACAGGTGTCACTCTAGGACATTTGTAGAGTTGCTGCTATCTGGTCATCAGTCCATATCTTCACATACTATTATACCATCATCCAGTAGGCCTTGACAACACCAGCTTTGGCAGAACAGTGCTGAAAACAGCACATCAATGAGCTCTGAACTCACCTCCATTATTACTGCTTTTAAGTCACCTAGCATTGAATCAACATGGGCAAGCACTCAAAGAAGAAAAGATGGTTACTAAAGTCTTGTGAGTGGTGTTCTTTGAGAGTGGCATTGTGTATTTGGCTTTAATACTCTAAAAATCTTTTATTAATTATTTTGGGATCAGAGATTTCATTGTCAGCAAAAGAGATTGAAGAAATGTGTATGTGGACCCTCCTAGGCAAATCAACCAAGCTAGTATAGTGCCTTGCTTATCTTCCGATTTCTATCCTCTGCTTTTAGCATGGATGAAAACGTTTTTTATTGATTTGAGTTCTAAAATTATGATTTATAAAAAAAAACTATCTTGAATCTCAGTGCTGGACCTGAGAGCATGTCTTATGTATGTTGTTATGCAGCATATATATATATATATATATATATATATATATATGCAATCTTAATTATGACACTTTCTGTTATCTAACTGTGCAACATAACATTCTTGTTTTTAATAGATTTTATGCAAACCTTGTTCAAACCTTCAAAGATCTTTTCTTTTCCCTGTTTTCCTTCTTTCCTCCTCCCCATTGTCTCTAAAGTGATCTTGATCTTCCCTCTTTCTTCCTTGAATATAACCAGCTGATCTCCCAGGCACAGGCCAGTGATTCTTGTCACTATTTTCTTTCCAACCCTTCCATGGTTTGTTTTCTCCCCTTCACTCCCTCCTCTCCCCCACATTCTTGCCCCCACCTTACGTTTTTGATTATTTTTTCATGGTGTTCACTTACAAGTAGTAGTCTTCACTAGGCCTTGACTGGCAGCTGTAGTCAAATCCCAAGCATCTGGGCTTACCCAGGTCTGAAATACCCAGAACGTATTTTACACATTTAACTCCAGAGTATGCAATATTAGAACGAGCAGTTGGTCTAATCCCAACTCAGCCTGCGAAACCTGTCTGGTGCGTAACCACCTAGAGCCTACAGAAGGACTACAAGCAAAGGCAGGGACCCTCCTAGGGGTCAGAGAAAAGAGCTGAGCGGATGCAGGAGAGAATAAAAAATGATGACAGTCTGTAGGATTCAGAGTGATTTTATTTTTATATATATGGCTCTTATGTTTTCAAAGTCAGTTCAGTCACCCCATTGCTTTTAGTTTTCTCAGAATGGAACCCTCAGTTGGTATTATTTCTGGAAGATACTATAGTGTTCATTCCTGGTGAGAAGTCCTTAGTGATATTTCAGAAAGGAACATTGCGTGTTGTCAAATACTTTATCAACATTGGGAAGATTGTTACATATATGTCAGAAACTACCAGTAATTCATCTGTGGTTCAGACACAGGTATTTCCATGTCATAAAGAATATTAGTCAAATTTGTATATATATTTGAATCTTTCTGGAAGCCAAGAGTCTGTCATCTTAGAACATTGGTCCACTGAGCCCTATTTAGAAAGCAAGCAAGCAAATGATATTTATGTTTCATTTGTTAAACCAATTCCCACCATCTTCAGCTTCTTTTCAGTTTAATTCTAATCAAATGCCTGTATTGTGACACAGAATATCTGGTTGTTTTTTAAAATACTTTTATAGCATCAGTGATATACACAAAGTTTGTACTACTAGTCTGAATCCTATTAATTTTACATATAATTAATGTTCATTTAAATTGTTAAGGGAGATTTCACTGTAGATGGAATATATATTCACACAGCCTACCATGTGTCAAGGTTTATGTAAAGAGAGCTAAGCCTCAACAGATTTTTCTCATATGCCACTTCAAATCTCTATGAGAGAGATTTCTAATATTGCTACAGATGCTTGACATTTAAGTAAATATGTTCTAGTTTTAAAGCTTTTGTCCGAAAAAGTAGCTTTCCCAATATTGATTTGATTAATTTCCATTTAAATGTAAATACAGAATTATTACCCACAAAATAAAACCCAGTCTTAAGTAGCAGGAAGAAGTTGGGTTCTGCGTATTTGACTAACCTAGGGGAATTCCCATATCTTTTCTGGTTAACAAGTTATAGTCTAGTCTCTTGACTAGGATTTTTTGAATATTGGTTTTATTAAGTCACAGCCATTCAATTTCTGGTGGGCTAAGCATCTGTGACTAATAAAACAACTCCTCACCCCACGCGCGCACACTTCATGCTACAACAAAAATCCAAAGTTTTCCTTTTGAAAGAGAACTATGTGGTTGAAACAACTTAGTTTATAGAATGTACTCTGCACCAAGCTAAAGCACATGACCGTGCTTTTGGATCTGCACTGGTTATCTGTTAGGTTCTGTGTGGAATTTATAGTGTTGGTTTTGATCTATTAAGCCCTGAGCTGTCTATCTGAAAATCTGTCCCTGTTTGCATACCATACTGCTATATGCAGTGTAGAACACATGCTAGTTCCACAATATTAGTGAGACAAGGTCAGTGAGATAATATTTTTTTATTGGACCAACTTCTGCAGGTGAGAGAGAAAAGCTTTCAAACTTACACAAAGCTCTTCTTCAGGTCTGGAAAATATATCAAAGCTAGATCTACACTATAGACCTATACTGGAATAACTGCATTGCTCAGGTGTGTGAAAAATCCACAACCCTGAGTGACATGGTTATAATGACCTAGTCCCCTCCCTCTCTTCTTGTGTAAATCAACTATGCTGACCAGAGAACCTCTCCCACTGGCATAATAGCATCTTCAGATGCAGCGCTTTATGTGAAGACCAGCCCTCAGAGTGTCACAGATGAAAATAAGATGGACCAGATTGTTTAGCATAAGTAGTTAACACATATTTCAAGGAACCATTCAAGGTGAAGTGGTCCATTAACATTCCTCCAGTCATAGGCAGGAAAGGAAAAGGGCTGTGTGGAAAGCAGCTGGTGAGGGGATTTGTTAGTGGGTTATAGACTGTTCTAATAAATCATAAATCAAGCCCATGATTCTATTCAGTCCATGATTTTTAGTGTCTAGCAAAGTTATGAATTTAAGCTCTCCAGCTTATTTGAAAGTGTTGTACAGGTTTACTCTGAGGATGAGGACTGATAGGCCAGATATAGATTGATTGCTTTGTAAAAGTAACAAATTTATTTATCACATGAGCTTTCATGGATGGACTCCCACTTCGTCAGATGCTTTAAATGGAAAATGGCATCTGATGAACAGGGATTCCACTCATGAAAGCAAGGACCAGATTAACGCAGGCTCTATAGGGGCTGAAGTCCCAGGCCTCAGCCCGAAGGGGGGCCCCAGGCTTCAGCCCCTTTTTCCCCTGCGTTAATCTGCCATCCCGTTGCCCTCACTGCACTGGGGGGGAGAAGGGGAGGAGCGCGGGAGATATCCTCTGAGCTAGAGGCTTGGCTCCATATTCTCGCCCCATCTGTGAGCCAGCTGGTTTGCCCTTGGTGGTGAGGTGGGCTGGCCCTGTTTGCTCCGCTCTGGGCCTGGTGAAAGCTCATGCAATAAATAAATGTGTTAGTCTTTAAAAGTTCCACAGGACTACTTGTTTGTTTTTCTGAACTAGACTAACATGGCTACCTCTCTGGAATTTGTGGAAGGTGTTCATCTACAGGAGATACGGTGTTTTTGTCTTTTATCATTTTCCTGTGTGAGTTCATTGAAGACCTAGTGATTGTCTAGTTTTACCCACATACTTGCTATTGGGACATTTAGTGCACTGGATGTAGTATCACTGTGATAGGCATGTGTAGGATCCATGGATCTGTTATAGTTGAGATCAGCAAAGGTGCCTGAGCTAGAGTTCTTACTATAATGGTCTATTTGATCAGTGCATTTTTTTAAAATAAATTAAGATGCATATAGAGCAAAGGATAAATGTTCCTTTTTAATAGATGTCTGTATTTAAAAAAATATATTTTATTAAGACTTCATTGAGAATTGTAAGCTATTGTCCATTTTTCAACATGACCAATGTTTTCTGAAAGGAGTATTCAACTATTTAAATTATGATTATGATCAAAGAGTACTTGATAAATATCCCAAAGAAATTACTTTATGGAAGTATTTTAATCATGTTTTTTCAGGAGTGGTTTGGTATGAGATGTGTGTGTTTAGGATTGAGGTAGTTGCTATCTTTAAAGTATTGGACTTAGTAAAGTATAGAATAAACAAACTGGTAGTTGGGAAAGTTTGGAGGATGTGTTGTGATGCAGGCCCTGTCGGTGCAAAAATTTATGCATGTCTTTAACTCTATTCACATGAGGAATCCCACTGACCTTGTGCACAAAGTTAAGCATGTGCATAAGTATTTGCAGGAACAGGGTTTAAGTCACTAACATGGTTTTCTCAATTGCAAGTAAAGAGCAAAACAGGTGTACACCTTTGTGCTCAGGACAGCAAAGTATGCTCATAGTTATTAGTAAATAAGGTAATCCATTTACATTACTTTCGTGTAAATGATGTATGATATGGTAGTAGATGTATCGGGGATTAATGTGGAAATATTGCAATAGTAATGTGCCATTTTGTCAGACATTAAGGTAGCTTGCTTATTAAACAGTGTAAATAACTACTGTACTTTACATCTTACAGATGTTTCCTAAGGAAGTGAAAGAATATAGATTTTCATTGCTCGACATTTATAGCAAATTACCTGTCACATTGTAATTTGACATATTCTTTTTAAAAAAGAAAGTAAAATCAGATGTTTCACACATTATTACTTTTTCTTTTCAGACCACTTCTATTTATTTATTTATTTATTTATTGCAAGTAGTCTTAAAAATACCATCTCATAAAATAAAATACTTGTCTGGAATTCCTTAAGGCTCATGGTTTGGCATCAGAAGCTTTTAAACAAATAGACTGTCAAAAATCAGTATGGATCCATTTACAGGATATAATGCTTCATTCACAGTAGATTCTTTGCAAAATCAATACCCTGAAATATCAGAGGATTAAAGATGTATCAAATACCAAAAACACCAAACATTGTTATAATTACTCAAATAAAAGAAAGCTGGATAATTTTTACTTCCCTTTAAAGAATGTTCTGCTTAAGCCAAAAAAAATTCTTTACAAGTCCTTTTAGAAAGTCTGGAAGTATTTAAGAGTTTCTGTCCTCTTCTTATGAGACAATGCCTGTTACTGAGCCAGTATTACATTAGACAATATTCTTCTTTTTAACAACCTATCATTCAGATTTTCAGTATGGTGTTTGGTAATATCATACCAGTAATGTGATTCCGTAAATTTAGGGTCTATTACTCTGCTGTCCACATGGGAGAAAGAAAGCTGTAATGGTCCTATGTCTAGGCCTTTTGAAAGTTTTCAGAACACATAACAATGTATCTGCTCACTTTGGATTTTTTATTATTGCAAAACAAACAAGGAGTCCTATGGCACTTTTAAAGACTAACGCATTTATTTACTGCATGAGTTTTCGTGGGAGAAAACCCCACTTTGTCAGACGCTTGATGATGGGTATGTGAAAGATAGTCTTTATGCTGAATCCTGAAATCATTAGTTAATCCTCAGGTAGAGCACTCCTGGATTACAGTCATGGTCAGTCAGGTATCACTTTATTAATGGCGATATTGTGGCTTGTAACTAACAGCCCACAAAAGGGAGTTGCAAAGGTATCACATGGCAATGGGAATCCTGGAAGCCATCCTGATGGTTCAGGCAGAACACTTTGTGATTTTTGTTGTGGGACTTTGTGCCTGATAAGGATCTCTACCAACTGTTAACAGGCACTCCATTTATTCCTTAGTTCCCTTGTGCTATACGGATGCAGAAGGGTTGTGGAGAGTATGGTCTTGCCTTCTCCTTAGTTCTTTTGGGAAGTTTATCCCTGGCAGCTGCACCCAACTCAAACAAAATGGGGATTGTAACTGAAATGCGCACAGGGGAACAAAGGCGATGTGGCTCTTGCAGCCTCTGTGTACCAGTAATACTGTGCACTTTTTAAAATTATGCAATGTATAAGTGATATAAAATAATGAAAGTTAGACATGTATAAATGTTTTAAATTATCCCTCTTAAAGCATAACGGAAATCGGTGTTCCATTAATGGTGTGCACAGTAGTGCCTTGCCACATAAATTAGGACTAAATTTATGTGGCAGAGCTGCACTGAAATAAATTAAAAACTGGGAACTTCTGGGGCTCTCCCCATGGCAGTCAACCACCTATTGTTGATGGCTCAGAGACTGAGATAGAAGGGGTTAAATAATTCTCTATGGTGGAGTAGGATGAGTCTTTTAAGGAGAATGTGGTTCCAGTCCAAATTTGAGCACCACTGAAATGGAGCTTCACTCCTGTGAAGGCTCTGTGAAACAGGAGAGCCTTTCTGGAAAGTGTGTCTGGCTGGGAAACAGGGCACACGGAGCCATGAGTGTTGGAAGGATCTAAAGCACTGTGTTGGAGGAAACAGAGAAACCACAGTTCATAAGCCAGAGTCCGCTCCTGCCTAGTTTAGGATCTAAACCAGGAAGATCTGGAGCACCATTTTTATGGAGCTGAGGAGCCCCACATGGCAGACACCTTCCCTTGATGTACAGTTCCTAAAGTGGCTGGATTCTAGTCACATTATCATTGATTCTTCAAGCTTCAATTTGTCATAGATGTGAGGGGATCAAGATCTTAAATCTTTGCCAGTGTTTATTGATAGGGTTGTATCTCAGTTGCCAGATGACTCAGAATTTGAATCCTTATTCTTGCTCAGGGTTGTATATAGAAAATTAAAACAGTTATGAACACAGAGGTCATGATCTTCAGTACAGTACAAATGCTACAGCACCCCACCTAAACTAAGAGTGAGCTTTACCTTCTTTTTTAATTCTTTTTTTCCTTTTTCAGTTTAATACAATAAAATGACACATTTCATTGTTTGGAAAAAATAGCAAACAAAAGACCAAATTCTGCTTCTGAAATACTGTCTCTGCACATGCACAGTGTTGAGATGGCCCTAGAGATGGGGGAGAAAAATGAGTACAAAAATATATAGGCAATATTCACAAAGAATTCCAGTTACTAGCAAGTAAGTTCTCTAAGTCTACGAGTAGTACATTCTTCAGGAAGGCAGGCTAAACAGCTCTAGTTGAACAGGAAAACTGCCCTTCTCAACAGGGTCTGACTTGGGTGCCGGGTCAAGAGAGTACACAGGTGAGAATAGACCTCCTTGTAAATTTTTAGGGAAGACCTAGAGGGAAATATTTGATAATATAATTATATAACTAATATAATTAGCTGAGTGAGCTTTAAGGTATGGGGCAATTCTGGCTAAGACATAGCAAGTTTCAGTATAAAATGTTATACTAATAATGTTCAGTACATAAATGTTAGAGGCATTGTGGAGAGATGGCGTCCCGCCTGTACATTGATCCCTCTGATTGTCAGAAAAAATCTGGGAGGGTTTCTGAAAATCTTGACCCTATATAAGTAAAAGCTTAATACTCTTTTAACATGAAAGATTAAGTATAATATCCCCTAGAGTCCATGTGGTTTTGGGGGACAAAAACCTCAAGTGAAATCCTGGGCCTCTTAAAAGTCAGTGGGAGTTTTGTTTTATCCCTGTCTTTCAACTGACAAATTTTAAAGTTTCTTTCCTCCAGTGGCCGATGAAATCTAGTTCTGGAGTACAGTAGATGCATAAACTAGGAGAATAGTCTTAAAAAATCCCTGGGCTGCAGTTGTTGCCCCCAAGGCGTGCTTAAAGTAGGTTATAGAATTGTAGACCTCATTCTCCAATCTAGACTAATCCTGAAAGCATTGAGAAGATAAAATCTCCCAGTTTTCTACTAGTGACATTTGCCAAGTAGCTCCACAATTCTTAACTTTTTGACTGTTGCATTGGTATGGAACTCACCTTGACTAATATAGGGTACTAATACAGGGTCCTTACTCAGACAAAACACCATTTGAAATGAATGAGAATTTTGCCTCAGTGAGGCCTGCAAGATCAGGCTCATTCCTTGCATGATTGAAGAGTAACACCCCTGCCCTCCCCAAAGAAGAAGATAGGCATCACTTCTTTTTTTTTTTTTTTTAGTCATCTTATGTTATCTTATCAGCTTGCGTTAATTTTTTTTCAGTTTACAAATACTAGAAGCTTTCAGCATAATTTGACAGCTTTAATAACAGGTCATAAACGTTAGGCACACCTTGGCAGTGAGTTTTGATACTTGGGACATTTGTATTTTAATAATGAAATAGGAAATGACATTAAAGAAGTTATGGTAATACTTTTTTGTGTCCCTTTTCTTTAAAAGAATAATAGGAAATGTATTTCAGATGATTTCTATATCTTTTGAAAAAGTTCAGGGACAAATTTTAAAAAGAAAAATGTAAGGAGTTACTGCCAGTGAGAATTACTAGCTTGGAAATATACTCTGTGGCTGGTTTTTGTTCCAAAAGTTGAAGAGGAAAAGAATACCAATACAGAATATTTTAAAACAAAATCTGCTCACCCCATGAAGAGGGCTAGCCCAAGGTCAGTGTGCTATTTAAGTTCCATTGAGGGCTTCAGTGAGTCTACAGTGGGCCTCTGCAGTGGGGCGAGTTTAAGATGATTATGTAGTACAGCAGTATTGTACAGGTGAGCATTGAACAATAACACTAATTGGAACATTCTTTACTTAATTATTCTAGTGTGGTAAAGCACTCCCTGGCCTTTCAAAGCAAGAAGATTGCTGTGGAACTGTGGGTACTTCCTGGGGCTTTAACAAATGCCACAAATGTCCCAAGAAGCCATGTAAGTGTGATTCCATTATTGTTTTCTGCATCGCTTCGCTTTTTGTGCTTTAAATTGCATTTTTTCTAAAGAAAAAGTAACACTGTATTTCAAAATAACCACATTGATTAGAAAGGTGACAGAAGCTGCACTCCTTTCTGACCTTCAGTGAAAACAAAATAAATGTTTTTATTCGTCTACTTCTTTCTGAACAGGTAACGCTTCATTGTGTTTTCCAAATGTAGGAGATGATATTGAATCATTTTGCATTGCCTACCTTGATTTTTTTTTTAAAGTTTGCACTGAAATGTTAAATTATAGAGGCACTAGTTTGTACTTAGAGAGAAAACAATGACATCTTGAGCCCTTAAATGAACTTTTGAGTTTTAATGCCAAAGTTTTTCAGGCTATAAATTATGTGTTGCATTTTCAACTCTGTGTTTGAAATGCTGTCTCTGCACTTAGGTTACCATGAAGACTTTCCCAGTATTTTTGCTTCAACTTGACAGAATAATGTAAAATAGTGAAAGATAGCTACTAAGTGATTTGTATGAAAGGTAAACCTAATCTATTGAAACATTTAACAACTTTAATAATAAACAATAATACCTAGCTCGTATATGGCACTTCTCCTCAGTAGATCTCTAAGCCCTTTGCATCGGAGGTACCATTATCACCATTTTGCAGATGGGGAAACTGACACAAAGAGAGGCTAACGTGACTCGCACAAAGACATCCAACTGGGCAGAGTCCAGTAGTTAATATGTAAAACCCTTTTATCATATTGTGTTTGCCCCTTTCACAGGCAGCACAAGGGCTCTGATGGAACAGATTTGTCAGGGGTCTTTTACAGCTCAGAAGGAGAATCTGCACAAGTTATTGCTGACTCAGTCTGGCCCATTGAGTTAGGAGAGAGTATTTTCTTGTCCCCGATTCCCCAGTCTTCTGATTTGCTTTCACATAGGACACTCATTGGGGCTTTGTCTTTCAGGCTTATGTGCCAAAATTGTGCTTCATAGTTGCAGCAAAGCCTTAAATTTCTGTAGAACAAACTTTTCCAACAAACAAATAGAAGTTTATGTTGGGATTTTATAAAAATATACTGTATATATCTGAGCACCTTTATTGTACCAGATATTCTTATATTTTATTTTGATTATGAAAATAAGAATGTTTTACTGGTTTATAGGATTAGAATTGAAAACTGAGAGGTAGGGACCAGCTCATATATATACACAAATAGAATAACATATATAAAATACTCATATTTTAGTCTTCTCATTGGTATCTGATTGGCAGAAGAGCTAGTTCCTTTAATAGAAGCATTAGAAGAAAAGGACACACACAATGTTGTTGTTTCTTGTAATGGTAAGCATGGAGACATTACCCAAGTGAGTAATGGGTGTGGAGTTTGTAAATGTATAATATGTTCATATTCATTCACACACCCACTGAGGGAAGGGAGCTTCCACTTCATATAATCTCCACTTGCATCCTTTCTGTGGGCTTTTTTAAAGCATTGAGATGCTGACTCATTTCTGATTTTATCCTAAAAATTGCCAATACAGATTAGGAGAAAATAAAATAAACCATTAACAGTTTGGTGTTTTACTTGTATCCATGCCCTCTGCTGACTCATTTACAGGATGCGGATTCAGGGTCACATTATTCCCATGTAATTTTGAGTTTTCCTTTGCACAGTTGGTATTGCTATCCAAACTGTAGTCATCTTGGAAGAAAATACACTTTCCATGGCTTTCTCTTTTATGGTTTTGTGCTATACAATCTCTCCTTGAGATGGAAATATTTTTATAAATGCCAGTTTTTGAGCTGGTTGGATTTGGCATTTGATTGTCTACAAGACCCCGATTCAGTAAAGCATACTAGTACGTGCTTATCCTCTCTTTTCTTTCTCTGTTCAGTAAAGCTCTTAAGTATGTGCTTAATTTTAGGCATGTTCTTAAGTCTTCAACGGGATTTTTGGATTTACCTGAAGTTAAACACATACTTATAAGGTATATAAACCTTAGCTTGAAACTGCCTTTGTGATTGAAAACGCACGATCTTAATAATACTGAATGATAGGAGCAGAATATAGAAACAGGTCATAGGTCAAAGTGGGTTTTTTTAATAAGAGAAACTTTGACTCAAACTGTACAGTGTTATATGGGACTTGTGGGGGAAAATAACTAGTTTTAAGAGAGAGTGGGACAAATTTATGAGTGGGATTATATGACTGAGTTACTGGGTGATCATGGGGGAACAGGTAGCTCTGGGGGAATCCCTTCTGGTTTATGTCTTAAAACGCAATTTTCTGAACTTCAGATGGTCACTTGCAAGGGTCAGGGAGGAATTTTGGTCCACCCTTGCTCTCTGACTCCACCCCTTCTCTCTCCCTCCTCCCCTCTCCATGTATATTCTATTATTGTTCTTGTTGTTCTTCCTTTGGAGCATCAGAGATGGCCATGGTTGGTAACAGGACACTGGATGGGGTGGACCAGTTCTCTGAGGTGTTACCAAGCATTCTCTCAAAAGCTTAGTTGACTGGTTTATGCTCACATACTGGGAATCTAACTGAGTGCCATATGTGGGATCAGGAAGGAATTTTTCCCCAGGTCAGATTGACAGTGACTTTGGCATTTTTTTTTTGCCTTTTGTGGCATGAAGTCACTTCCCTGGATTACCTGGTTATATCTCAATCAGTTCTCTGACATTACAGGAGCCACAGGCATTGATGTCCTTCTGACCATCCTAGTCTCTGTCTAAGACACATAATAGTTTAGTTTCTTGTGAACTGTAATATTTTGGTCTAATTTGATTGTTGGGTTTACTTGTGGGTGCTAGATGGCATTGGTAATCTGTGGTATACGGGAGTTCAGACTAGATCATTGGATCATTCCTTCTAGCCTTAACTTTGACTTTAACCCCCTCTGACTTTAATGAGAATAGTTTCAGATCATTAATGAGAATACATTATCTAGTAATTAAATTGTCACAGAACCTCATACACAAAAACATAGGATTTTCAAAAAGCTCAGTCTTGGCTTAACTCTGTGCCCACTGCAATCAGTATGAGGATTCCCGTTAACTTTATTGGAAGCCAAGTTAGGCCAATATTGAAAAAATTTTAAACCACCCCTCCCTCCAAGTGTCACTTACTTATATCCTATTTTATTTAAAATATTATTGGGACAGAACTAGAGTTGCTCTGTAATAATTCATGAATGCTGTATGTGGACCTTTTTATTGAGATGTTTATTGTATGAGTATATTGGTTTGATTTATTAGGGAACTGGAAGGAAAAACAAGCAGGAAGGGAAAAATAGTTCAAGTTAATCCATTTTTCAGCAAATATTGGGTGGTTGTTTAGGACAATGCTTGAACCGTCAGATTTGAAGATTTTAGTCCCTCCCCAACCAAATGGCAAAAGTAGCTTTGTCCAGAAGGGCCAAAGCCCAGGAATACAGAAAAAAGGAACTTCAACTGTTTAAAAACCATCTCTCTCTGAAGAGAGGTGTAAGTTGGTTAGAGGAACCAGACTGAGAGTCCCAGTAGGAGACGACTGAAAAAGTTAAGGCTGCTAGCGTTACTACTGGGATAATAAGACTTCAGATAAAATAGACACACACACAGATTGTTTGTTGCCTTGGGGAAGTTCCAAAAAACTGGAAACAACCTAATGTGATGATTTTTAAAAATGGGATGACTCAAGTAATTATATGCCTGTCAGCCTGACATCATTCTTGGTGAAGAAAATGGAGCAGCTAATACAGGACTTAATGAATAAAGAATTAAAGGATGGTAATGTAATTAATGCAGATCAAGATGGACTTATAGAGCCTGTTAAGCTATCTTCTTTTTTGATGAGATTACAAATTTGGTTGATGAAGGTAATAGTTCTGGTGTAATATATTTCTGTAAGGCATCTGATTTGATAACACACAACATTTTGATTAAAAAACCTAGTGTGCTATAAAATTAACATGGCACACATTAAATGAATTAAAAACTCAATATCAGGAAGGTTTCAAAACATAAATTTAAACAGGGAATCATCATCAAGCAGGTGTGTTTCCAATAGGGGTCCTCAGGGATTTGTTTTTGACCATATGCTATTCAGCATTTTCATCAATGACTTGGAAAAAAATATCACCGATAAGGTCTGTAGATAACCCAGAAACTGAGGCAGTGAATGAAGTGGACAGATCACTGATTCAGAGTAATCTGTATTGCTTAGTAAAGTGGGTGCAAGCAAACAATATGTGTTTCAATACAGCTAAATCTGAACGTATAGCTGTAGGAACAAAATATAGACCATATTTACAAAATGGGGGACTCTGTTCAGTGATGCTGAAAAAGATTTGGGGATTGTGATAAATAAGTAGCTGAACGCGAGTTCCCAATGTGATGCTTTGGTCAAAAGAGCTAAAATGATCCTGGGATGCATAACCAGTGAAATCTCAAGTAGGATTAGAAAAGAGGTTATTTTACCTTTGCATTGGTATTGGTGCACCCACTGCTGAAATACTGTCTCCAGCTCTGGTTCCCCCAGTTCAAGAAGGATATTGATAAATTGGAGAGGGTTCAGAAAGGGACATGAGAATGATTAAAGGAGTAGAGAACATGATTTATAGTGATAGATTAAAGGAGCTCAGTATATTTAATTTAACAAAAAGAAAGTTAAGAGGTGCTTCATTACATCTGTAAGTATATACATAGGCTCTTTGGTCTAGCAGAGAAAGGTAAAACACAATTCAATAGCTGGAGGCTGAAGTTAGACAAATTCAGACCAGAAATAAAGGGTAAATCTTTGATAGTAAGGGTCATTAACCGTTGGAACAATTTTCCAGGAATAATGATGGATTCCCCATCACTGACATTTTTAAATTCAATATCAGATGTTTTTCTAAAATACCTACTCAAGGAATTATTTTTGGTAAGTTCTATGGCCTGTGTTATTCAGGATGTCAGACTACATGATCACAATTGTCCCTTCTGTCCTTGGAATTCTTTTTCTCTCAATGCTTAGTCTCTAATGTCAAAATAAATTGTAATTTGGTTTTAAGAATGCCATTTTGTCCCTGTATACCACTGGCCATAGGCACACGAATGGAAATAACTGCAGGTGCCCAAACTAGCTTAGTCCTCCTGGTAAGCACGGTTAATAGGTACAGTGTCGTAGCAAAGGCTTGGTCTGAGAGTGGAAGAACTACAAAATTCCACCTCACCATGGATAAAGGTGATAGGTAAAGGTATGACACTTGAATATGAGGTGATGTAGTTAGAGAGACCAGGAAGGGGGGGGGGGATTTTTTTTTCATTTGAATTCAAATAATTGCAGCCAGTTTAAAAGTGAAAATGGCATATGTTTGAAATCCATAACCCAAGAAGAAACAATGCTTATTTCTGCTCATAATATATCCAGGGAAACTGTATCTGAAACTGTTTTTATTAATTTGTATTATCACAATGTCTAACCATTTTACCAATTAAGATGTTATTCAGGATGAGATTTACTTTTCTAGTTGAACAATTAATTGAAAATCAGCAAGTCAGAAAATTGGATCTTGAAACAATTATTTAACTCTAAAAGTTGCTTCTGCTGTTATGTCCTGTTCAAAGACAGAACATATATTTCCTCTTTGAGTGATTGTCCATATGGTTAATACACTTCAGCAAGTGCTCCTGGCAACCAGGTTCCAAGGTTTTTCCCTAGCAGTGGCCATCTGGTCTGTGCATGTTTTCCTGCTCTCCCCATGCCCCGCACTGAGGACAAAGGGGGCTGCCACTTACCACCATTTTAGTTCCTTTTCTACCGCTTGTGATCTAGACAGTGCAGCACTGCTTGTGTTGTCGTCTCAGCTTTTTCCTCTTACATAGTTTAAAGATTTTTATAGTTCTTAGTTTTGTTCCCTAAAATGTTGGAATCCTTCTTCTGGGGTGATAAAGTTTTCTGTAATCCTTCTCCAGCAATTCCCACAACCATGGTTCTTTTTCTCTGCACGGCATTATACCAAGCATCCCCAGCTTCAATCCTTTCTGGTAACAAACTATCATGACACCTGTCTGATTTGTCTGGGGAAACGCATGTCCCTTCCATTTATAACATCTGCAGATTGTTCTTGAGTAAAACTAAGCAGTTGAGGAGCTCTGACTTCAAAGTTTCCTCATGGAAGAGTCCATGAAGTCAGGAATAACCTCAGACTTGGGAGACCTTCCTGTAGCAGCAAGAGGAGCGGCGTTCTAACTGAGGTGCTTCTTTGTTTCCCAAAAGATAGGGGAATGGAGACCTGTTTTGAATCTCACTCAACCAAAATTGGTAGAGTGGTGACCCTGACCACAGGCAACTGGTGAAAACATTCTAAAGGGTGGGGGAGCCAGATGTGTGGTGTGGGGGCAAGCCTCCATTCCTGTGCATGTTGCAGTCTGGGGGTGGTGTCAGACCCTGCTCTCTGGTATTTCTGAGTCGATGAGGGTGGCACTGTCTCTTTCCTACCCTGGTGCAGAAGGGAGTTCCTGCGCTGGGAGAGGTGCAGTTTAGAGAGCAAGCCATCCTGCACTAACTACACTACACTAACTACACTGCAGCAGCTCTTGTCCTGTGGGGCTGGACCAGTGTTAGGATTAGATAATTACCTAAATGCCAAACCAAAGTTAAAGTTGCATATAAAAGAAGTAAGAGTTACAGCATTACTTCCCACCTCCCGCACAAAAAAAAAAAAAAAAAAAAGCATTTTTGTAATTTAGCAGAGTTGGGGGAGGGGAAGAAGCCAGTCCCTGATGTCCAGTAGGAGCCTGGAAGGGTGGGGGAGGGAGAATGATTTAGCATGATATTGATGCTGTTTGGGCCAAGCTGAGACCCTTGAAGACCCGGCAGCTTTGCTTATATTGATCCGGCGAGCCTGGCTTGCATGCGCTGCTACTTTCCCCAGTGCATAACCCTGCCTATGCATCTGGCGTTGTCGGCGTTGCAGGGCACAGATCCTAGCTCTGTGTGCATGGAGGCAGGGAGCCCAACGCTCTGGTGGACTACAGGTACCAGACAGCATTGGTGGATGTGAATGGAGTGGAGTGGAGCTGGCAGTCAGAGAACACTGTGGCTATTTCTGAAGTGCTGGAGCATAGTTCTGTCATGTATTTCAGAGATTAGAGTAACACAGTTGACTCGTTTGGCAGCACTAGATACCTGTGGCAGAGAGATTGTGGGGGGTGGAGCTTAGCTCCCTCTAATCCTAGCCCCAGCTGCCTATTGCCTCTCATCAATTATCCCCTCTTTAGATCACAGCTTTCTACCTGAGAGATTCCTCTTTTCATGCAGATATTTATCCAGCACACAGGAGATTCCTGAAATTTGTGGTTGGCCGACAGCACTACCAGTAAAGGCTTCTTCCCTTTGGACTTTTGATGATGCCAAGAGTGTTTACCAAAATGCTTTCAGCAGCGGTAGCTCACTTTCACAGACAAGTGGCTGGGGTTTGCTCTTGCTTGGGCAATTGCCACCTAAACTAGAGGAACAGTTGTTATTGGAAACCATGAAAAGCAACGGCTATAAAGTATGCTCTGGAGCTCTCACATCAATAGTATTTAATGGGTCAAGGCTGAACACTGTGATGGGCAGGTCTTACTTACTGGACACCTGATTCCTCCCCATCATTGGACTCATACAGCGCATCCAGACAGGTCTTCGGACATTCATATTATTCTACCTGGCCATATTGCCATAGCCACAAATACCTATGGGACACTATGTTCGCAAGGCTCCATATAGACGCCTGCAAGCCTGGTTGCAGACTCTTTACACTCAGGCAAGCACAATCTTGATTTGGTAGTTACAATTCCCCAAAGGGTCTTGGCATCCCTTGTTTGATGGGAGACGGACAAAACGTGTGTGATGCATGCCATTCTGCTTCCTGCTTCTGATAAAGATTATAACCACAGACACATCCTTCCTAAATTGGGGAGCACACAGGGAGAGACAGGTTGCTTAAGGGACATGATCTATACTTCACATCAGTGAATTGAAATTAAGAGCACTCAAGCTGGCTTGCAAGAAATTCCTGCTTCACATCTGTGGCTGTCAGTGCAGGCACTTTTGAAAACATGACAGTAGGTTAATATATAAAGAGTCAGGGAAGAATACATTCCTCACAGCTGTCTGTGGAGACTATCACCTTTTGTAACTGGTGCATTCCCATACAATTTACTCTGACTGCTGTCCTCCTGCCAGAAATCTGAAACTCCCTGGTGAATTCTCTAAGCAGATATTTCTCCACAAATCATGAATGTGAGCTTCGTGACCCAGCTCTCCATGAGGTGTTTCAGATGTGGATCTTCCAGCCATGGATCTCTTCATACCCCACATGAAGAAATACAAGGAAAGAAGTTGCAGCCCAGGTGGCTCTTTTCTCATACAATGATCAGGAGCCCTGAGTTTAGCACTCTCCCGATTCCTCTATTTCTTTGATGAGGAGGAAAGTCAGACAGGATGTGAAGAAAGTTATCCTCATAGCACTAGGTTGGACCCAGCAGTTCTGGTAGACTATGCCTCTGCAACTATCTGCCTGATCTCTCTGCCTTCCCCTGATATGTCACCTATTAACTCAGGATGAAGGATGGCCTGATCACCCCAACCTAGCCATGCTTCAGGACATGATATATGAAGGATACTGAAGATAGAACAGATCTTTTCGGCTGATGTCCTGGCCACCTGGAGCTGTAGTAAAAAGGACTCTGCCAGGAAACATGAAGCAAAGTGGAAAATATTTACATTTAGATGTATTCGAGATGTAATTTCCCCTTTACAGGTAATAAATCTAGAGGTACTGGACTACCTCTTATTCTTAAAATCCTTCGGGCTGTCTGTTAGTTCTTGTAGGATACATATGACAGCCATCAGCTTGTTTCATCTGCCAGAAGATATTGAGTCACTGCCCACGTCCTGAAGGGTAAGATTTGAGTCTTCCCTCTGGAGACAAAACCTGTACCAGACTGGGACTTGAACCTTGTTTTAACAACCCCTTATTAAGTCACCATTGAGCCCCGGACATTCTTTTCTCTTTTATCTCTCTATAAAGGTAGCACTTTTGGTTGCTATCATGTCAACCAGAAGAGTTGGGAGCTTGTGGTGCCCATTGCTAATATACCCATACCATTTTCCATGAAGACAACGTATGCACGAGACATTTACCAAAGCTAATCCCTATGGGGACATCACATTTCCACACCCTCCAACGTTAACCATCGATCTGTGTTTTACCCTAAACATCGTTCTAGCAGGGAAGAAGTGCCATGCAACTCACAGGATGTGCATAGGGCTCTTGCCTTTTATTTGGAGAGAATGAAATTCTTTCCAAAATCTCCTTGTCTCTTTTTATCATTTATGAAACAAATGAAAGGAGAGGCCATTTCCTTCCAGGGGCTGTTGCAATGGATTTCACGATGCATTCTATTCTGTGATGAGACGAGCAATGCCTTTTTTTAGGGCAGTGTGAGAGCACCCTCAATGAGAGTTTAGTCAGCATCAGGAGCCTCCCTTAGAGAAATCCAAGTGACTGACATCTGTGGATCAGCAACTTGGAATTCCATACACACCTTTGCTATACACTGTGCACTGATACACGCAGCTGCTTTTGATGCCTTTTTCGGCAGGGCAGTTGTGCAATCTGTTATGTCATAGGCCTCTAGGCAGGTACCCACTTTCTTTAAAGAGATACTGCCTGTGGATCACCTGAAGTGCACTACACATAGGGACAAAACATTTGAAGAACTGTAGTTACTACAAGGTGAGTAACTTTCCCCACACACCTCCTTTTTTGTTGTGAAATCTGAAGAATTTCAGAACATTATTTTTTCTTAATCTCTTGTGGTTTAGTAAAAATGCCGTGATCCTCTCCTGTTTCCATAGTTAACTAGTTCCCAAGTGAGCAAAGCTGCAAGGATAAATGAGCAATTCAAGTATAAATATGTTAATGAAGCCTACTGAAAACATATCTTCTCTGCATTTTTTTTAAATAGTTGACCGCTTACTTAACAGTATTGATGAAAACAGTGAATTCTTAGTTTTTCAGTCTACTGAACCTTTAAAAAATTTTTTAAAGGAAAACAAAATATCTGGTTAAATGTAAAATATCTCTGCTGCAGCATTCAAATTGTGAAAATACTTTCTTGGCACTTACTGAAGTTGCATGAGATGTCACAAAGCCAAATGTTTACTCTTACATATTTAATAAAGTACAGTACAGTGTCAAAAGTGTAGATTTCAATGTTTAAAACACTACAGTCATACAAAGAAAGTTCCTCTTCTATGATATACTAACAATTTAAGAGTCAATAAACAATTTTCCAAGGCCTCAAAGGCAATCACAAGCGCAGGGAAGAAACAATAAGTAGAAACAAAACCATTAATTAGTTGAAGGCCTTGTAGTTTGTCTAAAGTGAATTCACTTTGTGGTGTTATCCTTTATAATCCTTTAATTTAGATAATTTATAATGAATAGGCAATAAATGATAGTCTTTTAAAACTCGAAAAGATAAAGTATAAGTCTGTTTCCTTTCTTATAATTGTGGTTGCATTATTATAAGAATAAAATATTGGAGTGCCTATATTTTCCATGGATGTCAGTTGTTTTGTAGCGGGAGCAACAGTGTAATGTGTATGTCTGTCCCTCAGTAGGGTGGGCACCCACTCTCTCTCCAGCCCTCAGTGGGTGAGTCCACAGTCTATAGCCATGCCCCCAGCGGGGCAGGCAAACAGTCTCTGGCCCCCAGGCGGGGCAGGCAAACAGTCAGGTTATCACCTTAGGTTCTACAGGTTAGAATCAGGTAAGCACTCTCAGATTGGATTTGGAAGAGGGGAGGGGTACGCAGGCCCACCTGACTCCTCTGTGTCCCAGCCCAGGGCCCTGTCCGTGGCAGAAGGGTCTGCCACAGAGTCAGCAGGGTTCCCACATGCTGACTCAAAGTTCGTCTACATTGCCACCAGACTATTATCCAGCTCCCCATGGCCACTTCCTGCCCCCTTTCCCAGTGGTACTAGAACAGTTGAGTCCCACTCAGCCTCTTCAGGGTAGCCCTTCAGGGGCAGGTTACAAAGACCCTCAATCTCATTTGGGGGTGGCAGGTCTGGTAGTCCATCTTGGTCGTCAGGGGATGGCAACTCTTCTAGGTCACAGCCCTTCGGGGGCTGGTCGTTATCACTAGTGGAGGGCAGCTCCTCCACGTCACAGGCTGTGGGTTGCCCTGGAGCTTCCTTGGGATTGCTAGTGGTAGGTAGCTCCCCTGGGTCCTTGGCTGCCAGCAGCTCCAGCAGGCCCTCCAACTCCAGGGCAGTGGGCAGCATCCTGGGGTCTCCAGAAGCAGACAGCTCTGGCAGGGTCTCAGGGCGGCAGGCAGCTCCTCCGGCAGGCTGGGATAGGGCCACAGCTCTGGAGGGACCAGAGGGATGTCCTTCCTCTCCGAAAGCTTAGCCCCAACTGAGCTCCTGGGTTGCCTGCCCTCTTATAGTTCCTATTCCACCCCCTGCTTCCAGTTTGCTGGACAGCCTGCTTCCAGCTTCACCCACTTGGGGCCAAACAGTCCCTCTTTGTCCATCTCAGACGGAGGCCACCCCCCCCCCACTATGAGCAGCAGCTGACACAGTTAAGGTGGAATTTTTGTTCCTATATTAACCCTGTTTTCAGTAGCTTGTACATTTCTAAAACAGTTGTTTTCCAGGTTGAAATTTTCCAGCATGGTCAATTCCTGAAAGTTGTATTTGCAGGTTGTTAGAGCTAGGATGATTCAGCCATTTTTGAAAATGAGTAGAATGAAACAGAAGGTTCTCTTGTAGGACTTGTCTACATGGCAAGATACCACATGCCAAGTCAGATTATGAAAGCCCTGGAGTGGGGTTTAGCATAGTGTAGCAGTATGCAGATGGGAAGTTGCCATGTAGCAAGCTGGTGCGATGAGATTCATGCCCTGGCTTCCCATGTCGACAAGCCCTAATTTCAAAGACTTCCTGTTATGGCATTGTGTTATGTTATCTGCAAAATAGTATTGGACTGAGTAGTTAAAAACTGTAGCAATGTATATACAGAAGGAGACAGGGTTCAGATTGCATGTACAACCTAAATTTTGGCATTTCCTGCCTTTGAAGTGGTTAACAATGCTTCCTTAAAAATGTAAATTTCGATTTTTTTGGCTAGAATTATGTAGTAATTTGACTTTGATGCTCTCGTTATACATTGTAATAACTAACCCATAGTTTTTTGTTTTCCAGCTTACCCTGGATACAGCCAGATGGTGGAATGCCCCCAAGGTTACAAGAGGATCAATGCAACCTTTTGTCAAGGTAAATTATTTGTCAACAATTAATTTATTTGTTTTGAGTAAATCTTTTGGGCTAAATTAATTCCTGGCTTAGCTCCACTGGTTACAACGGAAGTACATGGATGAATTTGGATCATTTATTGTGTTTGGGAGAAACTAATATAACTGAGTCCAAAATATTGTCAGTTGTCTAGAATTGCTTACACTCTTTACTGCAAAGCAAAAAACTGTTCATTACCCTTACTGTTCTTTATTACATATAAAGATGGCTTTAAAAAATTTACTTCTGTTTTGTATTTTGTTGGGGTTTTTTTAATGAAAAATATCAGGCTCAGCCCTTTTTTTTTTTTTGCCTGAAGGATGTTAAGTCTACCTTTCCCGAGGCTACAGCACCATTTGAAGAGTAGTATGTGGGGAGGGAATCGCAAAGGATTCCTTTTCCTACCTTCAGTAGAGTTACTCCTGATTTATACTGATGTCAGAGGAGAATTAGACCCCATCACTGCAACAGCTCATAAAGATCTATATCTATATTGTACACACAAATATATTCAGTAAAAGATGTAAAGAGAAACCAAGTTAGACAGAAATGATAATACAGGATAGCTTTCTAAAGCCATTATTAGCATTGAGTTAAATCCTGCTAGTGGCACAAGAAAGGCCCCAGAAAAGGACCTACAGAGACCTGGAAACTTCCCTACATGGACCACAGCCCTCACACACAAGCTGCCGTGCTGGTCAAAGACAGGCCAGCTCAGCCAATAATGTGTAAACTACCACCCCAGTCATGCCCTTGGGGTCTGGACAGCAGCATGATGATGCCTTTAGTGAGGCAGATATGTACATTCAAATTGGAAAGTTATTAATAATTTGACCTTAACTGAACATATCCCATTTCCTTATTTGATGTTTTTAATTGAATCTTCACTTTGGTTTCTAGATTATCCAGTCATTGCATTATTTCTTAGTAAACTATCACATTCTCATAGAAAATTTCTGTTCTTGAACTTTTCCTGAAGGTACTTTCAATCTTAATTTCAGATTAAACAAGATTTTTTTTTTTGCTTAAGAATTTGTTGTTTAAGTCTGGAATACTGTGTGCAGTTCTGGTCCCCAATGTTTAAAAAGGATGAATTCAAATTGGAACAGGTGCAGAGAAGGCCTACAAGGATGGTCTGTGGAGTGGAAAACCTGCCTTATGAGTGGAGACTCAAGAAGCTTGGCTTGTTTAGCTTAACCAAAAGAAGGCTGAGGGGGGATATGATAGCTCTCTATAAATACATCAGAGGGATTAACATCAGGGAGGGAGAGGAATTATTTGCGTACAGCACCAATGTGGACACCAGAACAAATGGTTATAAACTGTCCATCAAGAAATTTAGGCTTGAAATTAGACGCAGGTTTCTAACCATTAGAGGTGTAAAGTTCTGCAATAACCTTCCAAGGGGAGTTGTGGGAGCAAAAACCATAACTGCTTTCAAATCTGAGCTTGATAAATTTATGGAGGGGATGGTATGATTAGCCTATTTTGGAAATTGACTGATATTTGGCTATGTGTGGTGGATTTACAAGTGGCCTAAGAGGGGAGAGTACATGGGGTTGGTTCTGAGTTATTACAGAGAATTGTTTCTTGGGTAACTGGCTGTTGAGACTTGCCCACGTACTCAGGGTTTAACAGGTCGCCATATTTGGGTCGGGAAGGAATTTTCCCCCAGGGCTGATTGGCCTGGGCTCTGGGGGTTTTTCGCCTTCCTCTGTAGCACAGGGCATGGTTCACCTACCGGTGAATTCTCTGTATCTTAAGTCCTTAAATCATGATTTAAGGAGGTAAATAACTCAGTCATAGGTTGGTGGCCTATTGCAGGAGTGGGTGGGTGAGGTCTTGAGGCCTGCATTTTGCAGGAGGTCAGACTAGATGATCGTACTGGTCCCTTCTGACCTTAAAGTCTATGAGTCTAAGTCACAGCACAGTATACTGTTTTTGGTCCACTGCCAAATAACTACACGCTATTAATATGAAGTATTTTTTTTTATTTGTATTTACTACGTTAACCAAACCCTGGTGTCATTTTACTGTTGACAAGTAAAGGCTGTGAGTCGGATTTTGATCTCATTTATACCTGTTTTACATTTGTAATTCCACTGATTTCAACAGAATCATAGAATATTAGTCCTGGAAGGAACCTCATGAAGTCATCTAGTCCAACTCCCTGCTAAAAGCAGGACTACTCCCACTAAATCATCCTGTGGGAGTAGTTATTCTTGTTTTATGTTGGTGTAGAAGTGAGGGGAGAATTATTCTTCAGCACAGTCAGAGCAATTCCTTGCTTAAGGCATGTAACAAGAACAAGTTGACTATCTGTTTTAACACTAAGTCTATGTTAAGTCATCCTTCAAGCATAGGATATCAACTCATAACTATGTTCTCACTCAAAACAAATTGTCTTGCAGAATAGGTCAATTTAAAATGGATTTGAGTTTTTTCTTTATCAGTGTGAGTCAGTGAAACTAAAAAGAATTTCCTTTCCTTTAATTTTGCACAGTACACACAGATGCAGTCACTTGCTTTGAAAGTTGGAAGCTTTTTTTATTTAGTTATCTTCAATGTTATCGTGACTAGCACACTTAGGGCAGAATTTCCAAAATTTTGCATGGTCAAAGCAGGCAGTTTGGGTGGCTAACAGGGCTCTTTTGTTGATTTCTCTGGCTGTACATAAAAGGCATTTTCACAGTGGATCCTGTTGCCATTTGAATGGTGAAAGTAAGGGTAGGAGAAGGTTGTAGATTTAGAGTATCATCTTGCAGGTTTGAAGCTGATGGAAAGAAGCACAAAGAGAAAGCAATTGGGAATTGTAGAACTCAATGTAGAAGAATGGGCAGAGAAGGAAGAAGAAGGGGAAGGACGAACATGGTGTTGGTCTGTGAACATAAGGGCCATCAGTGAGTGGTTTCATTGCCGTGCTCACAAGAAGTTGCCAAGGAACACTTGGAGGGAGAAAAGGGTAAAGGGAGAGGAAAGGTGATAATTGGTATCAAAAGACATATATGGGAATTTTAGGAGATTGAGTTCATTTTACTAAACAGGTAACTGAGGGTAAAGAAACATATAGCAGCCAGCTGAGCAAAGAAATGGTGATACCAAAAAAACAAAATTGTTTTGAAGAGCACAAAATATAAACTTCAAACCGTGCTGCCTCTGTCGCTTGGGGATTTATGTGAACTGCTATCTAACTTTCTCCATTAGATGCTTGCTTTGATGTACGTGCTGCCCGATTCCTGACACAAAAGCTCTACCCATGTCCCTTGCTTTGATAAGGGTTAGAGACGTAGAAGGAGGGTGATAGGAGGAAAGATGGGGTTAGGTCAAAGGACTGGACCACAAGACAAGGAAGGCAATGGTAGAGGAGTGCCAGGAGCATTCACGCTGACCTGTCTGAGCAGGAAATGGATCCCCACTAGAGAAAGATAGGGCACAGGAAAAAAGAGACAGAGGAAGTTGACAAGAAGAGATGCCACATGTTGGTGACAATTTCCTAACAGGGAACCTGGGTAGAAATGAGGGAGATGAGGGCCAGGCGCATTGAGATTGAGTCCCTTGTTAGACCTACAGGTAGTATATATTTAGCAGCAACATGCTACTAACCATTTCCAGGAGACTATCTTACTGATTCAGATTGTGCATATGACAGTGTAATCCTACTGGATATTAGCTACAAAGTTTCTAAGCATCTGCAAAAGAGACAGGACCTTCAACTCAGCATTGTGGCTGTCTCAACATAATTCCTATCCTCCTGAGCATGGTCTGGTGGAGAGGGAGGTAGAGGTACCTCTGACAGATGTTGAAATGCTGTGTTATAATGTTACCAGTACTGAGATGTAACAATTTTATGAACGCTATAGATAACCAGGTTAGTGAGGAGGAATTATTGTATATTGGATTATTAGAATTTCCTCTGTGATTATTGATCTAACCTATATTCGTGGAATGGTTTTTATACACCTATAAAGCTTGAATTTAGAGGTGTCTGCACATGAAGGTCACCCAATGACTTCCCAGTTAAGAATACCTAAGCACAAACTGATAAGACAACGGGGCAAGCTCTTAGCTTCAATGATCCTATCTCCAACCAGTTCAAAAAATCTTGTTTTGCAAAAACTGCACGTTAACCCGATTAAAGGGCTATAAATAGTTTAAAAGTGGCTTGATTCTTGAGAAGGGGGATGCATTGTCAGTTAGCTCTGACAAGAAGACAAAATGACACACAGAAAGGCTCTGTGCAAGATCTTATAGGCTATGTCCACACTTGCTAAAATTAGTTCGAATTAGTTAGTTCGAACTAACTAATTCGAACTAATTTTAGTTAGTTCGAATTAGCGATCCCCATTCATTTCAATGGCCCGTTAGTTCGAACTAAGAAATTAGTTTGAATTAACATGGCCACATTGGCTAATTCAAACTAGTTAGTTCGAATGAAAGCCTTACTTCTGAAGCCCTATTCGAATTTATTAGTTCGAATTAAGGAAGGCCTTAATTCGAGCTAACTAAAGCCTAGTGTAGCCATGGCTTTAGTTAGTTCGAATTAAGCCTCCTTAATTCGAACTAATTTGCCAGTGTGGACATAGCCATAGGGAGTTAGTGCTACCATAGTCTCCATGTGGAAGATAGTCAGATAATGGTAAGATAGAATACATATCTGTTTAACTGTTTTTAAGATACATTTTTTTTCCTGAAATGCTTTTATTTGAAATAAATAATTACAATAATAAATAAATACTTTGGCTTTTACGGAAGCTGTTTGGTCGCTTGTTCCCATTGCTCTTGTCCTGGAGGAGACAAAACTGTAGCATCTGCCCTTACGTCAGAACTGCTGAGGTAATCATGATTGATACACCAAGTATTGCAACCCAGAACCTGGTCTGAAAGTGGAAGAATCACATGCTTTCACATCAAGAGTTAGCTAGAAGCCTGAGCTTGAGAGGTAGGTGGTGCACTCTTCTAGAGCAGAACATAGGACAGCATATCAGGATACAGAGTGCCACCTATGCTATACAAACTTTGAGCTAGCCAATAGCAATGATGATTTAGACTCAAAAAGAGGATCACAATGGCTCTCAATTCTTTTCTAGCCACTGACTGCTTTTAAGTATCAGAGCCTTTGTTCCCTTGTCCTACAAGTTTTCTTCATTGTTTTCTCTCCATAATCTGGGATTTTCCCCCATGTTTCTCTCTTATTTGCCAGTTAGAGTAATTGTTATTTAGTGTAGTTTGTTCTTAGGGCAAACTTCTGTTTGAGGCTCAGTGCTAGTTTCAGATCAGTACAAGTTCTAATCTATTTCCTTTGCTTAGGATTTTCTCTTTTGATCGACATAGAATCATACAATAATAGAAATGTAGGACTGGAAGGGATTTGAATAGGTCATCTAATCCAATCCCCATGCACTGAGGCAGAACTAAATATTATTGACGTCATTACTGAGAAGGGTTTGTTTAACCTGTTCTTAAAAACCTGCAGTGATGAATATTCCATTACCTCCCTAGGCAATTTGTTCCAGTGCTTAGCTACTGTTACAGTTAGGAAGTCTTTCTGAATTTCTAACCTAAATCTCCTTTGTGGCAATTTAAGACCTTTACTTCTTGTCTAGTCCTCAATGGATATGGAGAAAAATTTATCATCCTCCTCTTTATAACAGCCTCTTACATACTTGAAGGTTGTTATTACCAAGTCCTCCCTCCGTCTTCTTTTCTCCAGACAAAACAAATTCATTTTTTTCAATCTTTCTTTGCAGGTCTGTTTTCTAGATTTTTGATCATTTTTCTTCTTTGGATTTTCTCCAGTTTGTCTGCCTCTTTCCCGAAGTGTGATACCTAGAACTGGACACAATACTCCGGCTCAGGCATTATCGGTGCTATGCAGAGTGGAAGAATTACTTCTCATGTCTTGCTTAAAACTCTCTTTCTAATGCATCCCAGAAAAAATATTTGCTTTTTTATGCAACAGTATTGCATTGTTGACTCGTATTTGGTTTGCAATCCCATCTTTCACTGCTGAACATGGAAAAATAGTAGACTTCATAGGTTATGTCTCTTGTGAGTCCAAGATATTAATGTTCAACTAGCATGTCAGGTTACTTGTACTGTTTAGAGGAAGGACAGTTGGCCAGAAAGTGATTTAATTCTGTTACCTTTACTCCCAGGCCCTGATACAGTAGGGCAGGTGGAGTACTCAACCTATGGTCTGTGGGCCATACACGGTCCACCAGACCATTTCATAAGGCCTACGCCAGGGCTCTCACTTGTCAGCTTTGGGCAGCAGGTCTTGGGCTTTTAACCCCAGGCAGCTCTATATTCATGACAGTGAGAAGATAATATATTCTTTACAGATTTTTTCCTGGTTTTTGTAAGTCTGAGACATATTTTGTGCCCTGATTTCTTTGTTTTTAAATAGACAATACTGTACATAGACACAGCCTATTTAAATACAAATGAAACAAGCTGAACTTAAAATATAAGTCAGTACAGCTTATGCTTAGATTTATTGTGTTGCAAGGTTGGGCACCATTGCAGGAGGGAGACTCATGGAGGAGGCATTGTCAATTTAGCAGCCCTGGACTTTCAATCTGTATCCTTCTTGGTTTGATTGAGGGCTTCAAGCCAAAGTCTAAGAGCGTGTTGGTTCCAAACTGCATAGATCAGATGATGTCTGATCCTTACAGACTCAGACCTGTTCTGAGTCATTGGGTACTCTTTCAGAAACTGGGGAAAGAAGAGGATGCAGGAGCACTCACCCAGTTTGCAGCCAGAGTGGGGATCCAAGGCAGAGAAAAATCATATATTCAAAACTCATGAACTGGGGTCCCAAAATAAGGAGTTAGTTAAAATAATATTTTTTTAAATACTTTTATTTTGCTTTCTGGTTTCTGCTCCCTTAGGCTGCATTAGCTTCATGTTTTCAAGCTTCTCTTTGCAACTGTGAGGAACAGAAGTTAACTTTATTAAATGAAAGCAATTTATTATGCAGTCTCTTGAGTCCAACAGCTGGGGCTCAACAAATAATGTGAAACTCATGATAAAATCCTGGAAGTTGGCAGCACTGGCACCATTTAAATGGAGCACCTTGGAGGTGTGGTGTGCATCAGATTTGGACATCAAGGACTGAGGGAACTTCTTCATTTCCCTAATCCTTGGTTCTGTTGAAGGGAACATCTCAGGTTCAAGAATATCCCTAAGAGCCTCTTGGTGGCAAAATCATCTTTTTGATTCCTTGTTGCTTTTTATGGTGGGAAAAGGGAGGAATTTGAGGTCTTTTCTAGCATATGCTTCAGTGTCGACTGCTTCACTGATTTCCCCTTGATCCCCTATTGCTCTTACTTGGACTTGTTCTCCTCTGGGCAGGAACTAGTTTCCCCAAGTCTGAGAACTCCTTATCTTGTTTTTGTTCCATCTGGGAAAGGGCTTATATGTTCATCCTGTGGGCTGTCAGGCTTTTAGGCCCTCAACAGATTTTCTATTTCTAAGTTCTCTTGCAAAGATAGACATTTCTAGGAACTTTCCTAGTATCTTGACTGTCAGTGTCCAAGGCACTGGCATGTTTCCTTTTTATGCTCGATATTCCATTTGCTCTCCCACAAGCCGCAAAAAAGTCTACTTTTTTTTTAAATCTAGACTGGCACAGTCTTTGGTTTGGAAGCAAAAACTCGCAACTTATTTTATATTTTGGAGTCCCATTATAAGGGAAAAATTGCACATCCAATAAATAAAGACTTAGAATTTACGAGATACTTATGGTTTACTCCTGCATCCATATTTCCCGCGGCTTCATCGGGTACTAGTAAAGAGGTTTAAGTATTTTTTCCTTACATCCAAACCATGGTTCACTAATTTTATGTGCTGCAGTGGTAAAGACCAAAGCTCAGTTTCTTGAGTAGTGCTTTATGATAAGGAGGCCAAAGGAAAAAAAAAAAGAAATAACTTGAAGAAGAAAGCTTGTTCCTCAGCCACTGTAGCCCTAAGAATTGAAAACTACTAACTGATCCTGTCTTGGCTTAGTTAAATGTTTGGGAGAATATCTACTGAACCATCTTCCACAAGAAATTTAGGCTCTTTTTCAGCAAAGGAGTTAAGCCTCTGTTTAATTTTTATTGGTGTCAATGAGACTTCGTGTGCTTAAAATTCAACACTAGCTGAAATTCTTTGCTGAATCAGGACTGAAAAGGGCACTTTTTTTGATTCTGAAGATCAAAGTATTTTGTGCCATTCATTAGGGACATTGTATGACTTTTCAGATTCTGAAACAAATGCAATGCCACTTCTCTTGGAGACCTTTTGGGCTGAAGTCAGGGAACTCCCTTGGGATGTTGAAGTGAGAACTGAGAATTTGCTTTTTGAAGGTTTGAACATCTTTAGAGAGAAATAAATGAGATCTTTGAGAGTAGGAGAGAGAACAATCCAATGAGTCAGTAGTTCTATCTTAGATTCCATTCAGCCAAGCATTTTTTGTCTGTCTTGCTTCACTTTCAATATCCGTGCTCCTGGGGTCACTTTGAGTCCAGCAGTGGCTTGCTCCCAAATATTAAAGTGAAAAATCCCAGAGGCAGTATGGCTCTAATTCTGCTTCCACTACTTCATTAGTTCCACTGGCTTAGAATGGCTTTTGCCCTTACTTTGATGGTTGGATAGAACAGCATCTCCGCAAAGAGTCAGAGCCTTTTTTTAAAATTTTCAAGCATAAGGATAAAACTAGAAAAAATCACTCTGATTCATATCCAAAAACTAGCCTGTATTGGGGCAAGTTTCAGTTCCTTAAAGACATCTGCTTTCTTTCTGAGAGAGAATTCAGGATTTAAGAGGTTCTAATAACCATCTTCCATGGCAACCTCACAGATCTGTTCAAAACACCCTTTATCTACTACACTCGTTGGCCTCTCCACCTTTGTGATTAGCTTAATATCTTTCAATTCTAATGTCAACTTGTTCAGGAGTTGCAACTATCCTGATCTATAGAAGTCTGTCTCAGTGGCTATGTCTACACTTGTTAATTTAAGTCGACTTAGCTAAGTCAACTTAACAAAATCAAATTGAAGTTCACTTTGTTAAGTCAACTTAGCATGTCTACACTTAAATTTTAAGTTGACTTTGGGGGGACCCTACAAAGTCGACCTAGAGCGTCCACACTGGATGCCTAGGTCGACTTGTAGGGGCTAGGTGGACCTGGGACTGGTCCACGGTGGCAGGGGGGGCACCCCTTGCCAAGTGCCAGGGGGCTCAGCCTTTGCTCCATTGTACCTGGGTACAATGGGGCAAAGGGGGTCTGGGATCCTGGCAGGGCATAGGGGCAGGGTGGGCAGGGCTCTGCCC
>ML685790.1:2833258-3108081 GCA_007922175.1 Pelusios castaneus | reverse complement strand
GTGTGTGTGTGTGTGTGTGTGTGTGTGTGTGTGTGTGTGTGTGTGTGTGTGTGTGTGTGTAATATCATATGTGAATCTAAAACTATGATTAGATTTTATGGAGGAATTTCTTCACATACTTCCCAATAAATCACTTGCTGAATGGATTAAATGGAATATGGAATATCATATAATGGAGAAAGAGAATTATGTTACAAAACTGTGAAGAGTATTAGATCGTTTCAGGAAATTCTTTGATTATAAGGTCTTAGATACGTTTTATTTTTTGTATTTTGTGCTTACATTTTTTTTTTTAATGGGGAAAACATTTTGATTAAAATATAGATAAAATGAGCTGATGACATGATTAATGTTATTGAAATTTCTAGGTCTCTATCTTGTCACAGAAGCAATAGCTGATATTTCCATTAAGTTTACCACTGCTCCTTCAGAAAGAAATTTAGTTTAATTCTTTAAATGGCTGGTAGCCAGTGACATCTTTTAGAAAAATAAAATCTCTGAATGCTGTGTTAAAGGATTAATTTTTGTTTAGAATTACATTGTTCAAAATGCATGTAATGACCTCCCTCTGTTTTTGTTGAGCTAAAATGTTTTCTTTAAAATGAACACTGTGAATTTAAATAGTATGCTATCACAAGGCTGTGGCTTTGACCTGAACACACTGACAAATGCACATTCTGTTCAATAATTTTTTTTTACATTCTGGTAAATATGCCAAACAGTGTTGATTCAGTAAGCGTAAATTGTGTTCCATTAAGGATGAAGATGAAGATGCAGATTTCATTTTACATTAAGAAATGTTTTAAATTCCATTTTGTGTTTGTGACCAAATATGGACCTAAATCAGCATCCCAAAAGAGTAAAGATAGTGGCCTTGATCCTTATGTCCAAACAAGCTGTAGTGTGGATTTTATGTTCATGGCATATGAACAGAGAAGTTGGATAAACATATAAAACACTCTTTTTAGAAGATAACAACACTACTAATTCTTAAAATCTAGAATGTTAGCACACTGAAACCAAAACCAGAGAGAGAGAAAGCAGGCTGCTCCCTAAAGCAGAGAGGCACGCTCACTTCACCTTGCTATAGGTTGAATCTTTGCAGACCAACTGCTGCTAGTGGCAGATCACACGCTTCCCTATAGAGCCTCCTAACTGTAAGCAGGCCTAGAAACCCCCCTGAGAATTTAAAGCAATATTTTACAATTTTAACATGGTTTTTAACACACCATAGCGGGGGTGGAAGGAGAATTGACTTACACCACTTTCTTGATTCCTCACTTCTGAGCCTAGCCAGCTGGTTATGCCAGTCCTGGTCCTACCCAACTGTAACAGTCAAAACATATACGTTCTCCAGCAGTGCGCCCTTCCCCCAAAACTTCCCTGTGCTGGAGATGTGATGCAGATGTTATGCCAGCTCTAGATTGCCCGGGTTTATCCAGAACAGACCAACACTCAGCTGGCCAATTAGGCCCATGGAATAGAATAAAGAGGCTGTAACGGGGACAAGGATCTTCTCTAGTAAGTAGTTCATAGGCCTCCTTTGATTTGTATTAAACTGTAGATACTACTGATAACTGGTACGTTGAGTTTTGTTGGCTGAGTGATTAGCGTGAAAATACTGCAGTTTGTAGGTGAATTAATGATGCATAGTAGCTTTATGACACAAAATGTAAATCATTCAGCACATTTAACAGTAGCCAACCAAAGTAATAAATAAATGGCAGATGCAGATCTCGTTAGAGTATGCACTGGAATTCTCCCTAGAATTGGCCATTAATCTTTAGAATACTTTATTATTAGGGGAGAAAGTGGGTTAAATTCTGATATACTGAAGTCTATCTGGAGTAATTCTATTACAGTCAATGGCTTTATTCAGGGCTGTGATTGAACTGAGTGTGGCACAGGCAGGAGAGGGGTGGAGAAGGACCCAGGGTGGCTTTGAGCCACTTTTGGGCCTCTCGTATTCAGAGGCAATGAAGAACTGGAGTGGTTGGCAACGTAAACCAGTGCGGCCCATGGTCTACTTTAGTTTACAAAAAGGGACATTGAAGTATCCCGGAACAGCTGGAGCACAGTGTACTACTCCCTTCTAGCAACTGCCCCTTGTTGGTCCTGCCAGGTCTCTGGGGGTATGTCTACACTGGAGGCTCTGCTAAGTCGACTTAACAAGGTCGACTTTAAGTGCTAGGTGCTAGGTCAACGGAGGAGTGGTGTGTTATGGGTAATTGGGAGGGGGCCTGGAGGCCAATTAGGTCGACTTACGGGCTTTCCCCATCTACGCTGGCTTAAGTCGACTTAATAAGGTCGACTTAAGCGTTAAGTCGACCATAAGAGATGGTGTTATTAAGTCGACTTAAGGAAGTGCTTAAGTTGACTTAATAAAAGCCTAATATGGACACAGGAGTCTATAGGTCGACCTAACCTTCCTTAAGTCGACCTAAGGCTCCAGTGTAGATGTACCCTGGGAGATGGGAGGGAATTGTCTGCTTTGCAGCCTTGTATATCCACAGAAACAGTGTTCAAGAGCCAGGACAGGGTCTTGAATTGAAGTGTCACATTTTGGGGTGCAGTCCAAACCCATGAAAGATTGTCAGTGCCTGCCCTATTACCCTAGCTGCATTAAACACTCGGCTGCTGTGCTTCACAGCTCTGATAGCAACAGCCAGCAGACAAGCATGTCAAGCTGAGAAAAATGGGTCCTTTAATCCAGGGGTCTGGGAATGGAAGATTGGTGAGGAAACTACTTTGAACAAAGACTTGTTAAGTTGTGTCTTAGTCATTAAAAAGCATATATTTACTTTTGTTTATGTGAAACCCTTTCTAACATTATTCCTTCTATTTAGTATCACTTACCCTGTGTCCTCTTCTTAGTAAAGATGTTTTACTTTTAATCTAAACCAAGGCAATGGTGTGTTTGTATTGAAGTAATTGTTAATTCCAGATAATATGGCACACTACTGAGGATTGTCTCTCTAAAACAGTGGTTCTTAACCTTTACTGCAGCCTGTCCTCTTTGGTTCTCAAATATGTTCTCACACCCTTTATCAAAAATCATCATCTGCACGTGCGTCAAGAATTACCCCGCAACGTGGCGGTACACTGTATTTTGTAGTGAGATAATTTTACTACAATTAGGTTACAAACCTGAAAATAATGTTTTTGTTTGTATATTACAGTAATCGTTAAAAATGTATAATGTTAATAAATACATAGGTTTCATGAAACAAAGTAGTTGTACTTACGTGCCTGTGCTTAATTTGTGTTTTCGATGATTTGCCTTCTAAAAAAAATCTGGCATGTCTCGCACCCCCAGAAAGGGCATGTCGCACCTCCAGAGGGTGCGTGCACCCCAGATTAAGAACCACTGCTCTAAAGGACCATTTCTCCCAGTGGTCCAGGAAAGGGCTGGACATTTCAGGGCAGATGTTTTGAGGAAATTCGGGACTGGAGGTGTGCTGAGATCATCTTACCAAGTGTAACCAAAGCTGGTGGAAACCAGGTATGCCTGTTACATTGTGGCAGGCTGCTGGGGTCAGAAGCACTGAAAAAAGCCTACACAGCACAAAGACACTCATAGTGACAGGGCAGGTGGTAACACAGCTCCTTACTGCTCTGGATTGCACTCTAAACCGTTACACATGGTTAGTGTAGAGACTTTGCATTTACATTTGGAGTTACCAAGGGCAAAATTTGACTCCATCTCTCAGACTTTTACATCTAAATTGCTGCATTTATTTTTAAAATCAAGTTTGCTTGTTATTTGTAACCCTGTCCTAAAAAGTTCACACTGTATATTGGACATAAGACAGCCAAGCAAATAATTCACTGCAAATAATTTATTTGAAAATTTCATCTTCCTCTGCTTGCAGAATGTCAACAAGTAGGCGATAAGCTCCTCAATTTTTTAAATTATTATTATTATTGATTCAGCATATTTTTGACATTTTTCCTTTATTAATTGATTGTAAACAGTTTGCTATGAGCCATTGGTTCTCAGCGATCACAATATTAGATGTATTGGTTGGTCATGTAAGTTGCATGGTATTTTTTCTGTTACATGACTGAATAAACCTAAATGTCATAAACAGGAGAAGGCACTGGGATTTTGAATCTCTAAGGGAGACATAGAAAAGGAGGATTAGGTAATTTTAGAAAAATTTTAACCTTTCTCTTACTGGATTGTTACAGTACTTCCTAGAATTGTAGTTCCTAGAAAAATTAGATCACTGAGAGATGTTATGGCTACATGTAAACTAATGAAATTTAATTTTGTATTGTTACATTCACATCGAGTAGTTGTGTGTGTGCATGTGTAAATGTGGCTGAAAAAGTGCCATCAGTTCCTTGTCAGATTATTTTAATTGCCTATTGTACCAATACTTTGGCAAGGGATTTTTGAAACACTGTTCTCTTTCAGTGTCAGCAGCCCTATCTCATGTTGCCCTATCTCATGTAAAATATTCCACTTCCAATGCAGATACTTGCATGTGTGGGCTCTGTATGACCATTTGTTTGAATAAAACTTGATTGCTTGAATATTCACAAAAAACAAACAGAAAAGAACCATAAGCACTGCAAATGCCCATTCAGTTTTAAATTCAAGCCAATACTTGTTGATTTTTTCCCCCAGTATCTATCCATTCTTCTTTCTGGCTGTTACAATGTATTAATCATTTAATCATAATAATCATGATAATTACTTTTTTCTTGTTGCTTTTGGAATTTGCTGAGTGAAGTAAGAAATCATCCTTCAAAAAAGATATGGTCACTTCAGTAGCTTTTCTGCATCTTTCATCCCCATCATCAATAAACTCAAAGAGATAACTTGGCCCATAGTTGTTTATATAGCAGATGTAATTAGTTCAGGTTTGTTTTATCAGCCATTGGTGTACTCTTTGTAAGGACGTGTTCATTTCAAATTTCACTTTGCAAAACAATTTTAATATGATTTTACAGTATTGTATTTATTAAGGACACAAACTATGTTTTGGTCTTCACCAAGAAGGTTGCTGGCAATTAGACACTTGAAATAGTGAAGGGCAATAAAAATGGGATAGGATCAGAAGCTATAATAGGGAAAAAACAAGTTAAAAATGACTTAGACAAGTTAGATGTCTTCAAGTCACCAGGACTTGATGATATGCACCCTAGAATACTCAAGAATCTGTCTCAGATATATGAGTGAACCCAGAGGACTGGAAAAAAGCAAATATAGTGCCTATCTATAAAAAGAGAAATAAGGACAACCCAGGGAATTACAGACCAGTCAGTTAAACCTCTGTACCAGGAAAGGTAATGGAGCAAATAATTAAGGAATCAATTAGCAAACATCTAGAAGAAAATAAGGTGTTAAGTGATAGTCAGCATGGATTTGTCAAGAACAAATCATGTCAAACCAATCTGATAGCTTTCTAAGATGGGATAACAAGCCTTGTGAATAGAGGGGAAGTGGTAGATGTGGTATATCTAGACTTTAGTAAGGCTTTTGATATGGTTTTGCATCACCTTCTCATTAACAAACTAGGAAAGTACAACCTCGATGGAGGTACTATAAGATGGGTACATAACTAGTTGGATAACCACTCCCAGGGAGTAGTTATCAATGGTTCACAGCATAAGCGAAGGGTGTAACAAGCAGGGTACTGCAGGGATGAGTTATGGATCCGGTTCTGTTCAATATTTTTATTAGTGATTTAGAGGATGGCATAAAGACTACACTTACAAAGTCTGTGGATGATACCAAGCTAGGAGGGGTAGCAAGTGCTTTGGAGGATAGGCTCAAAATTCAAAATGATTTGGACAAACTGGTGAAATGGTCTGAGGTAAACAGTATGAAATTCAATAAAGACAAATGCAAAGTACTCTAGTTAGGAAAGAACCATCAACTGCACAGACACAAAATGAACAGTGACTACCTAGGAAGGAGTACTGTGGAAAGGGATCTGGGTGTCGTAATGGATCACAAGCTAAATATAAGTCAACACTGTTGCAAAAAAAATAAAAAAGGCAAACACCATTCTGGATGTATTAACAGGAGTATTGTAAGTAAGATATGAGAAGTAATTCTCCACTCTCCTCTTCACTCATTAGGCCTCAACTGGAGTATTGTGTCCAGTTCTGGGTGCCTCATTTCAGGAAAGATGTAAAGAAATTGGAGGAAGTCCAGAGAAGAGAAACAAGAATGATTAATGGTCTGGAACACTTGACTTATGAGGGAAAATTGAAAGAACTGGGTTTGTTTAGTCTGGAAAAGAGGGTACATGATAAGTTTTCAAGTACCTAGAAGGTTGTTATGAGTAGGAGGGAGAAAAATTTTTCTCCTTAACTGCTGACGATAGGACAAGAAGCAATGGGCTTAAATTACAGCAAGGGAGGATTACGTTGGACATTAGGAAAAAAAAATCCTGATTGTCAGGGTGATTAACCACTGGAATAAGTTACCTAGAGAGGTTGTGGAATCTCCATTATTGGAAATTTTTAAGAGCAAACAACTGTCAGGGATAGTTTAAGATGGTACTTGATCCTGCCATGAGTTCAAGGGACTGGACTTTACAACCTCTCATGGTCCCTTCCAGTTTCTATGATTCTATGCCAGGGGTTGGCAACCTTTGCCGACCTCAATGCCAGCCACCCGCACCGCACCCTCAGCAGGTGCCGGGGGCAGGGCCAAAAGAGGACAGGGCCAGGTCTCCAGTTCCCAGCTGTGGCCAGGGCCAGCTCCCACTGGCAGGCAGCCTCCGGTTCCCGGCCAGAGCCAGGGCTGGCTCGCACTGGTGGGCCTCTGGTTCCTGGCCGGTGCTGGGGGCGGGGTCGGCTTGTGCTGGCGGGCGGCCTCCAGTTCCCAGCTGGGGTCAGGGCCGGGGCCACCTCCAGCTGGCAGGCGGCCTCCAGTTTCCAGCTGGAGCGGGCTCGCACTTGTAGGCAGCCTCTGGTTCCCAGTCGGGGCCAGGGCTGGCTCGCACTGGCATGCAGCCTCTGGTTCCTGGCCAGGGCCGGGGCCAGGGCTGGCTCGTGTTGGCGGGTGGCCTCCGGTTCCTGGCCAGGGCTGCCTCACACCGGTGGGCGGCCTCTTGTTCCCAGCCGGGGCTGCCTCCCGCAGGCAGGTGGCCTCCGTTTCCTGGCCAGGGACTGGGGCCGGAGTCGGCTCACACTGGCAACCCAGACAACCCGAGCCACTCCCCTCCAGCATGGTGGGCAGCAGCATGGCCCCCACCCCACAGGCTGATTGGCCCTGGGCTGACCGCTCCCCCCGTGGTGACATTCTTTTTCCTGCTGGCCATGCTCCCCAGCAATGAAGCACGACCAGTGGGGCATGGAACTATGGCACGTGGCTCTTGCGGGGGAGCCTGAGTGGCGCCTCATGCCGCTCCTGCTCGGCCCACATGTCACGTTTGGCACACGTCGGGGGTTGCTGACCCCTGTTCTATGCTTTTTTAACATTAACCTATGGTATGGTAGCTATATTTCCATCTAAACTAAGATTGCCTTCTATCACCCCCACATCTCCTTCCCACATTTTTTGTTTTATTGTATAAAAGGCACCTTTTTCATTTGTAGTGATACCCTTCACATGTGTGGGCACATCTTCAAATAGGAATTAGCTATTTAATTTAGCCTATTTTCTCCAGAAAATTTAGTGGCAAAGTGAGTTATTAACACATTGTATTTTCTGGTAGCATTTTGACCTTCTACACAGAAGTCCTATAAAATCTGTGACAAGGTGTTTTATCATCTTTTGTTGTTAAGAACTGATTTTTAAATCATGTTTCCTTGGAAGTTTGTGGGATAATTTAGTAATTGTGGACAAGGTAGCCACAAAAGCTAACGACTAGAACTTTAGTGTATCAGAAATAAGTTTCAAGTGTTGTGCACATGTAACATTCTGGACAATAATAACAAGGGTCTAATTCTTCAGATGACATAAAATGGGGTAGCTTCGCTAATGTAAGTGGAGCTGCACCAATATACACCAGCTGAACATATGATCCAAATTATTTGCTCTGCCACCCATAATTCTAATGCTTTTAACATTTTTCTTTATTGAGGAATTGTAAATACTACATGTAAATAAAGCAGCAAAAAAGAAAAGAATACCCTTATACAGTATTAACATACAGTCATTAACAATAAAAGAAATTCCCTGCATAGTTCTACACATCATTTTTGTTTTAAATAAAACAAAACAAATCCCTAGATTAGAGTGCAAAAGTTCATGATGATTAGAACATAAAAACATCCACCTATAAAAACAACAATCTTTTTTATTCCTGAGTGATAGAATCAATGTCACGAGCACTTTTTTTCCCAAAATGGGCAATATTTTACTTCCCTTCCCTATTATTCCTTTTATGCTTCAAGAAGCACATTATTCAAGATTAACAAACAAATGAAACAAAACAAATCAAAGCCTTCCTTACAGTTTTCAATCATTCAATGGCTTAGTGGCAATCTTTTGGAAAAATTAAAGTAGGCAAGAGGACCAAATTGACAGTGATTTCTTTTTCTTAGTTTGAAAGGTATATGCCAGTTTAGTCCACCTCTAGCATGTGCCACACTTGCTATAGCCAATTTGTCTGCAGAAAGGTTGAGTTGATCTTCCTCTCATTCTGTTTACTGTAATAATGTTCTGACCACCTACATCGTGTAATTTCATACTATTACGCAGTGAATCATTTTTCTCTCTTAAGAGAAAAAAGATGCCAGTTAGATAGTGCCAATGCAGTTGGAGTCTCACCATCCTAGGAGATGTCTGGCACACAAAGTCCATTCCCAAGTTCCTGGGAGAACTAGAGGAATGCACCTCTGCATCATTCCTTTGGAAAATATAGACAACTTCCTTGTTACGAGTAGGTCAGGGTGGAAGATGGTACAGCTGTGCCCTCCTGACTCCTTTTGTCATGTTTTGTGTCCCTACAAGGGGAAAACTATTGCACATGGACTATTCTTATGTTTGGCCCTTGTGTTGTATGCAAGGAGGGAAGGGTTTTTTGTGACGGCCCTCCCCCTCCTCCCCCCTTTACTCTAGACGCAGACACGCTTTGGCGCTTTAAAAGAGAGTGTCAGATTTGGTAGGGAAAAGCCTCAGTTGGTTTAAATTACTGTAGTTCCAATGAAGCCAATAGAGTTTACACCATGACAGTTTACACCATGAGAGAATGTACCTTGATAACTCAGTCTTTTCTAGCTAAGACAGGAACTGTGAAATGGTCAGGGGGGAAGAATTCTCCATTACAGGTTTTGGAGTACCTGCAGAGTGATTCCGCAAAGCCTACTGTAGCCCAATGGCTGGAGTAGTCACTCTGCGTCCTTATGCACTATCCTTCCCACAATGTATTGGGGGTAGGATGACAGGACCCAGCATAGCAGTGAATCCCTATCCCACCTGCGACTCGCCTGGAGCAGGACTCTGTGCCATTCCAGGGCTGTGAACTTTGCTGGTTCTTATAATTGAGGGACCTTCACACTTGCCGATTTACTAACTACTGTACTCATTGTGTGCCAAATGCACTTGTTTGCATTTGGTCTTCCCAGGCTGGATTATGGCTTTTAATGGAGAAGGCAGAATCTCTCCCTGGGCTGCTCCTTGCACACAGATGGAGGAAATCGTGTCTCTTCCCACGCACCTACACACACACTCCCGTGCACTGGCCATGCTCTGGGGCCAGTGCACAGGGAAGCTCCAGCAATAACTCAGCTTCTCCCTGCCACTTTTCTAGCATCCTGCTTCCCCATTTGAAGGAAGAAGGAAAGAGCAATTGGGATCCCTGGTGCTCAGAGACTGCTGTTATGGATGGTGCCTACACAGACACACAAGGAGTTGGCAGGGAGTGGATTGGGTTTGTCTTGCTTGACTGTCCGTCTTACACACAGCTACGCAGAGACTGCTCACAATTCAGGCCGCAGCATTAGTGCTAATTAATGAGTGTCAACTACATCTCTGACGCTGCTTTCTGTGAAAAAAGAAAATTGACAGACTCCATAAAACCTGAATAAATCAAATTATATATAGGTTTTTACAATGGATAATACGAAACACCAGACGATACTTCCTTACCTGGAAGGATGCAACCCATTGAAGATTTTGCCCTCCTCCTAACTCCATCATCCTTTTTTAGTCTTCTGTTTTGCTATGTAAGCAGAAATTCTTCCATTATTGTTTCCATGTGAGAGCCCCTGTTTCATTCTCCTTCCACAAGGAGAGTTTATAACTAGGAACTGGTTAGAATTGAACTCCAGAGAAAAATGTTGAAATTAAATGTGAAAGCAATCAGTTTGTTGAGCTAAATTTTTAGAGTTTTCTTGGAGCAAATTATGGTGTTCATATTGGCCACCATGATTCCTCATTTTTGTGGCATTTATAACATGGCTGCTTTACAACATTAAAATACTTAGCACGTACAGTATTTTACACTTCAAAGCACTTTACAAAATTTAACTTTTTAAATAATTGTGCATGATAAAAAGACCATTCAGACAGTTTTCAAATATAATTACTCTAATTTTTCTTTTAAAAAAAAGAGTAGGGGGAAGAGAAAATAAATACAATTTATCAGTTAAGTAATATTTAACTAATTTTCTTGACTTTTTTTTTTTTAAAAAGCACTTAATCTTGAACAAGATTCCTTTTCTGGATGCCTTAACAGGTTGATTTCAGTGCAATTTATACAGCTGGACAGGTCTGTGGGTGGCCAGAAACATTTTAGATAGGTGGCCATTTACTATGGGATGAATTAATATGCAGTGAATAGGAAATCTTGCGGGAACATTTGCCCAAAGCACATAAGTAAAGATCATTCTACATGTCCATCAGTAATCCTTTTAAAACATTTAAGGTTTGTTATCAGTTTGTGGATGGTTCCAGTTGAATCCCTTGATAGAACTCTGCAATGCACTGCCATGTATTAACACAATGGTTCTCTCACAAGTTCAGGCAGAAACAAGAGACTTGGAAGAGAGACATGAAAAGGAGACAAAAACTGAGTTATGCTGATGCATCAGAACATGCACATTAAAGTTAAAATTAAAAATAAAAAGCAAATTAAAGAGAAGGAATGCTGGTGTCATTGACCTCACTTTCAAAAGAAAAGAGAAGCAGCCAATATCAGCATTCATATACTACATGTATCTTAGTAGAAATGCCTAAACTTAATGGAATTCCTTTGATACAAGGGAACTGTATGTCTCTATTTACTTACTGATCACTGAGAAGTATTTTTAGATACTTAAAGGGCAAAAATAGTTCATCTGGGAAGAGTTTTATTAGAGACATTGTAATCACTGCATCCTCTGAAAGAAATATTTATGACACAGAGGACATGCTGTATGATTTTGAAGAAAACATGAATTTTAAAAGAAGCATAAACCCCTTCTCCCCTATTCATTAACATCAATAATTGAGTGAAAACTGTGTTCGTAACCACTTTTGGTAAGCATCCTTGTTTAAAAATGTACAGCCCAAAAGTATCACCAAATGCTCTGAGCATAGTTCTTCTCCACCTTTAGTAAATGCCACCTTTATTTAAACAACTGATTTTTGCTAGTTTTCTAATGGTCACTCAAGACAGGTTTCCCAAGACTTAAATGGTATGTCATAGCTTTCTGAGCCATATGTAGAGCCCTGCAGATCCGTGGGTATCTACATTAATGGGTGTGGGTGCGGATGTCCATAGCCCCATTGTTGCGGATTTGATTTTTATCTGTCCAAGGTGCAATCAATCAATCCAGCTGCCACTATGATCTGCAGGGGAACAAGGAAGCACTCTAGCCAATCCCAGCTCAGCTCTGATTATGGTCTGCCAGCCAATCAGAGTCTCAGTCACAACAGGTTGGGGCTTGAAGAGCCACCACTCACTGTCAGTCAGTCAGCATGCTGGCCTTTGATTGGCTCATTCCCCATGCCTTCCCTGCCCACTTCTTCCTTTTCTTGTTTGTGGTTCGCACGTCATGCTGTCAATCAGTGATTTCATTCTTGGCAAAGGAAATCTGATTGACAGCACAGCATGCAAACTGCAAACAAGAAAAGGAAAAAGTGGGTGGGACCTATGTGGGGAATGAGCCAATCAAAGGCTAAATTGCTGGCTGTGAGCCCAAGTTAGGTTGCGGATGCGGTTATGGATACGCATAAAACATGGTATGTGGATCACGGATTGGATAGAGACTGATACTGAGTGGTTGCGGATCAGATCTGGATATACATTTTTGTATCCGTGCAGGGCTCTAGTCATGTGTAAGTTTAGAAAACAGGACAAACAAAATAAAGTATCATACAATAGATTTTTTTTTCTCTCTCTCTCTGATTTTTTCAATATATTTGATGGTAGTGGACTGATTTTCTATGAATGAAAATATATAAATTGACATTTGTGGAGGGGTAAAACTGTTCACAGGAGTTCTTGCTCTAACAATATACATTTGAAGATTTCTATTCACTATATTTATATCTTGTAAAATCTATAAAGAACTAACATTACAAATTTAAAAAGTGACCACTAGATTAGAATAAGAGACCAAATATGGTGTTTTAATACATATATAATTCTCATTTTTATAGTATTTTTCTCTTCCTTCTCACACATTCTCCGTCTGATCTTCGGTCCTTCCCATTTTTTAAAAAAGAACCTGATCCTACTTGTGGCATCATGACTAATAAGTTCAGCCACAGGAAAGCAGCTGAAGGAGGCCTTACTGTGATGAGACAGAGCATGTTAATGCTTCTGCTTTAAGCAGCAGCACCACATAAGATGACTTCTGGGTGGCCTCAAGACATTTTCCAAACTGAGGGTGGGCATGGGTAGCACCCTAGATAAATCAAATCAGACTGCAGGACAGATCTTTGGATTGCTTAGAAAGACAACTCAGCCTAAGCTTCCCCATTCCATGTTCTCCCTGCATGCCAGATATGCTGCTTCCAAGAAGAAGGGTAGGGCATACGTGTTGCTCCTCTGACTTTCCTAGAGTGGAGTGAGGCTGATAAGAGAGGGTGAATCCCCTGCTCTGAGAGGGGCTGGGAAAGGAGGTGACCATCAGTAAAACTGCGAGGTTTCCACCTGACTTCATCCTGTTGGCAGCACAGAGGACTGACACGAGGGAAGGAGAGGCACATGGACCAGCATTCACCAAGTTCTGCATGGGAAGTTGGGGAGGCGCCTACTGAACATCCTAGTGCTATTCTCCATCCCTGCACTCTCACAGACAGCTTTAATTTATTTATGGTCCATATTCCTCCTTCCCCATTCTGGCAATTGATTTTGTCAGTGTGCATTAAAGGTAAATACAAGGGTTCATGACCTGGGAAGCTAACTCATTTTTAAGTTCAGAGGGAGTATTTGACAAAATGACATGAACATAATTCTTTTGTCTCTTGTGTTATCAGTTACTCTATAAAAGATGCTAAGTAAAATGTTGCCAGTGTTAGAAAAATAACTAGCATGTAACTAAATAATTTGATCCAGTGTACTAGGTACTGCAGAATAAAAGTATCTTGCAGGTAAATCAGTAGATTAGCTCGTAGGACTAAAACTCATTAATATTAATGTACAGGTATTTCCAATTCTTTCACTGATAAATGTTGATATTTCTTCACAGACATTAATGAATGCCAGTTGCAAGGGGTATGCCCTAATGGTGAGTGTTTGAATACCATGGGCAGCTATAGATGTACCTGCAAAATGGGATTTGTGCCAGATCCTACTCTTTCAAGATGCATATGTAAGTAACATAAATTATCAAAAACAGATTTTTCCTTGCATCATACAATGAATTAAACAGATTAGATTTTCAAACAAACTGTTGTTGATTAGAGATACTGTAATCACGTATTGTTACAAAGCAGCATAAATCATCATGTTAAAGGTCTCTTAAATACAGAAATATAATCACGTAAGGTGCATTATTTTGAATCACAATGATGTAATGGAAGACCCAGAGGATGCAGCTCCCCAAAGCAGGAGATTTTCAACCCTAATTCTGTCATTTCCTAACTTGAGTGTTTGATTTTGTAACCTTCATAATGTTCTTTCACTGTAGTTATATTTGTAATTTCTTCTATTTTTAAACAAGCAAACTTGAAAAAAATTCCATCATATGGCATCATATTGACACCCGCATCAATTGTCAGCAGATTTTCACATATCTTTGCTGCTTGAGTAACTACATGGAATTAGCTCTAGAAGGGGATGGGACCCTTAGTCATTTATTAATGGTTTCACAGAAGACTAACTCAGGAATCTTGGCTGTTTTCTGAGTATGTAAATGTCAGTATGAAATCCACTGTAGGTGGGTGTGCACCTCAGGAGCCACTAGTTAGCAGTCTTTCAAATAGCAACGTCCACACATACAACTTATGTCTCCATTTGCTCCTGTATGAGAGCATAAAAGTGCAGCAACCAAGACCCTTTCTTAGTTTTCTCTTACCACCCATTGCAGTAAGATGGAACTTGGCAAGTATCCAACTCTCTGTTCTTAGCTGTGGTTAAATTTTCTCAGAAGCCTTCAGAACTTTTCTGCTTCACTGGTATATGACTACTGTAAACTATATAACACCAGTCACAAATGATGGAGAACATCGTATCTGAAAATTCCCTTTGTTGTTTTGCTAGGGACCTAAAGGACATTCACCAGCTCACTGCCACAGCAATGTGCTGGCTTTCAAACCTAGACATAAATTTGCAGTCATTGCTACCTACCCAAGGCATATGAAAGAAGACTGTAAACTATATCAACACAATATTGGTGGTTATGCTCTCCTGTACACCTCTTCTGTACAGCTCCTTTATGCAGGACACCTCAACATCTTACAATAGATTAATTCCATTAAAAGATATTTGATGTGCTTATCATTCTTTACAAGAGCAGGTAAGTCACAGGATGCATTGTTGAAAGCTTATCTCCTCAAGCAAACTAGATTTGTTCAGATCCTGTGGAGAGGGCAATAGAATGCTGATAGCAGACAAGCCAGATTCATTCAGTGCCATGTCTAGCCAATGCCTAAGACCAAGGTAGAGAAGATGGGACCGAGAAAAGACCTGGCACCAGCACCTCTGGCACTAAAGCAAATTCCATGCGCACTGCAGACATCATCAGTACTAAACTTGACATCATGGGGACCAATGTCTGGCACCAAAAGGGAACACTCCAAACACAGAAGCATGGATAGAAAATTTGTAACCACATCCAGTCCGTGAACTGTAAACATTGTCAGTGAATATCCACGGAAAGAAAGCGGATATCCATAGATTTGCAAAGCTCTGGATAAAAAAATTAGATCCACATCCATCCGTGATCCGCAAACATGGTGCACAGTTATCTGCATCCATGAGGATATCTGGAGATTTGCAGGGCTCCAGGATGCATATGTCCATATAGCTATCCAGTCAGCCCATAGGAAGTATCTGAGATTCACAGTGAGGTGCAGCCATTATCGGTACAAGGTTCCACCCTTTGGATTTTCCACATCATTGAAATAACTGGCAGTAGAGGCAATACATTTAAAGAGAAAGGCAACCCACATCTACACATGTCTTGATAACTGACTAACCAGGGAAAGTCCTAGCAGGGGCCCACTTGTAGCTCTGGATTATATCCTCTCCCTTTTCTTCCAACTAGCACTCCTTTGAGGAATTGTCTCTTACACCAGTGGTTCTCAGCCAGGAGTCGGGGGCCCACTGGGGAGCCATGAGAAGGTTTTAGGGGGTTCACAAAGCAGAGCCAGCATTAGACTCACTGGGGCTCAGGGAAGATGGCTGAAGCCCTGCCACATGGGCTGAAGCTCAGGGCCCTGAGCCCTGCCACCTGGGACGGAGGTTGAAGCCTGAGCAACTTAGCTTTGTTGGGCTCCCTGTGCTTGCTACCCTCCAACACCAGCCCTGGCTTTTTATATGCTGTGGCACAGGTGGGCCTTGGAGTTTTTATAGCATATTGGGGTGGTGGAGGGAGGCTTAGCAAGAAAAAGGTTGAGAAACCCCTATCTTACTCCATCACAGATGATGGTGGTAATAGGAGCTTTGATCGACTCTTATTGGTGAGAACTTTTGTATCAGAGCACAGGTTCCAATCTCTCCAATCGGTGACAAAAGACCTAAAATGGAATCTGACAAAATAACAATGTACACAGGAGGTCCGCCTAGATGGTCATAATGGTACTATCTGGTCTTGGAATCTATGACTGTCTGAGGTTGCTGTGTCACGTGTCAACTTTCAGGTATATGATGCTGCATGCAGCCCTTACTGTTTTAGCTGAAGTTAGTGCCCTCCCTTTCCAAGCATCACATGATCAAGAGGAGTCACCACCCACCCCAAGTCCTACCAGAACCTGCTCAGGGGCTGGACTGAAGGAGAGAGGGTCATGTCTGCTCTTCACTTCATGCCCTCATAAGGGAGCATGAGGAGGCACAGGGCACGTGTGGCTCTGACAGACACTTTGGTCAAAAGGCTCTGATCTCATGTGCATGAAACGTGTGCACCTACAATGGGTTACACATTAACAACAATTCAATTACAGTTACTGTAGGGTAAGTAACTATTCTTTCCATTCCATCAGGCTCTAGTGGGCAGCATTCACTAGTGCGCATAGACTCTTCTGCCTGTTCCTCCCAAGGTTAATCCCTTCTAGGCTGGCCTGACCCCTCCTATCTGTCACGGCCCCTAGCCTGTCTCTTCTCCACCCTGGCTCCTAATCACAGTCCCATTCTCCTTACCTAGCCACTGCTGTATTCATTGTGGTGGAATAGACTGACCAAAGGTGTTAAAGTAATCCAGTCACTATCCAACATTAGCCAGGTTAGTCCAGTTCAACAAAACAAACGAGTCCTGTGGCACTTTCAAAGACTAACAAATTTATTTAAGCTCATGTGATAAATAAATTAGTTAGTCTTTAAAAGTGTCGTTTGTTTTATCCAACATTAAACAGTATTAAACAAAGTCAAGGCTTGGTATACAGAGACCTCAGTTTACCAAGCACCCTGGCAAACACTCCATTAAAAACCCTTTTAACTTTTTATTAGAGGTAAAGAAAAGAAGGAAAAACAGCGAGAGAGTTTGAAATGTAAAGTGTTAAATAAGGCTTTCATTCTAACAACTTCCCTTGTTCCTTTAGCTGCAGAGAGCTTTTAGAAGGAAACCCTTCTGGTCTGATAGATGGTATCTGAAAATAGCTGTCTATTTGGGGAAGAGAAAAGGAGCTAGTGGAGATGGGCTGGAGCTATTGCTGCTTCTGTTGTTAAAGTCCAATCCCGTTTTATCCCCCAGAAGGTGTTTGGGATCAGCTGGTGGAGGTCACCGAAGTCCTTGACTCTGGCCAATTTGGTCAAGATCTCTCTGGGGTCAGGGAGATGGCAGCCATGATGGTGAAGCTTGCTCCAGTAGCTAATTTTTCTCCCACTCTCTCTCTCTCTTCAAGGACCTACAAAGGGAATAGTGGGTGGAATAGCCTGTCCCCATTATTTTGTTCACCATTTAGGCCCAGTTTCTGACACACAAGCTTTGGTTCATTGATTCTACTTTCACACTTTTTTTGTTTACCAGGCATGATCTTAACACAGTCTTTGTGCTATATCAGAAAGCCTTTGTTTGGACTAATTCAGTCTTTCTGTCTTGCTTTTGAACCTTTTCCCATCAGCATTTGTTGTTATAGATTATTGTGAAATCTTAGGAACTTTCACATGCTTTTTGCAGTTGAAATCGCAACTAGGGTAAATGTGTAGGCTCAGTTACTGCAACATGATTCCCAATCTCCACTCTTCAGGCTTTTCATCCCAGATCCCAGTCCTGTCTACTTGCCAAGAAATTCCTTGTTCCTCCCTTATCCCAGTTCCTCATCCAGTCTCTTCCCTATTCTGGCTTCTCATCACCACTTCCCCCAATCCACATTCCCTGGACCAATCTCCTTCCCCGTATCCTTGTGCAAGCTAGGTGTGTCCCTCACCCATTCCTGGCTCCTCTTCCCAGTCTCTTTGCCCAGCCAGTCTCAGTTCTTCCCATGACCCGGTCCCTCATCAGATCTCTCCCCCTTCACCCTCATCTCTTTCTCCCAAATCCACTGGTTCTCTGTTCCAGTCTTCTTGTTTTGCTAGTCCCAGTATCCAACTCCCAGGTCCTCTTTCAATCTCTTTTTCCCTACATGCTCCTTGTCCCTGCCCCTGTTTCCCTCCCCCTTTCTGCCACTTCCTCCATTCCAAGTTCCAATGTCCTTTCCTAGGCAGTCCTAATCTCTGTTTTATTCCCTCCCCCCAACTCTCTTTCACTCAAAAGTGGAGGCAGTGGGGGGGAGAGTGACTGGGACTCTATTGATGTTATCGTGTTAAGGATATTTGAGTACCTAAGGAGGGTGGGGACATGCCTTCTGACCACTTTAATACCAATACTTGTTGCTAGTATTACAGCTGTCTGAGATGCATGCCCAGATGGGGGTGGGTGTTGGTATCATGATGTCACCAAGAAAATAGATGCAACCTTAGAAATATGGGCAGGTTTAAAGATACATGTCCCAGGATGAACTCAAGTTTTGTAAACAGATCTGGGAAGAATAATCTGGAATGCCAATATTTAGAGGAAGAAAGCTCCTCAGAATGCAAGAGGTACAGTGTAGTCAGCCTTACAACTTTCCATTTTTGCTTTGTTGGTAATGACATAATGTTACCTAAGTATTCTTCCTTCTATCCCTCTGTACTTGATGGAGAGAAACGTGGGCCCTACTCTGAATACAGAAGAAACTTTATTTAGTGGGGGACTTAAAAGTTTTTATGTAGTTGTAGTATGATAAAGTGGCAAAACGAAAAAGTCATGGTAGTTTGAGACTATATAAATAGAGACATCACATAATCACATACTGTTCAGTGAAATTCCACTGTAAAGATTATCAGAGATACTTGAAATATTTGGTTCTAATTTCTATTTAATTGACTCTTTAACAAAAATACCTTTTCTCCCATTAGTCTCTTGGGTGTTGGAGTTAAGCAGGCATTAACAAAGGAAAAACAGCGAATAAAATAATTTCTTGCCTTTGTTACTTGTTTCATATTTCTGATGTCATAAACCTATGACATCTCCAGTTGGCCATAGTTTCTTATAGCAAAAACGGAAGGCAATACCTGAATTTCCAATATAATAAGCCAGCGGGGTTAGGGGCATGGGGGTGGGGAGAGATATATAAAGCTTGTTCTCTGTCTCTTTTTCCCCAACCTTATGTGGCTGTGGCTTTGGAAGACACAATATAGCCCAAAATGTTGTGTCAGACATGAGTTGTGAGCTTTAAAGTCACTGTGTTATGTTGCTGGTTGTTGATTCTCAAATATTAAATAACTCTTTTATGTCTTTGAGGAATCTTTCCCATTTTTCTAATTTAAAAAATTATATTACAATTAGTTTGCATACTAATGCTCTGACATTTCCAGTTGATTTCCACATCTCTGAAATCTTTGCCCTTATTTTGATTTAACTGAACCTTTCACCCAGCTCTGTCAACTTTTTTTGGAAATATTAAGGTTGGATTGATCTCAGCCTCATATTATGTCCACACTAGACAAAGTTTATATTCTTTGGTATGTGCAGTGGTCAAAAATATGCTACGGCACTGTGGTTTTCTTGGACCAGAGGAATTTTAAATCTCAATGGAGTATTTAATCACATATATATTTGGTGTGGGGGGAGGAGTAGATGGAGGAGCAAAGGGGGGGGGGGGAAGGCGAGACATGGCCTGCAACATTACCAGCTGACTATTTCACTAAATAGCTTTTAAGTCTTAAGCAAGATAATCTAAAATCGTTCTATTTGTTTAGCTGTTTTAATTGCAAAATGGCTGTTGTCAGAACCAGAAATAGTCAACCAGCCATTGTTAAAATGTATAAAATGCAGTGAAATGTAAATATATAATTGCCTTGTCCATTGAAGAACAGCTGTCTGATATGTAATACTCAAAATAGCCCTTTTGCAGTCCCATCTGTTTGTGTGGCTTTGTGAGTCTGAGTGGTGCTGTGACTGTGTAGCCTGACGGTGTTCTGTATTACTGTTCACCTGCTTTAAGCTTACGCTGTCGCGCTCATGCATGGGAAAGAGAGCTGTTTCTAATTCTGTGTTGCTAGAGCATGGCAACTTCTGGTTTGAACGTCGGCTTTGGTTCCTAAAATATCAGTTTTGTCTTTTGTGTAGAGTTAGTCTGAATGCAGATGCTGTTGATACCAAATAAGATCTTCTGTGTCTCCGGAGTACTGAGAGACCCAGGCATTTTTTTTTAAAACGTTGGCAGATAGCAGTGTTAATCCTGTTGGCTGGTGATGGAACTCCTGTGGTGTTTGTCATGTAAACTCTAGCGTCCTCCTTCCCTTTTTGCTGCAGCTGATAATCCTATGGTCTCTGAAGAGAAAGGGCCCTGTTACCGGTTTGTCAGTGCAGGAAAGCAGTGCATGCACCCTCTCTCTGTTCAGCTCAGCAAGCAGCTCTGCTGTTGCAGTGTTGGCAAGGCCTGGGGCCCACACTGTGAGAAATGTCCCCTTCCAGGAACAGGTAAGAGGTGCCCAGACAAACCTCAAATGCTCACCCACATACTGTCTGCAGTGTTATACATACTATATCACAGGGCTCGATAAAATTGGCTCCCAGCTAGGCGCCAGCAGTTTTATTTCTGGTCTCCAGAGGGTGCTTCTCTGCTGCATTTCCATAGCAGAGCTAGGAGCCAGGCTACAAATCCCAGTCGCCATGGCGGCCTGGTGACCGAGTTTTGTCGAGCCCTGCTATATCACATGCAACACTTCATCTATTTTTTGTGTTCTATAGTTCCTTGCTGTTTTGTATATGCCAATACAACCGTTTTTGTTTGTATAAACAAGCATTCATAATAAAGATGGGATTTTCCCTTACTGTGTAATGACAGGCTTTCGATTTAACTTGGGTGACCATACATCCTGGTTCGGCTGGGAAAGTTCCTTTTTTAAACTGTCCTGACTTTTTTGGGAAAACAGGGCATTTGTCCATGGCATTTGATCATCAGTTGGCAAAATCAAATGAGTCAAATACACACTTTTGTCAAAAAATGTGCCGTGTGACTCCTAGCTGAGACAGGAGGAATGGGGGTGGGGTGGGAGTGGGCAGGTGTTTAGCGAGTGGGCAGGTGTTGAGCGAGTGGCGATCCCTATCCTTGCACAGGGTGGGTTGAGGAGGCAGGGGTCTGTCAGTAACAGCCTGTCATTGGTGGAGGAGGGAGGGCTCAGGCCCACCCCACATGGTGACTCATTTTCCCTTCAGGAAATATGGTCACTCTACATTTAACAAATATTCCCATCTCAGGGTGAGGATTTGTAAATTCCTAATTCCCATAACATTAAGATAAGGTTAGTATATGGTATAACCCTAATGGGGATCTGGATAAATTGAACCAAAGTGTACTTAATGTATTTCAAACAAAAAAGGGCACGATAAAAATGATGGAGAGCTTTGGGAAATAGTATCTGCAGCATGCATTAAGCTTTCATTATAAATAGTGGAAGTCACATGTGGGCAAGTGTACTCTCTCTTTTTCTCCTTTGTTTCTATCACACTTTTGTAGGGTGGTGCCATTGATGGCATCATCAGATTAGCAATACCTTCAAAATTAACTATGACAAACTACCTTTGGCTGCAACAATCATGTGTGGAAGACTTGGGGTCAGATTGTGCCATCCATCTTACTTTGAGTAACACTTTACTCTATGAGTAGTCCAACTGGGTTATCTTTTTGCCGTGTGTATTTTTTACTGAAGTAAAAAGATGCATCAGTCCTCAATTTGATTCACCAAGAAGATGGGGTCATTGGTTTCAGTGAAGTTATTCATAGAGTAAAATACTACTCAATGTGAGCAGTAAGGATTTTTTGGGAGTACCTGTATTATATAATATTATTTAAAACTCAAATCACAGAGTTCTTAATTTTAAGGCTTCAACTCAAGGTTAGTTCATTGTTTCATTTGGATATATGGTAAAACAAATGATTGTAACAACTTCTAAAAGCACTGTAACCTCAATTCATTGTACTAGCTCATATTTATTACCATCATGTATATTACATTTAATATTTGTTTCAGTTGTATTTAGTGGATTTGCAGAAGTGTTTCCTGGATTTGAAGGTGGTAGAATAGAACTTGAACTACAATACATTGATTTTATTGAAACTGCTACTTTAGATGTCACTAGGATGATACCATAGAGCATCACAGGAAGTTTTTATTCTTACCTGGAGTATGGTTTTATGGCACATTGGCTCAGATTTTCAAAAGCAACTAAAATGTTTGAGTGTCCAATGGACATCATAATGGGATCTAATTTTCAGAAAATACTGTACCCCTTTAAGGTGTTTGAAGTTGGGCATCCAAAAATTGAAGCAATCAAAATCACTAGTCTTTTTTTTATATATTTGGGCCATTATTTTCTATATGAATATTTGGTTGATAGTTCATACATCAGTGGTGACTTTTTCTGTTTTTCACTGACAGATAAATAATGTTTCAGCAGTTTTTACATGGAACAGTATTCTCATCAGATGACTAGTTATTTAACTGCAGGAACAATATATGTGTTTCCTGTGAGAATTCTAAAGATTAGGATGGGCTTTGTGTCCTGATTGGTCTAAATTAGAACTAGACAAATATCTTTTTGCAAAAGTTGTTTCTTAAATAAAAATAAGTGTTTTAATACTATATGGTATTTTTGTAATTATAGTGATTATTCTAATAAAATAAATGAATATATTAATTTACTAGTGAGAGAATATAAAATATACAAAAAAGTCAACTATTTATTAAATGCGGAAGCCTTGTTCTGTGGGTAAAATCCTGACCCAGTTGAAGATAATAGTTTTGCCACTGAATTCGATGGAGCTGGAATTTCATCCTGCATCTTTTGCATTGCTAAAATTCCCAGTGAACTCATTGCAAAACATGGAGGCTCGATAGTAAAACAAACAAACAAATAAACAAAAATTTGATGGGTCCACCAGAATGAACATCTATAGAGTATCTTTGTCCATTATTTTGTTACATTGTTTTATCCCTCTAATTAAGTAGGTCTTCTTTACATAAGCATTTTAGAAGTAAGAAACATTGCGAAAAACCCCGTTTTTAGAGGGACTTCAATCTGATCTCTGCTTTTATGGTCACAATTAATTAGAAGCAAAAGTGAAGCTATATATTTTAAGGTGGGTAAAACATGAGGTAGCCATTTTATAAAATATATTAGCATTTGCAAAAGTACTGGTCAAATTAGGAATAAAAAAGCATGAAATAGGCTAGATCATACCTCTTGTAACATGTAATGGGTTTCCTTTAAATCATTTATTAATATCACTTTTGAGTTATGGAAATAGTCATTATCTTTCATTAAAGATGAATATATGACAAAATGCTTTTTAAAACTAGAGATACTTTTTAGCCATCGCCTATTTTTAAAATATGTTTATTCTTCTAATATAACAGTGTTTCTGAAGTCAGATTGCTGTAGATGACTCTCTTAAAAATCCCAATCTAAAAGATGCTTTTTCTTGTAATGCTTTTTTCAGTGGAGTCTCCTCCCAGAAAGGAGGAAGTATCCAGTAGTAAAACTGGAGATCTCAGTATTTCGGTGAAATAATCTCTTCCACAGTAAAATTTCATTGTTTCACTTGTTTGGGGAGATTGCTTAATAAACTAGGTAACTCTATGTTAGGACATACGGAGTGTAACCAAAGTTCACAGTAGTCAGTAGAAAGACTCACTCATATCCAGTTCAGTGGGCTCTGGATCAAGGACCAGGTGAGGTTTCTAGGGTAGTTGATTAAGATCCCTTAAATAAATATTATAAATCAATTTTTTTTCAGCTTGATGTCTCTGGTACAGTGGTGGTCAGAAGTAGTGAGAAGCTAATTTTTATTCTTTAGCAACTTCCAAATGGAAATTTAGAAATAATAAATCCTAGTTACTTACGTTCTTTAAACAGTGTTGTTGCAGATGAAAATTCTCTACCATTCTCATTCAGAAATAACATGCCATTTGAATTAGAGTAATTAAAAATGGTTCAGGTATAGAGACATTTAACACAGCTGAGGAAAAATATAATAAATTGGAGTAAAAGACTTTCACAGAGGAATGAATTAAGTCCTTAAGTGATTTTTCAGTTGTATTTAGTAATATTAGCATGTAATAATGTTTATTCTTAACTATAGCATATTTTATTATAAATATGTACATACAGTAGCAGAGTTGATGTGTGTTAATTATATTTTCCATTGTGTCAAAATATTGCACTTATAGACTCTTAAAAGGAATATTTTCCCATCCCAAATCTAGCTGCTTTTAAGGAAATCTGCCCTGGTGGAATGGGTTATACGGTTTCTGGCTCTCATAGAAACAAGCTATATCATCACCCTGCAGTTAGAGTACAGCCACCTGTCATTGGCAAGACCCAGATTACTCAACCTGTTGCTAAAGGTACTTCTCCTCCACCTCTCCCAGCAAAGGAAGAGCCAGTGGAGGCACTGACCTTCTCACAGAAAAGTGAGCCTGAGGTGGCTGTGCAAGAAGGTGAGAGTGGAAAAGGATCTTGAAATGTAGTTTAGTATATAGCTATATTTCTGTGCATGTATTTGTGTTTTACATCCTTTTTACATACTGTTTGTACAGAATGTGGTGGGGGGGGGGGGATAACAACAAAAAGCTCCATGTCACTAGATACATCATGTAACAGATTGTAGTACTGAGGCTTTGTTATACAATGGCTCTCCTTATAGACTGAAAACTCTAGGCAGAGAGAAAACTGTAGGTTGGTCTAATTTTGGTGTGTGATAAGAAACAGAGAATGCTTGTTCTATGGTAAGAATTCTTGTAACAATGTGTTAGGCATCTCTAAAATATGAAAAGTCTTTTTACGATCATATTTCTTACAATGAGGCCTCTTTAAATGTTAATTTCTTTAAGTTTTTTCTCAGTCTTTGCATGGTTTTCTGCAAGCTCCTCTAAATACCATTAGCAGCTTTAAAATGCCCTATTTTTAACGTGCTTAATATGAATGCAGAAGCAAAGAAATACAGAAAGCCTGCAGCATGTGCAAAAATAAATGCATTGCCAACACGCTATTGGTGAACAGAATATAGGCAGGTAAAAATATGGCTGAGAGGAGTGTTGTGATGGTTTTGAGTCCCTTATATGTTATTTCAAGTAGCAATTATGCAACTGGTACACAGGGGGCAAAATGTCTGAGTAAATTTTACAGAATTTCAAGGGAAATGCAATCACCATAGATTTACGTCTTCTGAGAATCAAATTCCCTGATTCTACTTTAAAACAAAAAACCCTAATATTTTAATTTAAAAAAACAAACAAACAATGTAACTATTCCATTTGTTGTGCTTTGGCTAATCATAACTTGAATTTGCCAGCCTTCATTTTGAAAAGCTGAGGGATTTTTTGAATCAAGAAGACAGAAAAAATATAAGCTACTTTTTAAGTGAGTTTCTTCTACTATAATATGAGATGCATAATTAGAGAGAGAGTGTCTTGAGACTTTCCAATCTGTGAAAAGGCACTGTCAATCTGTTTAGGCCCTGAAGGAAAGATAAAGCCTATCTGATATAAAGAACTTGAGATATTCTCTCAGTTTGATTTGAGGGATTCTTTCTGTTCTAATTCCACCATTTCAGTTGCTCATATGTTTCTTCTACAATTCCTTTTGAGCTAAATTGTCCATATTTTGTCTCAGCCCAAAAGTGAACTTTACACTTTTCCCATCAGAAACGCTGTGTGAAGATAAATCAAAACAACTGAAGCTAAAGGTTCTAAATTGTATAGAGCTCAGGGAGACTCAGGAAAGGCTGAAGAAAATTGACTTACCAGTACTAAAATTATGCATATTAAAAAACACTGTGCTCACTTAGTCAATGACAATGCACATACATGTTAGAATTTGTATCCTTTTTCGTGCATTTAATAATACCTTATAAATCTGAAATGCAATATATTGTTTAGGTTCTATACTCAATCTCCCTGCAGTGTGTAAGAACTGGGATCAGTGAGGAAATTGTTTCTTTTCCCATGAAAAAAAATTGGGTGGGTGTGGGGGGTATGGGGTCTTAAAAACCCCCCAGAGATACTGGAGAGTGGGGAAGAGTGTTCAGCAATGGAAAACCAAAACATTTCTGTTAGAAGCCAGAGTTGGGCCAAAAGTGTTTCATTTTTGTTTGCTAAAAACTGGAGGGGAAAAGGAATTAAGTTTTGTTTTTCTGGTGACATCTCCTCCCCCCTATTCTTTTTTTTTTTTTAAAAAAATTGGGGTTAGTATTAGATATTTTCCATGGAAATTTCCATTTTGACAAAAAAGCCATTTTTGGTGAATAAACATGTTTTCAATTAATTTTTGATCAATTCTGTTAAGAACACCACTACTAAGGATGCTTGCTCCTGTGGTAGAACCAGCAGAGATTTTAAGCTCCTCAAGTTGAGTATCTGTACTTCAAGTAACTTTCAATAAGCAGAGACCAAACAGGTCCATATCAACAGAGCTGCATGCTTCAGTCCAGATAGGTTCCTTACTTAAGGGAGAGTAAATTACAGGCCAGGAGCCTGCAGAACTCATCAGCTCTGTCATGGGTAGACTCACCAAGCTGGGGAATCTTAAGCATAGCACTTGTGCTACACACCACAAGTGCATACTAGATCTAAAGCCAGCATAGCCTGCAACAGAAAAATCCTATCAGTATAGGGGACTCCTCCACTGAAATAGATCTGGGATAAAGGTTGCTAGTCCACTTTTCCTCCTGGCTGCTGATGGTGAGAGCAAGGCAAGGATTTCCCTGTGCTCCAGTGATTCCTACAGTGCTATATTAGAGTTATGCTGGGTGGGAGGAGCCTGGCGTACAGTCTGACCAAGATGAGTCATGCACCTTTTGAGAAAGTTTTGTGTGCTCATTAGCCATAACTGGGATGAATCCTCAAAGTACAGGGAGTAGAAACATTGTTTCCACTGATGCTGGAGCAGTTTTCTGCTTGGAATAGGGGCGAGGAATCTGGCCCAACATCTTTGAAGATCCAAACCCTATTTTAAAAGTGTTAAACTATTAATGAATAGCATCCTTTAGAGATACTGTCTTGGATTGACATTCGCGACAAGCTTTGAGACTTACCTAGCTTCACAGGGGCTTCTTTTAAGGGTTTAAAAGTCTCAGGTCTACCTGTCAATGGCTAGGATAATATAAAAGCACTTAAAAGGTGTTCCTTTTATAATTTTAAATACTTAATCTGCGTTAAAATATTTTTTTAAAGATTATGAAGTGGTTGACAAAGTTTAGGGATTAATTACCAATGAATTTTCATTTGTAAAATAGAGATTTTTTTTAAATTTGGGGACAAGCTTAGCAAGAAAGTCCTTTCTATTTGTTTTATATTTTACATCTTAAATTCTGCTCAATTTGAGCAGATTAATACCCAAACAAGAATTCATTACAAAACAAAAGCTTGTATTCTAGGTTTATACTTAATTCACTACTGAGGCCTGGTCTACTCTTGAAAATTAGGTCAATTTAACTACTTCAGGCAGTGAGTGGCATTCTTAAGCCAACCTAATTCCCTAGCTGTGACCTCAGAGGCGGATTACCTAGACAGTGGGAGACCCCCTTCCATCAACATAGGTAGTCTCTACAGTACAGCATGATAGCTATTCCGCTATAGCGTTTTACATGCAGACAAGCCCTAAATCTCACCAAAACCAGATACCATAATATACATGCTTATTCCTCTCATATACTGTGTTTTATTATGATAGCAGTGATGTACAATCGTATAAAAGAGATTTTCACAGTCATCATCTAAGTTACTGGGCCACATCGTCAGCTAGGGTAAATCTGAGGAGCTCTGTAGGAATTGATGACTTTATGTTGATTTACTCCAGCTAAGAATCTGGCCCATAATGTTTATCCCAAGCATTACTTGGGCCAAATCAGGAATTGCATTTTTTGATTTGTTTAATTTAGGTCTTTTACGCTTTCTTTTTTCTTTAATTCACAAGAGTACACAAAAAGATCATCATATCCACCACAGTAACAAAACCACTCCATAAAAAACAGATACTTCAACATAAAATGTTGTAATTTTGCAGGTATCATTGTGTTTCCCAGCAACTCTGACAGCTTCTAGGAGAAGTATATCAGAATTCGCTAATGTAGCTGAAAATTAGGGATGAGGTGGCAAGCTGTGTTATTTTATAGAGAGCCTGATTCTGACCTTGTTTTACATCCAAATATGTTTCTTTTCATCTGTACCAGTGTGAGATCCGAATCATGCCCATAGTCTCTCTGAGATAAGCCAAGTGGAAATTTAAACCTGATGATAATTTCTTGTTAATTGTTTTAAATGGTACCGAGGCCTGGTATGCACAAATAATTTCAGAATACATTAAACCAAGTCATGTTTTTTACATATTCTTCTATTCAAACTAGTTAATTCCTTTCCTTTTCTTTCTTTCTGGTTTTAGTGGCAACTGCAGCCCCTGATCAGGTAAAACATGAATTACTTATTATATGCTTGCACAAAATAATGACAGTACAGTACTGGATCCATGGGATTTGCATGCAGTTAAGAGAAATGTACTGCATAACAGAATAAAATAGTTACTATTTCAGACTGTGGCCAATGAGACTCATAGATTAGTACACATACTGTTTAATTTTCCATGGAAATTCACCAGTGACAAGGAAAAAGCATCAGTCATAAATGCTAAGTTAACACTGTGATTCATCAGGTGTTCATAAAGGCTAGGTTTCTGATTCATCCCTCCATCTGTATTCAGCAACACACGTAAACAAGTGCTTAAATTTAGGCACATGACTTCAATGGGCATTAAGAGTGTACTTATATGCTATTGCGAATAAGAATGTTTCCTTGAATTGAGCCCTAGATGAATAGCATGCATATGTACTTCTAACAAAAATTACCATGATGAGTCTAGAGAAGTCATACAGACTGATCTGGATTGCTTGGTAAACTGAACCCATTCAAATAAAATGTGTTATAATATGGCCAAATGGAAGGTCATATATCTAGGAACAAGGAATGCATGCCATCTCTACATAATGGAGGACTGCATCATGAAAAGCAGTGATTCTGAAGAGGATTTAGAGGTCACAGTGGACAAACAACTTGATGAGTACCTGATGCAAATCTATGGCAAAAAATTAATGCAATCCTTGGATGTATCAACAGGGAAGTAATGAATAGAGGAAGGAGGAGTTTATACAGCATTCATGAAACTGATACTGGAGTAGTATATTCAGTTCTGGTGTCAGCATTTTAAAGAAGTTGAAAAATTGGAGCAAATGCTGAAAAGAGCCAAAAATATTATTTGAGAGATGGAGCATATGTGTAACAGTAAGAGACTTAAAGAGCTTAATCTGTTTAGTTTATCAAATAAAAAGGTTGAAAGGTGACTTTAACTACATTGTATAAGTACCTTCATGGGAAGAAAATATAAAATACTAAAAGACTCTTTAATCTACCAGAGGAAGGCATGATAATAACTAATGGCTAGAATCTGAAGCCAAGCAAATTCAAATTAGAAATAGGGTGCAAAATTTCAACAGTGACAGTTATTAGCTATTGGAACAAAGGACCAAAGAAAGTGGTGGATTCTCTGTTTCTTCATGTCTTCAGATTGAGACAGAATACCTTTTGGAAGACAGGTTTAGTCAAACACAAATTATTGGGCTCAATACTGGGGTAACTGGATGAAATGTAATAGCCTCTGTTATACCGATCGAACTAGGTGATCTAATGGTCACTTTTGGCCTTAAACGCTATGATCAGTATAGTTTACTAGTTTCCTCCTTTAAAACCACATCTTCAAATTTTTAATTTTGTAACTTTTTTTAGGAATTAGTTTCACTTGATGATCAAGAAAAACCTGTACTAGAGCCTAGTCAACCTCAGCTTTCTCCTGGGATTTCAACAATTAACCTGCATCCACAATTTCCAGGTAGCTCTTTTTGACTCCTCCTCCTTTAGTGGATGGGACTACATCGTACATTTTGCTGTATGTTCCTTCCCATTTCAGAACTTAATTGCTAACTTGAAACTCTGGATTCACAAATTGGGTCCTGATCCTGTGATAATTTTACTCCTACAAGTGATCTTTATATGAATGGCTCCATTAAGGTCAGTTGGACTATTCATGTAAGTCTGTGCAGAAATGGTCTCTCTGAGCCCCGTTCTATAGATGCTCTGCACGCAGAATTACAATTGAAGTCAACGGGAGTTCCATGAGGGGAGTGTAATGGAAGGATTGTATTGTAAGGAGAGAAATTTTTAACCGAGGCAAATTATAAAGGGAATAGTAATACAAAACAATAACTAAACTTTGTAACTTTATTATTAAAAATTTGCTAAACACTTCTGAGAATGATTACAGAAACACTGACTCAGCCTGAAAGATGTTGTACTAAACTGGGTACAACATTTGAGAGTAATAAACCAAAGGTGGGAAAACCAGAAGGTTGACAATTAGACAACATGATGTCTCAATTACTGAGTATGCACATCTTGGTTCCATTCAGATTATTATTCTTAATGGTAAATTGAAGTATTACTTGCAGCAATACGTAAAATGTGAGGGTTTTTTTAAAGGGAAGTTCATTAGAAGATGGTACTGGCTTAGCTAACAAGTTTTGTAAAAGCATTCAAAGAACAGGGGCAGAATGTTAAACGTCACAGAGCTCGGAGTGGAAGGGGTTGTATTTGGCATCACTGGGAGGAAAGGATAGGAGAAGTGTTAAGAGTCAAAGACAGATATTGTAGGCTAAGGTGAAATGGTGAAGGACCTTGAAGAAATTTGATGGCCAATGAAAGCAATGCACCTCTGATAATGAGAGAGCAAGGCATCTCTGATAATGGAGACTCTTAAGCTATGTCTACACTTGCAAGTTAATTCAAATTAAGGAAGCTTAATTCAAACTAACTTAAGCGTTGGCCACACTAGGCTTTCATTAGTTCAAATTAATGGTTAATTTGATTCGTTAATTTGAACTAAGTCAAATGTGGCCATATTAGTTCGAACTAATTGCTTAGTTCGAACTAATCGGTAGATTGACCTTCCTGCAACTGACTAATTCGAACTAAGCAAGTGCCCTGCATGGCCATGGCTAGTTCAAACTAGCATTCTAGTGGGGCCATGCTAGTTCGAATTAAGTTAATTCAAACTAACTAAAATTAGTTCGAATTAGTTAGTTCGAATTAACTAATTTGAACTAGCTTTTGTAAGTGTAGACATAGCCTTATTTAGGTGCCTAAATATAGATTTAGGTGTCTAAATTTAGGTGCCAAAAATATGGCAACTGTTTATTCTTTATTTTTTTTAACTCAGTACAAGAGGGTTTTTTTCCCCCAAGAGGTGTAATGATAAAAACATCTCGCTGTTTTTTCTTATTTAAAATAAAAGCAGAAGAAATTACAAAAAGGCTTCATCTCCTTAGTTCAGTTCTGTGTATGTATGTATTAAAATATGTCTTAAATATGATTGTTTTTCATTTTGTGTCAAACAGTAGTGATTGAAAAAACCTCCCCTCCTGTGCCTGTTGAAGTTGCCCCTGAAGTTTCTACTTCAAGTGCAAGTCAAGTAATTGCACCTACTCAAGTTACAGGTATGGTACTTGCCTTTTAGTATAAAAATAAGGTAAGAGATGACTGAACCCATTCCTGATAATAACATCTAACTATAACTATATCTACACTACTGTCAGATCGGAATAGCAGATAGAATGTAGTAGTAGAGCACAGGGGAATACTTAACTGAGAGGGGCAACGTAGGAGGGCCAACCAGCACAGTAAGGAGTATGCTTTCAACAGAGCTAGGACCTGGGCTGCCCTGGTTGCAGATGCCATTTGCTGCCTCATTTTTTATGCCCACAAAATAAATGGTGGAGCAAATCTGAATAATTCTACATTGAGATACCTGATTTGCTCTCACAGTCCAGTAGTTAATATTCAGGTTTGTGTCTACAGTTGAATTATGGGAATAAAAATAGACACAATTTGTAAGCATATAAAAAGGATGTGAACTGGTCTTTTACATGTTTGCACAGTGCCTATGTTCATGACTGGGGACTCCTAGGCTCTTCCACAATACATATAATTAATAGTCCAGATAGACTGCTCAGTGAAGAGAAAGGTCTTAGACCTAATAATGGGGGTCCAAGGTAGAGGATGCACTCACTGTCCATGCTCCAGCATGAAAACTTCTTCTGTGTGAAGTTCAAACTAATCATCCTGTTGTAGTGGAAGATATGTATCCTTGAATGACAGCGAATACTCTGAGGCAAACTATGCAGTCAGAAGTAGTCAACAGCCAGTGTAAGAGACACCAATGATGGCTGAAACATTGGTAAAAACCACAATAATGGGATTGTTCAAAAATTGAAAGTTGTCAGATGGCAAAGATAAAAATGGGATGAAAAAAACCCTGTGAACATTCTTTGCACTTCAAGACTGTAGAGAGAGAAGTGACCCTGGCTAACCTTATGAAGGTGAGAAGACATTGAAAGACAATGGGCAAGCTAAGGGTATTGAAAAGAACCTGGGAGTTTTCCTTTCTTACTCACACTTTCCCCACATATGGAGGTCATACCCAAATCTTCTGACTTCATCCTCCACGTTATCTCTAAGGAATGACATTTTCTTTCTTATCTGTACAACTGAAGTTCCCATTAGCTACAGTCTTGATTACTAATTTAATATTTGAGAGATGACTGGGGCAGGTTTTAGGATAACTTATTAATTTAACTAACAAGTTATAAAAGTACCCTTTGTGAAAGCTCCTGAAATCACTAAAAGTTCATTTTCATATTGGGAATATTCAGGGCTTGATTTCTCCACCTGTCCCTTATTGTTTGTATTATTGTTTGCAATTGTGTCTTTTCCGGTTCATCCCATATTTCTGGCAACAGGATGTCTGCAGTTAGTAGGTATTATTAGAGGTAACTAGATGGGTCGTATCATACTTCTGGATTTATGTAATCCCTGTATCCCTGAGGCTGTCCTTTCTTGTGAAGTGTAATCACCTTTTTATAATCAGTTTGAACACAGAAGATATATCAATAGAGAAAGCTATTCATTACCTAATGGCTCTTTTTATAATTTGTGCAAACATTTTCTCTACAGCTGTTATGGTTCTTCTGCCATACATGACGGGAAGCTATTCAGTTCCATGTATTTGTAACAATATTCCACACAGCCTTTCTTTTGAGGCATTTTTGTGGAGAATTATCTCTTTTTCAGTGGGTCAGATACATTGCAGCACTGGAGTTGATTTTTCTGTTTGCTCCAAATATAAGCTCTCTTTCCTGATCTGGCATCATCAGTCTTTGTAAGTTGTTTTCTTAGATAAGTTATTTGAACTTCATAGCTGGGTATGAACTTACTGAACTAGGTCAGCATGTCTTGCAGTCTCTGAATTCCTTTTTTATCTTTGTGTCTCTGCACTGTCAGTATCATTTAAATATTTGACTCACTAAACATTATTCCTTTTGTGATCAGTTTCCCTCCTAAGTAGGCAATTTCAGTTGTTTTAAATTGGCAGTTCGCTGGATTCCATTTAACAGTTTTTCTTTCAATTTTCAGTACTCTCAACATTTTCTCCTACTGTTCTGTAGTGGTGCTGCTCTAGGTCAGTGGTTTTCAAACCATGGGTCAGGACCCACTACTGAGTGGCAGACCCTCAAGTACTGGGTCATGGCACCCCCTGCTGTCGCTGCCAAAAGACTGGAATGCATTGCTCAAAGATGTAATTGTGGGGTCGTGGATATAAATGACTTTTTTTCAACTGGGTCTGGAGAAAAAAAGTTTGAAAAGCACTGCCCTAGGTTATTATGTCATCAGTGTACACTTTCACTCCTCCAAGACCTTCTAGTATCTAGGACAGGTTGTTATGAGGTAAAATATTTCCAGTGCAGAACATGTTCGAAAAGGCAATCTCAGGAAGCATTATTTGCCAAATGATTACTGAAAGTACAAGTCTTGGAGCTTTTCATGTCCATGGGTATCTGCCAAACCCTTGTGATATATCTAATTTGCGGAAGAACTTGGCTCCAGCCCATGTCAGCAAACCTATCATACTTCGTGGGCAAGAGGAAATGTGTATTCTCATTTGTCTCGTTCAACTCCTTGTGGTCAGGTCAAAGACTGAGCCTGTACCTTTTCCTGTACCTTTTATCTCTACAGTTACAAAGGAATGAATACATTCTTTCAACTCTTCAGAATAATTCCATTTGCTGCCATGTTTTCCAGCTCTCCCTAGTCTCTTTTTCTAGGCTTGTGGAACATTTTGGGTGGCATATATAACAAGTGCTGTCTCCTCCCATAATTGTATCTTGTAACTAACTAGGGGACACCCTTTTCCTGTGAACGTGCCTTCATATGATGCAATTAGATTGTTCACATCTGGCTGAGGTTTGTTAAGAGTTATTAAGAGTTAATTCTTCACAACATATCCCCCTGACTAGGCCTTGCACCTCATATATGTGCACACTCAAGTCTGGTCACTTTCCTCAATGTGCTATGTGTCACAAAGTCTCTGTTTACTGTTGTTTTTTTTTTACCTTAGTGACAGTTCACATTCACCCAGAAGTGGAATTTGTTCTTCATATGTGACCACTTGTGCCTATTTTTATAAGCCGTTCTTTTAATTATGCAGCTTCTTTCTTCGTTGTGTTTAGGAATAACATTTTGCCTTCACTTGAGTTCTGTGTCACTCTCTAGGGCCATTATTTGCATTCTTCTTTGTTACACTGCTTGGCATACAAATATTGCCTGTTTGTGTGCCAGGTCCATGTCTCATGGTGACATTTCATATGACTTTTTATCATTGCACCCCAAAAGAATTTGATCTTTATGAGGGATTTTTTCATAGTCTTCATACACAATTCAGCGTCCTTATCCAAAAAATATATTACCTATAGGTAACGTTCTTTCATATGACATGCTGATGCTCAAACTTTTTCAATATTTTTCAAAGCTTTCTCACCCTTCCTCCTCTTTCTGATTTCTATTTGTACACCATTTCAACAGCAAATATCCTGAATCCTAGACTAACCAGGTTGGCAAAAGAGGCTTTAAATTAAGATTAAGAACAAAACTAATGAAACTACATTCCAAGGCAGAGTGTTTTGAAGTTTAAAATAAGGTTGATATTGTGAACTGTTTTTTAAAAAGCCTCATATTTAACCCAGTTGTCATACTTCTTATAATGAAATAGCCAAATCTGTATTTGACTTAATTAGGAAATACGTGTTTTCATAGGCTGTTGTCCCTGATCAACATGACAAGTAAAGGTTTCGACTACTACATAGTTCAGACCTGTCCTGATTCTCCCAAACTAATCATACGATCATTTTCTGTAAATTTCAAAATAAATGCAATCTATCCCATGTATTTGTAGATGAGAGCTGTGTAGTATTGACTTTGTTAGTCCGCTCAAGCTTTGATGTAACTGGAATATGCAGCTACATGTTTGCAGAAAGAAATGGTATACAGTTGACACTGATGGCACACCATGGGCCATCCCCACGCAATACCATTATCATTGATGGAGTTCCATATGCATAAGTAAGAGTATGGCCATTAAATGGATAGCCAACCTTAGTGACTTTCTTCATGTTTTAGATTATGTAATTCATTGCCTTTATACTCTGTATTTCCAAGCCAAGAAAAGGTTATTTAAAACCCAAAATGTTAGTTGACTAATCCTCAGAGTGACTCCATTAAAGTTAATGGCATTGCCCAGGATGTAAATCAGCTCATAAATTTCTTCTCAAATTCTTCTCAAAATCAATCTGGCCTTTCATATCAGCTGTAACAGCAGAAAGTGTTATTTTTCTTTCTATGAATATTTAGCTGCCTTTTCCAGTTACTACATAGTTTGCTCATGTACTAACGATTCATGGCAGAACAGAACTTGAAGCGCAGCGATGCTCTGCCATACCCCTACTGTCCAGCCATACTCTCTACTTGAGAGCTGTTTCTGAGGTTGGTTGTACATGACCTGGCTATATCTGCTATTCAGTAACTGGGAAGATCCAGCAGCTTTCTGTTCCTTTTGCACTGGTCCTTAGCTCTCTCAGGGAGAGTGGAACTAGAAGTTCAAGGTTCGCCTTATAAGAAATTAAATATTTTTTTATTCATCCTTATTTAGAACAATAACGTGTTCACATAGAGTCTAAAACAATTTCAGAATCTTTTAGAGACAGTCAAGGAAAACTTATATTAATGTAAGAATGTGGAGTATAAAACCCTACATGAGAAAAGAATAAAGAAAGGAAGACTGGAGTCTGGTGTTATTAAAGGGCAGAATTAAGGTTATTTTGGCTTCCTTAATGGTGCACTTTCATTCATTAACATGTATGAATTATCTTTAAAAGTAACCTAACACTGAATATCCTGGCTTATAATTTTTCTTTTGGGGATAATTACAGCTTTTTTTTTAACCTTAAGTTACAGTTATTTACTCATAGCTTTAACTTCAGCTAAATGTAGCTATTACTGTTACCAGAGGAAAAATAATCTTACATTTATTTAGCATCATGTGTTTTTATTTCCAGAATTTCCAAAAGTGCCCTTACAAAGCTAAATGTCATTTGTTCTGCCACAGAAATGAAGCCACTTGTGCTGCCATAACAACCCTGTGATTTGGAAGGAAGACTCCCACTTTTAGAATGTTCAATGCAAATTATTCTAGTCCAGAATTCCAGAGACCAGTGATTATGTGTGTTTACTAAAATCTTTGTTTGGAATCACCTTACTCTTCTAAGTTGCAAGAAATTGTGTCTGGCATTTAAAAATTTTATGGACCAGATCCTCTCCAACCCCTTACTCCCATGTTGACATTTTTTCTAAATAGTCAAAAATTTTCCTGTCTAGTGAAGCCTAAATGTTAGCATTTACAATGGAATGGAATATGATAGATGTTTGACACTACACAATGGTTTAGAATTGGAATTGAAGAATATCATGTCCCACTGAAACTGAGGATGGAATTGTATTGTAGAATATAAGACCCATGTAGGAGTTTGGTTCTGATACTGAACGTATATTTACAGTAATTAGGATATATTGTTTAATGACCACATTAAATTCAGAAATGCATATTGTATCTCAATTAAAAATATAGCACCTCCACCATCATAGTTCTTGCTTAAAACTATGTCCAGATATTGGTTCAGTGCTGATTATGAGCAAAGTGGTACCTACTAATTTCCAACACCACTTCTTCCAGCAGCTGTGTTTTCCTTGAAGGCATTGCATCCAAGTACTGATGAGAGCCAAACTGCTTATCATACTATCTTTACTTTTGATTTGCGTATTCATCCACTTGTATGTTGTGGGGAAGAGAAGAGGCATCTGACATAACTCTTTTAGGCATTCAGGACAAGTTGGACTGATCAATGTGGTCACCAATGATGTCAGGTTTTCTCTCCTTTTAGCTGGAATAATTGAATATCACCCAGTTACTGAAATATTTAAGATAGTTTGTAATAAGCTTTTTCTTTCTGTGTGTGTGCATGTGTATTTAGAAATCAATGAGTGCACAGTGAACCCTGATATCTGTGGAGCAGGACACTGCGTTAATTTGCCTGTTGGATACACCTGTATCTGCTATGAGGGGTACAAGCTGAATGATCAACAGACAAAATGCTCCGGTATGAAGGAACTTTTTCCACAAATCTAAAGTAATAAATGTATGTACCATTTACAGATATAGAGACTGTTCCTGCCAGGTGCTATGTATAACATAGAAATCCTCTTCTGTATGCACCAAAGCTCCTAAAAATGTAATTTTTGTGTATCAAGCAATAATTGCTAAAGCAGACTCCATTGAATCCTCCAGCCAGTCAAAGATGAATGGAATTATTTTTTAAAACTTTTGTGTGTGACTTTAGTGCTCATGAAAGGTCTCACAGAAGTCAATAATTTTTACATCTGATTGTATCATATTTTCAGGTGTTTTATTATTCATCATTACATCATCAGAAAGTCAATAACTGTTCAAAAATAATACCTGAACTGACTTGTGCTTCTATATTATTTAAATATATTTTATACAGATAAATAGAGAGAGTAGTGGTGATTTAAAATTCTTATAATTTTGTCCAGCATTATAGTGTGTTCTATGCTTGTAGCAATGCCAACACTTAGCAAAAATAGTGTTGTAGCATTAATTACTTACAACTAGAAACTAGCACCCACTACTTATTCTTCAAGCAATTTCAGTACTCATATAACTTAAGCTAGAAAGCATGATTTTTCCATCTGCAGCTATTTCTTATATCCTTCTTGTGGTTCTTAAAGAGAACAAAGTGTATAGGCTTTCAAACATCTAGACTCATTACAAGGCCTGTCTTTTCAACAGCATGTATGTTGGGTGGAGTGGGGAAAAGAGTCATGACCAATTATGTACATTTTTCAGTAACCTTCTATTTTATCTCTTAAACAGATATCAATGAGTGTGCTCAGACACCCCATCTATGTTCCCTTGGACACTGTGAAAATACAGAAGGGAGTTTTCTGTGCATTTGCCAAGCAGGATTCATGGCAAATGAAGAAGGAACAGAATGCATTGGTAACCACTGCCTTCTTTATTAAGATGATGATGATGATGATGATGATAAATAATTTTTAAATACTCATTAAGGGTGCGTCTATACTGGCAAGTTAGGTCGACTTAAGGACACTTAAGTCAACCTAAACAAAGCCACGTCCACACTGGGCTTTTCTTAAGTTGATTTAAGCATTTCCTTAAGTCGACTTAATAACACCTCCTTTTAGGTCAACTTAAGCCTTAAGTCGACTCCTTAAGTCAACTTAAGGCCAGTGTAGACGGGAATTCACACTATGTTGACTTTATGAAGTCAACTTAAAGCCAATATAACGACTATCTCTGCTGTTAAGTCGACTTAAAGTGTAACCAAAGTCGACCTTGTTAAGTCAACTTAACAAAGGCAGCTTAACTTTGTAAGTGAAGACATAGCCTAAGAGCCTGAGCCAAAGCTCATTGGAGCAATTGAAAATACTCCCTCTGACTTCACTGAGCATTGAATCAGGCCCTAAAAGCCCAGAATCTTGAAATCAATGGGAGTTTGGTGTCGAAGTACCTTTGAGCATGGGGCCTAAGGTATCAATATAACATTTTCTTCATGGCACATTTTTCAGGAAGGGGGCAAAAAAACACAAGCCCTCCTCCAAGGTGTTTCTATGTGTGTATAGCTACAGTAGGACATGATTAACCACACTTAGTATTGACCATTATTTATTTGAAGAGTTCTTGCTTTTTGCAGGTGTGAATTGGGGATTAGCTCTTTTTTTTTTTTTCCTCTAACAGATTGGCTACAGATAGTTTTAAAAAAAAATTACAAAACAACTCCCTATCTCAACTGCCCCAAATTTGGCAAGACAATCTGCTTTTCCACACAAACAAGGAGTCCTGCGGCACTTTTAAAGACTAACACATTTATTTATCACAGGATCAGGTCAGGCTGTAACAGCAAATTAGAATGGGTGTTGGGATTCAAACAAATGAATAACAAATCGCAGCTTCAAAGAGAAACTGCAGAATTGGAATTTATATATAAATTCAACTCTTCACTGTCTCAGGGTTAAACAGGGACTATGGATTTTTCTCTCATTACAACAAGTGATTTGACCTCACCTTTCTCTATATACTGTTCCCCAGTGTTTGAATCCTAACACCTATTCTGATTTGCTGTTACAGCCTGACCTGATCCTGTGTCATACATTTCCCTGCATTTAATTTCCTCCCATTCTGTAAATTCCCCATCTTCAAAGCATCTGACAAAGTGGGATTTTCTCTCTCGAAAGCTCATGTGATATATAAATTTGTTAGTCTTTAAAAGTGCCACAGGACTCCTTGTTAGCACCCCTTTGGTGCTTTTCCACAGTTCTCCTTGTCATTACTCAGTTGTACCTTCTTGCCATCTTTAAGCCTCACAGTATGAACACACTATTCATGTAACATTGCCTTGATCATTCTTCTCTCCACATCTCCCTGAGGCTTCACTTATACCCACAGCCCATGTGTCCTCTTCTCTCTTCCCTTCACATAGGAAAATAGCAGGTGACTCCACATAGTTGCAGGTCAGACCATCTCTGACCGTCTCCGAACAAAGTATGTGTAAGCTGGTGGATTTAATCAACAGCCTGGGAAAAATACCAATTACACCCAAATCAACTCATATCCCTCGCCTCAGGGCTCTGTTTATTGTCTAACACAAAAAAGGAAATGTGGTTTGACTGCAAAAATAATAATTCTGTTCCCAACTAAAGATTATACGCCCTTGCTTGGTCTCCAGCAGTTTGGTGGTCAGAACATTCAGCAGACTGTGGGAGGTTGGAGGGGCAGTCTGCAGGGTCTCTCATCCTCCACAGTCCTCTTCTGAAATTATATGAGAGTATTCTTCAGTCACATTTCTGGAGGCATGCTGGGCTCCTTTCCAGAACAAGGCTGCCTGCAATCTGGCCCTTACCACCCTCTTAGAGTATAGTATGGAGATCTCGAAGGCCCAGGTCCTCAAAAGTCTTTAGGTGCCTAACTCCTAAATACCTTTCAGGATCTGGGTAGTAGTTTTTCTGGATTTACAGTGAGTACTGCGAATGAAAACAAGGTCTGTCCCACAATGTTTCTAATATACAATATATTACACTCTAGTGTATGGTATGAAGAGGCGTCTGACGAAGTGGGATTTTCTCCCACAAAAGCTCATGCAGTAAAATTTGTTAATCTTTAAAAGTGCCACAGGACTCCTTGTTTGTTTTGCTGACCTAGACTGACACGGCTATCCCTTTGGCACTTGTTTTCTTTTGTGATACTCTTCTCCTTTTTTATCTTGCAAATATAGAAAAAATATGGGGGAGGGGGGGAATGCATATATTATATATGTTGGTTATTTTCTGAGGAATTTAAGCTTTTGGTTTCTCTCCATTCCCGACTTCTCAGATTTTGTTTAAAGTTTGTGAATTCATATATAGGGGAAGGCTTCTGTATAAATACCATTGGCTCACATAACTATGAATGTGAATATTGTGACAGTGGATGCCAACTGAAGAGGAGAGGCCAATGTGAAGGAGAGTTTGGTTCTGTAATAGTAGAAATATGGCAATAAAATTAAGCAAGCCAAACCACTGGCAATTAATAGCAGTATATTGGTATTGAATCTTCCCCTTTGCTTTCCAGATCAGTGTTTCTAAATTCTCCAGTTAACTTTGTCTGTCTCTCTGTGAATTTCGTACACCTCTGATTTTCATATGGCAAATTTGATCATGGTTGTATTTAACTTCTGGATATTTATTGACTCTATTAAATAATTGATCCCCATTATGGGCGAATAAATACAACAAGAACAAAAGTCAAAAAGCTCTTCCTTTGCAATTCTGTGATGAGTGATAATTTGGGCAATAAATGAACTTTTGACAGCCTGGAGTCTCTCTAACACTTTATTATAGTCTCTTCCCTTGCTATCCATTTAAAAATGCTATCCAGAATAACGCTCATCTTTTGACGTTTTACATTTGTGTAGCAATAGAAATTGAACAAAGGGATACATTTGCAGTTTGGAATATAAAACTGTCTGATACGATCATTTCATAGAAAGACAGAGAAAGTCCCAGCACATTTGATCTAAAAAACTTGCTTTTTGGCAAGAATTTTTCTCTGGTGTGTGTTTTGTGGGATTTTTTTTCTTAACCTTTTCAGCATTGATTTAATAGTCAGTACATTAAAACCACAGTCAATTATTCCACTTTAAATAAATCCTCATTTGTACTCTAATCTAAATTGCTGAGCAGAGAAGAAAATTATTAAAACATTTTTATGACAATTCAGCAATCAGACACAAAATATCATGTATTCTACAGGGGCATGATTCTTTGTCTGTAGCTCAATAACCCATGGACTGGTAGCAATCCACTACCACACATTCTTTTGAGTGATATAGGATGTCTTTAAAATGTTTTTTTAGAAGACAGTTCAAAGTATTTTTCATTGTTTTTATATTTGTTTGAAATGAACCTCATCACCTGCTGTGGGACAGGCTGTTTTAGGCTAGTTTATTCTGGCATGACACACAATAGTACATATTTTCAAAAGGACACACATCCAGCAAACAGTATGGATGGACAAGTCAAGGGCTTGCATACATGCAGATAAGCTTAATTGTGCTTTTGTGCATGCATTTTAAAAAATGTAGATCATGAAAATCTTCACCTTTATATAGCAGAAATTATGAGGTGGGCATATAAGTAAATCAAGATTGCTCAGGGGTAGCATATAAAAAGCCTTTTTTGTTTTGTGTTTTGTACTAAAAACAAAAAGATTTCAAATAGAGATCAAGTTATTTGAGATTTTTATAATAAAATGTAAATATTCACATGATAGTGCTATGGGGACTGAGCAATAAAGGAAAAACAGGACTGTGTTTGTTAAAAGAATTTTGAGAAAATACTGATTGTAGGACAGTATTTATAGTTGGGTCCAAGTAGAAACTCTGGCAAAATGTGTTTGTTTTGTTTGGCCCTGTGCTTCAGGAACAAGCTCAGACCTGATTATAAATTAAATCCAAACACAAACTGAGTGGAGAGAGAATTTTTTCATTTGTAGTGCCTTTACCAGTGAATACCAATCAATTACTTCTCTTGAATAGTCATGCCAATTAAATTCATGTAGTGGGATTGGGGTGTTCAAAACCTGGAAGTGTAAGTTTGTCTTGCAAGCTTCTCTGTGCCATTAGCCAAAGTTTTGTTTTGTTTTAATCTAACTTGGGGTTGGTCCTGGCATAATCTTTTAGGTGTTCTTTCTTGGGAGGAGCAGATAAGAGAATCAGAGTTGGATTTATTTATATTGGGTGCCAAAGATGGGGAAAATAAGGTTATTAGAATCCTTGCATGGTTCTTAAAATAAAACGTTGTCTTAACTTATGATTTTTTTTATTAGTTTATCTTTTGATACATCACTCTGAGTTTGTTTATCACAGGTAAGGGGAGTTGAAACTGCTGTTAGGGTTCAAAGTGTTGAAAACCCTCAATGCCCATTGACTTCAGTGGGAGTTAAAGATGTGAGTTCCTTGCTCAGTGCTTTGCAAAATCAAGCTCATCATCATTTCTTCTATCTGTCATCCTTTTACAATGTGTTCAGAAGTTTTCCTGTAGGAGACTTTACATACAGATATTCACTGCAGTATCCAGTGATAGCAGCAAATAGATTTTGCTACTTGGGTTTCGTTAAAGAAGACCCCTTCCTTCTTGTTTGAACCATCTGTTGTTTCCTATTGTACTACTAATTATTTCAAAACATTCACTCTACTGCATCAGGTTTCTTATTATCCCAATTTTGGACAATAACTTGCTTTTGTATACAATTCCCACAAACTAGTTAAGTTTGCTTATGGGAAAAACCCTCCCCTTCTAACTCTTCAAACCAAGGAAATGACATGTTAAGGGAACCATTTTCACCACCTCATTACACCCACACATGACATTTAGCATTCTGACAGATTCTGCAGCTCCACAAATATCTCCTTTCCACCTCCCACACAACCCCTCCCCCCCCCACACATATTACACACTATACTTGCAATTTACTCAGTCTGTATCACCACACCTTAATTCTGACTTTAGGCTTTATACACCCATACAAACACATATCATGGATCTGGAACTTACTCGGTGATCATACGTTAAGAATATATACAAGTTACTATTGCTGAGTTCAGAATTAACGTGTGGTATTATCATAAGTGGAGCTAATATTCCCACTTACAGTTAAGGTTGCCTGACACTTCCCATTATAAGATCCTGTTCTCAGGTTTTTATAACACTGCTGAATTTTAGCTGTTTGGGCAGACTTTTTCCATGCTGAATATCTGCCTTAAGTTCAGGGGATTTGTTTATTTATTTACTTACTTATTTTGCAAATTTTCACAAAAGTCATCCAGCTGTTTCTGAAAACCACTTTAGGGGAAAATATTTTGTTTTACATATTTTTTTTTTAAAGTAGTCTCGCAGTCATTTCATTCAAAAGTTCTCCTGCCTCCATGTTTTGAAGCAAAGGCTTGAAATTTAGCAAGGGAGTGGTCTTTGTGTCAGGGATGTGCCTTTTGCTGTTCCCATGAAAACCAAATTTGGCTAAGTTCTAAGCCTTTGAAAAATTGCTATTAGCCCATGCTCAGGAGAGAATTGTTGGCATTTGGCTCCTAAATTCTCTGAAGATTCATATGCATTGATGAATTTAGGAAGGTAGGTGCAGAGCATTACTTTCCCTGAAGTTGCTTCTCCAGGCTACTAGAAACCACTGTGGCACTGGGCATCAAAACTGAGAGCAGGAAACCTGTCTCGTTTGTGCTTTCAGTCCTCTCCCTGCTTATGTCTAGACACCACAGAGTAAGAAAAAAGTTTGTCTTGAGTATAGTGGGGACAAGAACTGGGAGAGAGTGGTGTGGGGAATAGATTGGGATAGGAGCCTGGGGATAGAGGGAATGAGGAGCTGGGGAGATTGAATGCATCCTGTGTACTGGATTACACAGTGATCCTACCAGGAAAAAAGTATGTGATCATTTAAATAAAGACTGGTATCATAATGCATGTGCACAAGGGAATGGAATTAAGGCTGCACGGGCAAGCTTACTTCTGACATTTTCTAACTTTTGACTGCTTGATTTTGGAACCTTAATACTTTGCTCCTTTAGGTTTTTTGTATGTTAAAGTGAGTGTATTGCGGGTAGCTTGGGTTCTTTCATGTGTGGAAGGGAGTTATTTGTTGAGTTGTAGAGCCCGTCGGTGAGAGCTCTGAGGTTTAGATAGAAGCTCCCTGCTTTGACATGGCTGAGTTACACAATCAAAGTGGAATCTGTGCTGATGCAGCAAGCTACCACATACATGGCCGGAACCTTTTCTGTTCCCTCATGGGGTTGTCTGGTCATCCACGCCCTGTTCTTAAACACAATAACTTTCCATCTACTTCTCTTACCCACCCATATCTTTGATTGCCACTCATACAACCTGTGTTAATAGTCCTACCACAATTTATCTGCCCTATAATTTTGCATTTAAAAGGCCTAGGGGAGCCTCAGTTTCTCACCTCTATGCCCCCTCCTCAAATTCTCAACAAATCTCACCTTAGTTAGGGAAGCAGGGGGTACTGTGAGACGTGAGTGCCAGTTGAACAAGCCTCTATAAAAGCTCCGAAGAGTGGCTGTAGTTAGTTAGCTGGGGGGTACAGGGGAGTGTGGAAAAAAAAATGAAATTCACCCAAATTTCTCTAAAGAAAGGTTTTTTGAAAGTTTATGTCTTACGCCAGGAACATTTTTAGTGCCCAAAGTACCCTCAGAAATTCAGGGTCACCTCATGGAATAGTTCCCATGTTTAGTTTACTAAATGGTAAATGTGCTGAGCTACACAGAGGTAGAAAGTTCCCATCAAAACCCAAAGCTTGATTATGGCCTTCACTGTGGAGCCACTTTCAGCAACTCTATAATCTAATAGTAAAGATAGAAGTGATTATCCTGGTATCTTTAATCAAATTATATATAAAAGATCTGATCTGCAGCTGGTGTAAATCTGTCGGACTCCTTTGATTTCAATGGAATAGGACTGACTTACACCAGCCAAGAAGGATCTGGCCCACTGACTTCAGTAGAGCTATCCTGATATACGCCAGCTCAAAATCTGATTCAAAATACACAACTTATTATATTACATATTAAAGTTATGCCATGAAGGTAGTTACAAAAAGCAGACTAGTTTATTCTTCAATGACCTGTTACAGTTCTGACCTAAATCTTTTTATTTTTAAAGATATTGACGAATGCCTGACCCAAAATATTTGTGCAGATGAACAGTGCATTAATGCTCCTGGCTCTTACCAATGCATTCCTTGCACAGAGGGATTCAGAGGCTGGAATGGAGAGTGCCATGGTATGTTCTGTAGTGTTTGTATCCCAAATATTGTTACATTTGTGTTCTTAGATACTGTGGTGGTAATGTAAACCTGCCAAGGCTTCCTTTTGTTACTGAAATAGAAACTGTAGGTACTAAGATTTCAAAATTATTTATGGTCTTGGAGACATTGGGAGTCAGACATGGGTTTTGTAAGTATCATGAGAGATGTAAGTGGAATTTTGGAAGTAAGAAAATACAGAATTTTAAGAGATTTTTGAACTAGTGATATGCTAGATTGCTACTGTTAAGGTTAGTAAGCAAGTGGAAGAGCTTGGGATTTATTATAATACTTCAAAGCAAACATGGAGTCCTGTAGCACTTTAAAAGATTAACAAATCTATTTATCGCATAAGCTTTCCTGGGCACAATCCCACTTCATCAGATGAATGAAATGGAAACTGTGGCATGTTAGCTGTAAATATACACATATAGAGAAGGGTACATCACAAGGTCAATTCAAACAGTTCCAGAGGGATAGACTGCTAGCCTATCTCTGCACGGTAAACAAGCTGTTTTGAGTCAAACTAGATGATCATATTGGTCCCTTCTGACCTTAGAGTCTATGAGTCTAAATAGTGTTGAAAAGATCAATAAACTAGGAGTATTTCAGACTAACCAGATTAAGTGTTAAAATAAACTGTCAGCAAAACGGTTTCTAACCCATCTTAACTGTCTCTACGCTCAATCTTTTCTCCGGAATGTTTCCAACAATAGCAATGGGTGGGGTGCTACTGCTTGAAGGCACTGACAACTGCTAGTGTGTTTACCACAGTTTTTTATAAGCTTGGTAGGAGTACATTTGTGGGAGGCAGGAGTAAAAAATGCCAGTATCTAGTAACACTTGCTCTACACTCAAGCCACACCAGTGTTAGCAATAATGAGCAAATTGAGGGGGAAAAAGACTAGTATAGATAAAGATAAAGTGGACATAGCTAATTCATGGTGGAAAGGTACTCTAAAACTGTTTACCAGCCTTGGCTATTTTACAGTTCAGGGATCCAATGATTTTAGATCCATGTGTTAACAAACAAACAAACAAAAAGTCTGTTCTATACTGGATTATGTTTTTTATGATTTGGATAAATGTTAGCCTATCCACAATGGCTAGCTAAATCATGTCAGAACCTAGTTCGATTGGAACTATGTTCAAACAGAATTTAAATACCATTTCTAAACTCTGTTGAAAGTCCACGTAGATAGTAACTAATGCATTATTATATAGTCATGCTTTCTTTGTATTCACAGACATAGATGAATGTCAGTATGGCAATCTCTGTACAAATGGACATTGTGAAAACATCGAGGGATCTTTCAGATGCACTTGTAGCCAAGGTTATAATCTATCTCCTGCAGGGGACCAATGTGAAGGTAGGAACATTGCTAAAACTCAGAATAATACATATAATGATTCTATAACATTTTTCATTCAGTGGGATCCCAAATGCTTTACAAAATAACTATTCAGGCAAAACCTACAAAATGTGCAGCATTAGGGGCTGCTTAGTTAAAACTTAAACAAGTCAGAAAATGCAAGAGCTGAGGTTTCTGTGCTATCCTGGTCTGCTTGCGCAAGCTGCATACTTTGTGACCTATATTATAAAACACAGGTTATGATATCTAAGATTATCAATCTAATTGCTTAACAGATACAAATAAACTCATGTCACTGAGTTAAAATTGTTTTGGGGACTTGCTGTGGAAGCAGGGAGTAATGTGGGGATGGGCGCCTCAGTCATCTTTTTATTGCACATTTATACAGTGCCTAGCACAATGTGGATTCTTGTTGTTTCTAAAATGCAAATAATACTTATACATGATAATTTATTTAGATTTCCTGGCAAATTTAAACAAAACTTTGGGGAAGATCAGGGGACATGGAGGAATAGCTCAGGAGGCAAGATGGTCTGGGCATAGAGGAGTATTTAGTCTACAGCCTCAGAAGCTTGTGTGGAAAAGCACACTTAAGCTTTGCATACTTGGAAAGTTGATCTGAAATTCACACCTCTCAGATAAGGACCTGATTCTGCAGTGTGATGCATATGGAAAGGCACTTACTTGCCAGTCAGTGGAGCTTCTTATGTTAAGGCCAAAAGGGACATTATGTTTATCTAGCCTGACCTCCTGTATAAGACAGTCCAAAGAACCTCACCCAGTAATTTCTGCATCAAGTCCATCACTTCTTTTTGATCTATACCATATCTTTCAGAAGGACATCCAGTCTTGATCCAAAGATTGTAAGCAATGGAGAATCCATCACATCCTCTCACAGGGGTCTGCCCGTACATAACATGTGGCCATTGGAGTTATGAAAGTGACATATCTTTGTTTAATAAAACCAATTTTGGTCGCCCCTAGGGTGGAACACAGCCAGCTAGTATGTTTTTAAAGATGTTGAAGCCTGCCAAGAGTAGGTGCTAAAACAGTTTTAAACACCATCAAATTAAAGCTTGTTAGCTTATTTTTTTTTTTTAAAAAGTATTTCCTGGTTTAGATAGGGCTTAAAAGACCACACAGCTCCAGTAACAAATCACTTTGGGTAATGGCTCACTATTGACTCACAGAAACATGTGTTGCCTTCTGAATGAGCAACATACTTCCTGTAGCATCCTATCCAATTTGGAGTATCCTATCCAAATCCAAATGTTGACCTGGGCTGACCTCGCTTAAGTTTGTGAGAAATGAAGAGATCATTATAAGCACTGAGAGATTAGCCATGGCTGTGGTAGCAGAGATGTTTCACACATCATAGTTACAGGATTAATTCTAATATAAAGCAACTGGTTAAATAAGAAAATCTAATCTTTATGCAAAATTTGACAGTATAACAGCTTGCCAATGTTTGCTTGGAAATCACACCCTGTTAGAAGGTGGTGATCCTGTTGAAATTGTTCTGTGAATTTTGTAGATATAGATGAATGCCAGCAACACCATCTATGCACAAATGGGAACTGCAGAAACACAGATGGGTCTTTCAAATGTATCTGTAGCCAAGGTTACACATTATCATCTGTGGGAGACCAATGTGAAGGTAAGTATGTGACTTCAGCTGATGGATTTTTTTCAGTGAGATAGCGAGTGTTCTTCCAACCACAAGCACAACCACTTCTGAAAATGGTAAAGAAAGGTATGTATGTTTTTCTCCTCCTCTATTCAGGTCTTTATTATCCCATTGATGGTCCCCAACTATACAACCAGATTGCTCCTGTATTGTCACATACAAACAGTTCCTGTCACTTGCGCCTGTGGCTCCAGAAGGACAGCGAGGAGACTAATTTGATTGTTCCTTTTGAATAAGGAACTCTTGAAATAGTTCAAATTACAAAACAGAGGCTGGCAGAGGCATGCACAGACATAAAAATGTGGCTGGTTTTGGAGAGGCACTTTCTGTGTCCCCCATGGCCAGAGGAGCTGGCACTCTTCTATCTGCCTAGGGCTGGAGTCAAGAAGCTGCCTCTCCCTGCTGCGGTCCTGGGCCAGTGAAGCTGGCTTTCAGTGCTGTGACCTGTGGAGCCAGCTCTCCACCCACAGCCCTGCGATCAGTGGAGCTCCCTTTCCCCAGGTGGTCAGAGGAGCTGTCATCACTCAGCCCAGCCTGGGGTCAGATCCAACCCTGGCAGAGTTCTGTGCCCCCACTGATTGGGGGGCCTGTGGCCCTGTTTGGCTCCCCTTTCTCTCCCTCCCCCACCCCCGCACAGCACTCCCTTGCACATGCCCCTGGAGGCCTGTATTCATCTCTACTTACAAATGCTTCTGCCAGCGTAGAAAGTCCACCTATGGTGCTGCCTGTATTACGTGTTTCTGTGGCTGATTTGGGGGTCTGCAGCCAACGACCACAACCCAAGCATTGGCAGAGTGGCCTGGGTTACCTCCTGTGGAGCCCAGTGGTACTATCTTGGGGAGAAAATCATTATAAACACCACCTGCCCTTCCCCAGAGGTGAATCCTTCTGGAGCTCAGCAGCCTCTATTGTCTCAGGAGTGCAATTTGCACACCGGTCATACAAAACAGAATACATAAAAACTACACAGGAAAATGCCAGAAGGTATGCTGTGCTGTAGGAAATGATCTTCCTATCTTTTGGGGAATATCCCAAATAAGATTACTTTTGTTCTGATATTAGCAAAATAATACAATAATTAATTCAGATATATTCACTGATCTTGCTTATTCTTACTGAGTCATGAAATTCTTATATAAGCTTTATTTCAAGAAAACTTTCAGAAGGTGACCCAGTGGGACTGTCTCCAGGCTTCAGGATTATTGCTTCCTGGTTATCTTAGAGACAAGCCCTTGGACAGTCATGCACTTTGGAGTAGGGAAAGACGCAAGGGCTATGTCTACACTGGCAGTTTAAGTCGACGTAAGGACTTAAACGAAGTCCACACTAGGCTTTCATTAAGTCAACTTAAGAAATTCCTTAAGTGACTTAATGAAAGCTTAAGTCAACTTAATAAGAACCACTCATAAGGTTGACTTAAGCCTCCTTAGGTCAACCTAACCCTTCTTTAGGTCGACCTAAGCCCAGTGTGGACGTTTAAGTCCACTTTGTTAAGTCAACTTAAGGGTGGTTAGGTCGACTTAACGAAGTGACTAAGTCAACTTAAAGTTAAGTTAACGTAGTCCAGTTTGTTAAGTCGACTTAGTAAGGTCAACTTTAAGTTGACTTAAAGCCAACCTTATTAAGTCAACTTAACAAAGTCAACCTAACTTTTCCTAGTGTAGACATAGCCAAGGATAGTCAGAGTCTTCCAAACTCTTTGTCACATACAACTCCTAGATCTTTAAGTCTTATATATAGAACAAGATTGCAGATGAAGGGGCTTTGGGGAATTCTCTGAAGGGTCTAAAACCAAATAAGATACTCAGAGTAAAGTGAAGATACCATCTCCACAAAGATTCAGTTCCTCTGTTGGTGGAAAAAAATAGCCCATGTAGGTGGTCATAGGATCTTCCTTTCACTAGGATGCCAGCTTTTCTTGAAATTCATAGAATCCAATGTTTTAAGAAATCAGAGAAGAAAATCTCTTATTTCTTTTGGGTTCTTGCACTCTGATCATAGAAACTATGAACAGTTACAACTGACAAAGGGAAGTTTGTGTAGTATATTAGGATTAATAAATTTTCACTTTGAATCAATTTGACAGAAAACATATTCTTGTTTTGGGGCTTGGCATTTATTCAGTGCAAGGGAGTTGTTAATTTTTTCACATGTTCCTAGTCAAAGTTAATTACCATTTTAATAAAGGACTATTATTTCAGTTAGAAATATTATGTAAATATAAAACACAGTCATCTGAAATCAAATATGCGTATCTAGAGTTCACATAACATCATCAGCATTAAGTGCAATTTTATCTGAAACAAGATCTTTCACATATGCAAGAAAGCTTTGTATTTAAAAAAAAAAGATTAAATCCCAGTTGATATCTAGGCCTTTAGTGCACATTCAGCCAGATTGTCCAAAGACAAGTTCATAAAAAGCCATATTTTTTTTTGTTGGATTTATGTCCAAAGGGAAGAGGCAGCATCATTTTGATTTGCTAAAAAGTCATGCACAAAAGGTCAGACTAATCAAAAGCCATCTCATAAGGTGGTTTATTTTTTCTGTATGAAAGGAGATTCCATCTTCCTGTTGAGTCACTGAATTAAGAGGAAGAGTACTGGGAAAGGAAGGGCAGTAGAGAGACCTTGCCTGTATTTTCTTTTCTTTTCTTTTTTGTTTTTCCTTAAAGCCAGTGAGGCACAATCATAAAATATTAAAAGGCTTCCTTTGCCGTAGTGTTTATATAATATATATATAACATAAGCATTTTTGTTAAAATCTCTACTTCATGTATTCCTATAATGTAATAGCTGATTTATTGCTCCCTTGAATTTATCGGTGTATTTATGATTTTAATTTCACAGTGGTTGAGGCCCTGATTCTCAGTTGAGACCTTATCCAAAGCCTGTTTAACTCAATGGAAGTCTTTCCATTGACTTCAAGGGCTTTGGATCAGCCCGTTAGTGAAAATCAATATTGTTCCATTGACTCCAATGGAGCTATGTTGAATTATACTTGCAGACAATGTGCACTTGTGCATGAATTCTTAAAAACATTACCTGTTAAAAAAAACGGGGGGAAGTAGTGCCCAAAACACACAGATTCAGAAAACACCAAAACAAGCATGAATGCAACACAATTTACAAAAGATGACATCGTTCCTACAAGTCATGCAGTGAGCATAAAATCCCATGTGGGACAGATTACATAACATGGAGAGCGTTCATTTATAAAAACTGTTTTGAGTGGGACTACTGAATGACAGAAGATTAGTTTGTATTGTTTGCATATCGTGGAACTGATGTTGCAGAGGTGTCATTACGTTTGTGTAGCATGTACATCAGAGTCTGTATTTGCATCACTGTGGAGATTGTGTTTTCTAAATGTGTATTTGTTTTATGTTTCTAAGTCACTGTAGTAATTTGAGTACAGTAACCCCACAGTTCACATGGAAATGGAGGAGAATTTTACATAATTGCCTCTTGAGTATAGAGGAAGTGATTTGTCTCAGTCAGCATTACAATCAACACCAGGCTTTCTTGCTAAGAATGAACAGCATACAAATTCAAGTTTAATACTGTATAGAAATATTGGGGGGGGGACGCGGTCTGAGAGGTGACTATATAGGCAGGGAAATTAGACACATGCCACACTTAACATTTTTTTCTTTAAATATTGTAAATATAAGCAGTTACCTCAAGTTGATAGACTAGTATTAAATATGCCACTCTTAAGAGTTTATTCATTTTCAAAATTGTCTAATTTTTTGGTAATGGTTTGATTTCAGACATTAATGAATGCCTTCAGGACAGTGATATTTGCCTTAGAGGAAACTGCACGAATACTGAAGGTTCTTATGAATGCACTTGTCCAGATGGCTTCCAACAGATGGCTAACAGGGGATGTCAAGGTATAGTCTGGTAGGATTAAGATATCTGATGAATGTTATGAATTATAATATAAAAGAGACTCCCAAATCAACAGAATTAACAGCACCTTCTTACCCTTCTCTTCTTGTCATAAACAATCATCTGCTACGCAACAGGCAGACTTCACTAGATCCCGAGAAAGTGTTCCAGCAGACATAGACCATGTCTATGCTCGGGCGCCATCTAACGTCAATGTTCAAACATTGACATAATAAAACTGGAGGAGAGTGTTCACACGACACTCTGTGCTCCAGCTTCTCCCATTACCCCGGGGCTGCCGCTGACCCCGGAGCCCTGCTGCAGGCTGCGCAGCCCCTCACCAGCCCCCTGAGCCACAGTGCGAGCTTGGCAGCCCCCCGCAAGGGCTGTCGCTGGCCTGGCAGCCCCCCGCTGAGGCCACTGCCGGAGCTACCGCTGGCCCCTTCAGCGGGGCCACCAGGATCAGCAGCAGCCCTGACGGGGGGCTGCCGAGCCCACAGCGGGGCCAGCAGCAGTCCCAGCAGCGGGCTGCCCAGCCCACAGCAGGGTTAGGGGGCCGGCAATAGCCCCAGCTGTGGGCCTGGGGAGCCGAAGTGGGGCTGCAGGGCAATGGGGACCATCCCCATTGCCTTTAAGGCAAATTACTAAATTCGCCTTAAACGCTACGCCTCTTTCGGGGGTGGAGTTATAAGGTCGACTTGTAACAGCACTTACTTTGACCATGAAGCCATGTCAGTGTCTAACACAGGCTATAGAAGGTGGAAGTAAGCAGCGTTACATCAACCTAAGCCCTCAGTGTAGACCAGGCCATAGTCTCAGCCTTCCTATCATGAGGTAGGAATTCTTTATAAACCAACATAGGTGTGGAGTTGTTGTCTTCTCAAGTTCTGAGAGAAATTTATTTTGATCGCACAAGTTGTGTCAAGAATAACAACAAATCGTTTTATGCCTTTTTATAAATGTTATGGATCAGTTAAGAACAAGATTTAAAACAAACAGGAAAACAAAGATAAAACAAATAAAAAATAAGACTATTAAATTAGGAATATTTATTTATATCTTGCTATAATTAATAATTCCATATGACAGAGACAATGACTATTCACAGGCGAAAATATTCATTGGCTGGCAATTAAGGTTCCAAGGATTTATCCCTTCAAACAGAATACTGTTATGAATGTTTTTCTCAAAGAACATACATGTTTGAAAATCTTGATAGTCAAAGTTTAAGTAAGAACTTAATAAAAACAGCCCAAAACATTTGATAGTATGCAAATACACAGTTAAAATCATTCAGAGAATCTTAACTCAGTCCCCATAACACTGTTTACCTTCAATTTTCCCTTCTTTGTTCCCTTTGTTTTATTTTTAGAAGCCTTTATTTTGGTTTCCAGGGGGGTTTTTTTCTAACAGCTTTAAAACATCCCCAGCCTATAGTGAGGGACAACTTACTTTCCAAAGATATTTGCACTGATCCTACCTTTACTAATATCCCATTTTAATGTAATTTGTTTAAAATGAGAGCTTTAGGAAGTTCATATTTGGGCTGCAAATATCTTGAGGGTAAAGCAAGAAATTGTACCTGTTAATTTTCAGTGGTAATGTATATTGAGCATTGGTTTTAGAGTATTGTGCCCATGGACTAGAAGATTTGTATATGATAGAGATGCTAACTCAGTGTCCAAAGACATTTCTATATTTTGTGCAATATTTAGTAGCTGTGAATCATGTGGAATGATTGTGATATTTATATAACTAAGGATAAGTATTGTAGCCAATGGAAACCAACCCAAGTGGCCAGAGGCTAAACAAACCTGTACAGTAAAGAGTAAATCTGCAAGCTTGGTACGGAGGTCCTGGAAGTCATGGATTCTCTGCCTTTCGGTGGCCTCTTTGACTTCTGCAGTTGCAGCATCCAGTGTAGCTAACCTTAGGGCAGCTGGAGCAGAGGTGGTGGTGGCCCCAGAGGTCATTGGAGAGCAGACCCCGGCGTCCAGGGCATCAACCTACCCATGCACCCACCCCCCAGCCAAGCAAGGGGTAGCTCTTCTCCCCCCCGCCCCCCCAGGCTTTCCCAGAGCAGCAGCACACCGATACCACTCCTCAGAGCAGCGGGCCCCACAAAACAGTGATACCTCAGGAGCAGCTAAGATTTAGTCAGAGGTATTTATAGTAAAAGTCACGGCCAGGTCAGGAGCTATTAATTTTTGTTTATTGCCTATCACCAGTTCATTATTTATATTAAAAATACTCATGACTAAATCTTAGCCTTAGTTATGAGTAATTGTAGCCATCTTGGTCCCAAGATATTATAGAGACAAAATGCTCCAGGTAATATCTTTTATTTGACCAGCTTCTTTTGGGAAGAGAGACAGACTTTGGAGCTACAAAAAGCTCTTATTCATGTCTGGAAAAGGAACCCTGAGCATCACGGCAAAATGCAAGGTGGAACAGATTGTTTAGCATAAGTAGTTAGCACATATTGCAAGGAACCTGTTAACACCCATGCGTAGGACAAAAAAAGAGGGGATTCGTGGATTACATATTGATGTAATAAACCATAAATCTAGTTCTAAAGGGGTAGCCATGTCAGTCTAGTTCAGCAAAACAAACACAGAGACTTGTGGCCCTTTTAAAGACTAACAAATTTATTTATCGCATGAGCTTTCATGGGAGAAAATCCCACTTTGTCATATATTTTCCTCCCATTATGTAAGTTTTCCATCTTCAAGCATCTGACAAAATGCTTGAGCATACATTCATAATTAGGGCAAGCAGGCTGAAAAAAATCTCTGTAGTGCTGACAACTCTGTATGTGCCATCGTCTTGAAGACATGCCAAAACTCAAAAGATGCTTTTTGGCTGCAGCATATAGAAAATCAGCTTATTGGAAACAATGTCATCTTCCAAAGCCTGCTGTCCAGACTTTGTACCAGAAACTCAGCTGCATTCTGGGCCCTTTGTGCCACGTGAGGGACCAGAAAGCAGTCAGATCTGGCCACCTGAGAATTCTTCTGATGTAGGGGAGTTGTCAGCTAGTGCAGAACTGATGTAGTCAGCCCCTGCATCACTCCCGGACTCCACTTAACGCCATTGCAGGAAGGCAAGTGAAGGGGAGCATGATTAGAGCAGAATGTACTCTGGCTGTGCTTAACTGACAGACTGGTGCTGAGAATCTGCTTAGCTGGTGGATGTTAGTTCCATAGGCTGCCCTAAATTGTGCCTTGAGGTGAGAGTGGTGCAATTGCTGGCTTCCTGGCAGCTCCTCCGTCTCTACCAAACTTCAGTTTAGCACCACAGAAAACCTGAGCCTTCACTGTAGTAAACATACTCTGCTGATTTAGCACTTTCACCCATGGCTGAAAATGGATCAGGTATGACAACTGGAGCAAACTTCTGCTAACAGGCCATCTGCATTCCTCATATACATGAAGACTGAAACATGTTCACATTTTAAGTGACAGCCATTAACCAACGTAAATAGGTGGTGGTGATACACCAAACACTAATACTCACTGGAATCAAGTGAAAAAGTAATTGCGGGGGGAGGGGACATTTTAAAACATTTTACAAATCTGCTCTGTGTTTTCCAGATATCAATGAATGTGAAAGATCTGAACTCTGTTCGCCACATGGGGAATGTCTGAATACAGATGGTTCTTTTCACTGCATTTGTGAACAAGGCTTTTCAATTTCTACAGATGGCCAAACATGTGAAGGTGAGATGAGTAGTGATAACACAGTCAATTTCACCCGGTAGCTGTATGCCACGTATAGTTTAAGGACTTAGGTTGCTTAAACCATTCCACAACATAAAAGTTTGTCTTCTTCCTCATTTGGATCATCTGAAACTGCTTTAAATATTTTAAAGAGAATCTAGAGAATTAAATATTAAATGCTATGCTAGTGCAATATTGAATGTGCACAGTTAATCACAAGGAATTAAGAAATGCAAAAATAAAAGTCCACGTGCTTACTCCTGTAAGTGATCCCATTGATTCTATGGAACTAGTTGAGTGAATAAAGTGGTTACAATTTGGCTATAAGATTCCAAAACAAACATCAGGGTAGCAGCCTTGCACGTAAAGTATGTGTTGTATTATATTCTTGTTTTCTTATAAACATATAGCTTACTCTTACTGTTTGTCATAAAATGTATAGCGTGAAACATAAAGAAGAAGAAGCAAGGCTGAGTGAATGTTTGTTAGAAACTTTAACTTTTGCTTTCCTTGTCTTTTGGTGACTTTAACTGTGCAACCTTATTGCTTTATAATATTTAATAAATTAAACTGCAGCATATATGAGATATAATGGGAAAAGGAAAGTGGGAGATGGAAGGGGAGAAAAAAGAGAGAGGAATAAAGCAATGGAAAAAGTGAGGGAAAAGCAAGGAGTTGTAAAGTTAGAAAACTATTCATAGCTGGAAAAAAATCCCACGATGGGAGTGGAAGAAGGGAATTAGTCACAAAATGCACATAAATTAGAGGATGTATTCAGACTCCTGGCAAGTTTTAAGTGTGGGTATTATTGCCACAAAGTTTAGGCACCTTTATTTTAGGGCTTCTCAAATATGTTAGCAGTAAAACCTTAACTTATTTTTTTAGATATTCTGATTGCTCTATCTGAAACAATAAAATCCTGTTTGTAATATGCTTAAAATACAGACATGGAGAAAATATTCATGCAGTAAAAATAAATCGAAATGGAAATAATGGTTAATTTTGGTTTGCATGAGGCTATTTTAAAATCCTTTCTTAGTGTTTTAGACTTCTTAAAGTTTTTTGTCAGAGCTACAATAGTTCTTCATTAAAATTTTTAATTTTAAACCAAATTAATACATCTCCCTTCCCTTCTCCTCTCCTCTCACACATGCACGTAGATCCTTTTCATAAATGGTAGTAAAACCAGTTCCAGTAATAACAGTGGTGAGAAACATCAACCACAAACTTGGAACATTTGCAGATGAGGTGCACCTGAAGCTTTTCCTCTATCACCAGTGTGAGAAAGTATGCTGTTGCTGACTGAAAGCACACACTTGCCAGTTGTGCTGATCTATTGTGTATAAAGTGATTTTTTTTTTAAAAAGAGAGATGTATGGTCCATAATACACAGAAAACATGATTTTTTGCCATCAGCAGTGCAAGGAGAGCAAAAAATAAAATTTCCACCAACGAGATTAAGGATGGAGGTTCATATAGCTATGTGAACTATTCAGTCCAGAAAACTTGTTGGAAACATAGTAACAAATCAAGGAGATGAGGAGACAAACAAAATAAAATAATACAAACACTCAAAAAACCCAGCAGCATCTTGAGAAGCAATGCTAGAAGAATGCATGAATAGCAGAAATACTGGGTAGACTTTTAAGCAGCTTTGTGTTGGAAAATAGGGGAGATGTCTGTCAGACACCAAAGCAGCTTCTGCACTCCAAACATAAATGTTGGAGACCAGTTAACCCTTTTTCTCATGGTCCACCTCTGTAGATCTCACCACATTTTCTGCTTGATGTTCCCCTCTGGATCCATGCTTATGACCCTGTGACTCTCATGCATGTTCCTGTTTTATCATTTGTTGCCTCCCAGCCTTACTTGAACCCTGGGTTCAGTAGCTTCTCCCCTTAGACTGGAGACGGGGCCTTCAGATGTGGGCAGGCTTGCACCCACCTGCCCATGGGATTTTAATATGTATTCATTCCTCGCACTCTGTCACAATCCCAATATCTTTTTTTATATAATGTGTGTAGGGCTCCCATCAGAGAGCACCTACTCAGTGTGCTATATAGCTATAGTATAAAATGTCCCAGATCAAATTCTGCCCTTAGCTGTAATAGCGTAAGCCCATAGTACCTCCCTCTGGTGCCTAGACAACAAAGTGATGGCTGCAAGAGAAATTCTAGAATCTGATTCTAAAACATCAGTCTAATCAGGGCTATACAGAGACACTCACTGCAGTGGAGAGAATAGGTAGAGACCTCCTGCTTGGTTACTGTGTTCACTCCCCTCACTTTGTGAAAGATATACCAGAGGAAAATTGAAGTAATTTTTGTCTATCATAGACCTGCTGTGGTAATAGCTAATAAAGCCAAATAGGCTGTTGGCAATGGGATATTGCTACACTACCATGAAGAGATGTGAGCCAAATATTTAGATATGGTTTGGCATCAACCATATTGTCAAACCTTAGTAATTAATAGTAGCATGAAGTGAAAGAGTTATACTTTTCCTGTCATTAGAATAATACCCTCATCAGGTAGAGAGGAGATAGCATATCTGATGTGTTCTGGCAGTGGGATGCATTTTTATGATCTCAAACAATGAGAATACTTCAGAATTCTCCCAGAATCCAGATTGCTAAAATTATTCATGTAAAATTGTGACAGGGTTTATAGACTCCATCCAGCATTTAGCGGGGAAAGGGTTAAATATCTTCAGCCTCTGAACAAGAACACTATAGTGGGTGTCTTCCTCACTGTAGAGTGTAACGAAGATCTCAGTCAGGGAGATTTAAATTAAACACTCTATACCAAAAAAAGAAAACAAAACCCCATGTTAACAGAACACTGTCAAGGTTGCAAAGTCAAGCACTCAAAAAAGTAGGAAATCCCAGAAAAAAACAAACAACCAAACAAAAAAATCAGCCATACTGGATCAGACTGATGGTCCATCTAGCCCAGTATCCTGTCTTCTGACAGTGGCCAAAGTCCGGTGCTTCAGAGGGAATGAACAGAACAGGTATTCCTCAATTGATCCATCCCATTGGCCACTCCTATCCTTTGGTGACAACCTCAACTAAACAAAAGCAAATTCCAAAGGGGTAGCCGTGTTAGTCTATTGTAGAAAGACAACAGAGTCCTGTGGCACTTTTAAAGACTAACAGATTTATTTATCGCATGAGCTTTCATGGGATTTTCTCCCACAAAAGCTCATGCAATAAACAAAAGCAGTAACTACTAGTTCTAGGGAGTCCAACAAAAACAACGAGCCACTCTTGCAAGGTCTGTGCCAGTTAATTAACCAGCACTATTCTCAGAGATGTGGTGACATCATTCATGATGATGGTCGTGTGGTACAAAGTTAATCTTCATTACGAACAAAAATTTTAACCAACTATAAAAGGATGAAATCAGAAGATTTATTTCCAGGCATCTAAATCAGTTTATAAACAATGGAGAATAACATAAGTATAAAACCGATTAACCATGCTTCACAGCTAGCTCGAGGTGTATATGGGATGCAAACCTGGATGTATATTCGGCACTAGAGAAAGTACTTTGGTAACTTGACTAAGCAAGGCAGTTTATAGTCTGCTGAAGCAGCAGTATTCCTTTTCATTTATAACTGGCTCTGTATGGACCCATTTTAATTTTAAAAATATTAAAAACGTAAAGGTCCAATGCTGAAAAATGTTTTAAAGCAGACACCAAACACTTCAATTCTAGTTTTTGTATGCCCATCATCTTCAGACTTCAGTTTCACATAAAATAAAAAAATTTAAAAAAAAATAGAAACAAAAAGAACTTGTAACATTCCAGGTACCATGAGAGAAAATAGGTTCCAGCTGCAGAAGCTACTGTTCACACTAGTTGTGTTTGTGAATGTTACTTCTAGATAAGTGAGTGAGAATAGCTGTTTATATCATCAGAGTCAGGACTAAGAACATTTTGCTTTAGTTACCTGGAAAGAAGATTTTCCATATTTCTGGGTTTTTTCCTACAAGTTTAAATGTTTTCTGAGAAGTTAACAACAACAACATAAAATGATTAAGGAGCTTGTGTGGTTTAATCCTAGTCTTGAGTCTTTGTGGCTACTGGCCAATATAAACGGCACAGCTGTGTAGACTATACCCTCTTCCAAGGAGTAAATTAAACATTTGTAGTAGCTGTGGTATTCTATCCCTGCCCCCTTGCCAGGCACTGAATCTGGTGACCAGGCTTGATAGAGTTACCTAATAAGGAGACTCTTGGAAGTAACACTGGGAGACTCATTAGCTTTTCATTAAGTTTGTTGATATTCGTACACAGTTCTTCCTTACAGACTGTCAGCCAGCTGTGGCAGCAATAAGTCAGGGCAGCATCCTTGGTGCAAAATCGCGGCACTGCCCTTGTACTGAAACCTCTACTCTGGCTCTAACAGCCTTCAGTTCTGTCCCCAGGGCCTCCTGCAGGAACTCCCCACCTCTCCCACTCTGCTCCAAGAACTTCAGCTTCCCCAATCGCACCTGCCAACCTCTAGGTGCTGCCATAACAAGTCGGTATCTTTTGGTACGTCTACCCTGGAGCCTTAGGTCGACTTAAGGAAGTTAAGTTGACCTACAGACTCCTGCGTCCACATTGGGCTTTTATTAAGTCGACTTAAGCACTTCCCTAACTCGACTTAATAACACCACCTCATACGGTTGACTTAACACTTAAGTCAACCTTATTAAATTGACTTAAGCCAGTGTAGACGGGGAAAACCCTTAAGTCAACCTAATTGGCCTCCAGGCCCCCTCCCAGTTACCCACAACCCACCACTCCTCCGTCGACCTAGCACCTGGGCACAGGCAGTCGACGGGAGTTTTCAATGTGGACTCTCTAAGTCGACTTAACAAGATCAACTTTAAGTCGACTTAAAGTCGACCTTATTAGGTCGACTTTACAGAGCCTCCAGTGTAGACATACCTTTTCTGTCTACTAGAGCGCCTCACCTTCTACTCTGTCCCTACTCCACTCAGTATCTGTCATCCATCTGAGCTGTCTGAGCACTTCCAGGAGGAACAGATCATTCTAAAACAAACCAAAAATATTGAAATTCACACACAAAAACACTATATTGTGTATCAGTTGAGGCTGTTGTGCACACAAAATACCTACCACAAACCTTAAAATCAGGGAGATGAGATGTTAAGTGATTAACAGTGTATAGTTTCGACCCCTCCATCCAGATACTTTACTTCTTGTGTAGCTGTTGTCTAAAACAGTGACCCAAAACTTGAATGGAAAACAGAGGAACCTGTTACTTAACCCTGAGATGTCCACCAACAATAACCACATGGACTAGTCACCCAGCAATACTTCACATAGGCAAAGAAATACTATATTCAGAATCCCAGTTATTCGAACTGCCTGTGCACTACTTTTATTTATTTGTTTATATTTTTATTTATTTAATATAAGTATTATGGAAGTATCTAGATATCTCAGCTAAGATTGCAACCCTAATGTGTGAGCTACTATACAGAACAAATTTTTAGAATCTGAATAGAATTCAATGAGATTTAAACAGATGTCTAAAGTTAATCAATAGACTAACACGGCTACCCCTTTGGAATTTGACCACATCTTTAGGTGCTTTCCGGAAAGCAGAGTTTCCCTTAATTTGGACTCAAATGCATTGCTGAATAGGTATGGGCTTAAGTACATGCTTAAAAGTTTCTCTGATTTGAGGCATTCCTTTTTAAGATCTTAGTTATTCAGGGTCAGTCCTGCACTCATTATTCGGCAAGACTCTTACAGATTTCAGATCAGTAGGAGTTTTGACTAAGGAATGCAGAACTGGGGTTGGATTTTTAAATATATCATAATTACAAGGCTATCTTTTAACTGTATAGTCATATGGTATCTTAGTTACTTATGTCCCCTCACTTTTGTTTCCATGTAGCAAGAGGTTAGCCTGTTACAAACCACATGCTTTACATGGTAATTAAAGCAACAAATGCCCTTTCCGGCTGTAAAACAGGAGGCCATTGAGTGTGCTGTCTAGACAAGGAAAAATATTTGGTGCTTGGACCCTCTCTGTAGGTCCCCAGTCACTCACTGTATGAGTCAGTCATGTTCAGACTGTGTACTTTTAAAACAAAATCATCCTCTGTGGTTGTATTATATATTTAATTAGAATACTTGGTGCAATGATGGATTTTTTCTGCTGCTTTTCAGTCAATGACCTCACTTTACCTTTCGTGAACAGTTATATGATCCTTTCCCATCTCTTTTCTTTAATATATAGCTATTAAGAAGAAAAGGTACTGTAATTTATATAATTTTAAAATCCTTACTACTTGTCTTCTCTATGTACACTTTTAATAGGGTAACTTTGTTCTGTGGCTCGGGAATCACTGTTATTAAACTGTATCTGGCCACTGGAAATATATACAATGCATTGCTGTGTATTGTTTTATACACGTGGCTCTCAATCCTGTGTTCCTTATTCAGACAGAATTCTCATTTGACCTGAATGGAAGTTTATCTGAATAAGGATTGTGATCTTTATTGGTGGCCACGTGTACAAAACTCTGCAAATCACAATATGAGGTTAACAAATAAAATAAAAAGATTAAATTCTCAGTAGCAAGAAGAGACAGTTAGAAAAGTGCATCCATTTATTCATGAACAATGGGTCTTTCATAGTACACTTGCATTTGTTTTTCTGTCTATAGTAGATACATCTTTAATAAAAATGATTATCCTACGGTTATGGTGATTGGTTAGAAGATGGAAGTATTTGGAATGTAAGGTGTTTTGATCTTTCAGCCTTGATGATATTTCTTTAACACTATAATACAGAAACACATATTGGCTGCTCTTACCACTCTGTTAATTTTACTGATTTTTTTTTCCCATGGTGTTGAACAGTTCAATAACCAATTATTTGGTATCGGATTCCCACTCCTGTTTTACATTGAGTTTTACATTGAGATAAACATATGAATTATAGTATTCTTTAATAAAGACAAATAACCATTTTCAAGATTAATTACTGCAGAAAGTGGTAAATTCTCCACCACTTGGAGTCTTTAAAAGAGTATTAGGCGTTTTTCTAAATGATACGTTCTAGTTCCACCACAATATACTGGGCTTGATGGTGGGAGTTTTATGGCATGTGTTATACAGGAAGTCAGACTTGATGATCAGAGTAATCCTTTCTCGTCTTAGAAGTCTATGAGTGAGACATCCCTGCTCCAGTCTCTATGCCATGTAAAGAGGCCAGAACAGCATAAAGGGGCTCTGAAGGCCCTAGATCCAGCTGAGGGAGGATTTCTTCAGAACAGTATTTGAGGCAGACAACCAAAGACTGTTCTCCGAATACCCCTTTACAAGACTCTTCAGAAAGAGAGTGCTGCAGCAGGAGTGAGGCTATGGGTGGGATGGGTGAGTTGGACAGAACCACCCACTGCCTGTAGCACTGTAGAGATTTGGGTAATACTGCTGCCATAGGCAGACAATGAAAGACCTCCAAAAGCTAGGCAGCCATAGAAGGGCTGTGGCCAAGTGACTCAGAGACCTTAGATTTCCTTAATCCCTTTCAACTGGACTTTAGACATGGGTATTTTTAAGAGACTTCATTGATATCATTGCTCAGTAATCTCTTTCAGGAGATGAGCAATGCATGTCTTTTCTGAGTCTCAGTCTACAGTTACCTTGAAATTCAGCGGCAGTATTATGCAAGCTATTCTGCGTAATTCCCATCGACTTCATAACTCCTCTTTCTTCTATGCGGTGTCTTCACTGCACTGTGCCAATGGGAAATGTGTGCCCATTGACAGTGCTATGCCGCTTGGGGGAGTGGCTTTAACGTGTCACTTTCTGGATTGATTGAGTGGGTCTTCACTGACAGTTCAGTTGATCTGGAAAGATTAATCTGATGGTGGCGAATTTGCCATCATCAATGAAGAGATGTCCTGATTCTTTTAGGTCTTTGCTAAATGGTGAAGTGGTGCAAACACAGAGAAAGGTAGACAGAGCAGCACTTGAATGCCTCCATTCTTTGCTTTTTGAGAGAGACCAAAGAGTAGCATTGTGGAAATGCTTATCTGTCCAAAGGACTCTCATACATGGGGTGGTAAAAGGTTCTGTTCTGCCCATTTTTCCAGCTTAATGAATACGTAAGGCCTCTAGTGAAGATAGTGAGAATGAGTGCCATCAACATGAGGTTGGTCGGAATGAGATGCTGAGTCTCTTTTTCTTGGAGTTGTTCTGTAATTTACTTTTGCTCAGTTTCTGTATGGTTTAATGTGCATAACTAATTTTACATACTGCTACAGCCTAGCATTGGCACATTTTCTAAATATAAAAGAATCACTTCATCCACTGCTGAAATGCAGTCACCTCAGCAGCAGAATGCTGAAGGTGTTTCTGAGTGGATTAGCATCACTACTCAACATTTACGATAACTTTTAGAAATGGAATGTGGACATAACTTCTCCACTGGAAATTTTAAGGCTAATTCAGGATGGCAGAATGTAATAAGCCAAACTGGGGTTTAGCCAGGATGCTGGGGTTGACATTTTTACTCCTGAAAAACATGCCATGAGGTCTTTAGTAACCACAAGTGGTCAGGACTTTGGTTTTAGGTCTTATTCCAAATGGAGATTAAAATAATATATTCACAGGACTCATAATACTTTTACTCTCTGCCACAAGCAGCCTCCTTGTAGACTGATGTGGCAACTGAGTCAGACAGAGAGCAGACTTACTCAGCACCGGATGCTAGGGTGTTCATTACAGAGAGCAACAAACCAGAAATAGGAGCTACATTCTAATACCTCAATTCTGAAAATACTTTTGCATCTTAAAACCTTGGTACACATGAGTAAAATTGTTCATGTGTGTAAATCTACAGAATTAGTCCCTAGTGGCCTGATCTGCAAACCCTTGTTACTAGCACTTGTGCAGAAGACCAGCGCAAGGTTTTTGCAACACTTAAGTCCCACTTCTGCCCTCAGAAGTACATGCTTATGTTCCATTGATTTCATTGAAGTTTAAATGCTTAAAGCTAAGCCTGTGCTTTGCTGAAGTGGGGCCTCCGTATGCTGGCCTTCTGCGTAGGCAAGAACTTCATTTTGTTTACTGTTTAATACTGAAGTGATGGACACCATAGAAAACTAAAAGAGAGAGTTCCATTAATGTCAATTGTATTATTTACAGTGATATTTATTGGATCAGGCACTAGTATAGTGAAGAGGGAGACAGCCAGAATTTGCCAGTCCTGAATAAGATGTTGCTCATAAAATGTAATTTAGAACGTTGTTGTTTCACTGTTTGTCTAGCTGCATGCAGTTGTTGCACGAGAGTAAATCTGAAGCAGTATGTTCATCGCTATTATTACATTGTTCTAGAAAAATGTACTTATGGGTTTTTATAAGTTAATTATCTGCAAAGTATTATCTGATTAGTAATATTTTTGTTTCTTGTCCTTTGTGTTTGTTTCCCTTATACTTAGTATATCTGTACGTGTTATCTACTTGTAGAGATGTAATTGTTTACCTGACAAACTGCCTCTGTTTTATGTCTGTCTGATGTTAAAATGTCTTAATTCCAGATGTCGATGAATGTGTTAACAGCACTCAATGTGGCAGTCATGGGTTCTGTGAAAATACACCTGGTTCCTACCGCTGCCTCTGTTACCAGGGGTATCAGGACCCACAGGATGGGCAAGGGTGTGTGGGTGAGTTTTTAGATTTTATAATCAGTACTACATCACTTTGGTTGGGAAAAACTGGTTTCCAAGGAAAATTTTATTTCTTCCTAAAATTATATTGTCTTGTATCATTTTGTGTTACATTTGCACTGTTTCAGAGTAATATTTGATTCACATATGCCTTGCTCACTAAACCCCATATATCATGCGGATACTTATTGTATATCAATTCGAGAACCTGTTTTTATGATTTACAAATAAGATGAGCCTCATTTTATCTATTTTTAAAAACCCACTATTTCTGCAAATGTCAGGCCATTCACAAATACAGATCATAATGGATTGAATTTAATACTTCAGTTTATTTAAATGCAACATCTGTTTATTCTCTTAGTTGAATAGCCAGAACTCTGTACTACCCCCTACAGGAAATATAGTCTGACATGTGGTATAGCCCGTCTGAATTAGGCAGCACACTTCCTTAGGCACAGTGTGTTTGAACAGATTTTAACATGAGCTTCAGGCTCCAAGAAAGATACCTATCACTGTAAAAAGATGTGAGAATACCTTAAATGTGTAAATACTGTATATTTCACCAGTGAGAAATAGATTTCCAAATCTGTTGTTGGTAGCTGGTGGTTGGACTTGAGCACCATCTGAGACAACACAAGTTTCTAATCTAAAATTAAAACCAGATTAACAAAAGGTATTCATTAAGAAATTTATTCACACTAGATTTGGGATGAAATATATTTATCAGTAGTATTGAGCTGAGTGAAAACAGAGAGGAATAAAAGGATGGCAAAAAAAATTCTATATTTGGTAAAAAAAAATATTTTGTTGAAAATTTTTTCTGGTCCGCTTTTGGGGCTCAGCCTGCAAGGCGCTGAGTATCAAAAGAAAAATAGGGTTTTAGGCCTTTAATTATTTTTCATTAAAATGCAAGATTTGCTACTCTTAGCATCTGGTGTGGGGGCACCTCAAGAGAAAGAGCCAGTGCTGCTTTGGAATTCATTTCAACATGATGGATCAGATTGACAGCACTACCTTAACACAATTCAGGCCGGCAGCACAAAGGGAGGGAAAGGAATCCTTAGGACCAAACACTGCCCATGGGTGGAGGGAAATCCACAGAAGCCATAAAACCAGCATAGCTGGCTTCTGTGCCATCCATCCTTTGCCGCCCTAACAAAATGTAGGATAAAGGAGTGTGGTCAAAATTCATGGTGTCCAGCTGTCCCCAGCTGATGGGAACCAAGATCAAGATTAAGATAGTAATGGACATAAAATTACAGAGCAAAACTATAACGTAAAGAAGCTACACAAACAGAAGACTCAATAATAATGAGGAATTTGAACTACCCCTGTATTAACTAGGAATATGTCAAATCAGGATAGGATGCAAAGATAAAATTTCTAGACATCATTAATGACTGCTTCTTGGAGCAACTAGTCCTGGAATCCCCAAAGGGAAAGGCAGTTGTTGGTTTAGTCCTAAGTGGAACACAGGGTCTGGTACAAAAGACGAATGTAACTGAACCACTCAGTAACAGCTACTGTAATGTAATTAAATTTAACATCCTTGACGGTGGGGGCGTGAGCAAAATACCAAAGAAACCTATCACAAAAGCATTTAACTTAAAAAGAGGAGCTGCACAAAAATGAGGAAGCTAATTAAACAGACTCTAAAAGGCACAGTCACAATTGTGAAATGCCTGCAAGCTGCATGGAAACTATCTAAAAGCACCATAATAGAGGCTTCAACTAAATGCAGACCCCAAATCAAAAAGAAACAATAAGAGGACAAAAAAAATGCCACCGTGGTTAAACAGAGTGAAAGAGGCAGTTGAACGCAAAGGCATCCTTTAAAATTGGAACTGAAACCCTACTGAGGAAGTTAGAAAGTGGTATAAACTCTGGCAAGTCAAGGGTAAAGGTATAATGAGACAGGCCAAAAAAGAATTTGAAGAACTAGAAAAATACAAAAATGAACAGCAAATAATTCTTTAAGTACATCAGAAGTAGGAAGCCTACTAATGAGTCAGCTGAACCACTGGACAATCAAGGAGCTAAAGCATTCAGGGAGGACCAGGCCACTGTAGAGAAACTAAATGAAATATTTGCATTGATCTTTACTGCAGAGCATGTGAGGAAGATTCCCACAGCCGCGCCTTTTCAGGTGACAAATCTGAGGAACTGTCCCAGATTGAGGTGTCATTAGAGGAGGTTTTGGAACAAATTGATAAAATAAACAATAATAAGTGACCAGGACCAGATGGTATCCACCCAGGAGTTCTAAAGGAACTCAAATATGAAATTGAAAAACTATGAACTGTGGTTTATAGCTTATTTTACAATAACTGGGTGTTGGCAACTTGTAGACATCTATGGTTACCTAAAGAATTATAGAGGTGTCAGTAGTGACTACAAAGTAAAGGTTGCATTGAGAATTTAACTTACAATGGAGGAAAAATCCCAGCCTTAAACACACAAATGATTTAATTTAGTTTCCAAATTCTACATACTATCACTTTCTAAACAAAGGGGGTTTCTATAATGTTTCCTCTGCCAATACCACTAATCTTTTAGTAGACAAATATTTTAAATGCTCTCTTTTACAAATATGGGCCTGACAGCCTCACTTTTTTCAGCTTCCTTTAGCTAGACAACCACAGCTCCTACAAACTCCAAGCTAAACACATACTCATATTCTGATAATATCTCTCAAGTAAGCCAATTTGAAATTTATATGTAAAACATTTTAAAGTATCCTTCCAATTTGGCATAAGCTACCCTAGCTATGTCCAGAGTCCGTAAAGAATTCCAGTTCCATGAGCTACTTTTCTTTTTTGTTACTGCCTGCCTTCCTCCACTATTCCAGCAGCCAGAGTTGGATCTATCCAGTTCCTCAAAATCATACCCAAACACACAGCCTTACCTGCGGCATCAGAAAAATTTATGATATGTTATAAATATACCGAGTTCTACTGGCAAAAGTCATGAGTACCTTACCGTTTTGCAGGACCCAGTTAAGATAACTGGATGTATGATTTGCAGGTACATGGTGGAAAGGAAAGTGATTTTACTGTACAGATGTGGAGTCTGAGTCTGAGTCTGTTTGGTTTTATGATGTTTGGGTGGTTAGGCATGTTAACTGAGACCCTGATTCAGGAAAGCACTTAAGCGATGAAGCACATGCTTAGGGACGTGTTTAAATCCCACTGACATAAGCACATGTTTGTGTGCTAGGCTGAATAGGGATGTCTTCCTTGATTGGGGCCTTCATCTGGCGTGAATGCTCATGTTGCTTCAGCTTGTGATTTCCTTTAATTCTAGTGAATGAATTGAAAGGAAATAAATTTCTGCAAAATGAATTCCCAGCAAGTGTTCGGGTTTTTCAGTGATATGAAATATAAACTGAGACAAATCAAGCCAATTCATCTAATGTAACTAAGTGTGCAGGATTCCAGGTTTAGTAGATAAATTAGATAATTAGATATTTATAAATAAATAATTGGTAAATACCCATTTCAGGTGATATCTTGTGGTGAATTAAAAAATATTGGTCACAGTAGGAGTGCAGCCTGCCCCACTTTGTGCCTTAGGGATCGGATTCATGGCAATGCAGCTGCACCCCACCATCATGGACCTACTCCCTCACTCCTGTGATGGTGGAGCTGCAGAGTTCTCTCATGCTGCCACAAAGCCAGCACCCCATTCCTGCAGGCACAAGGTGTGAGGTCCTGGCAGAGCTGAGACCCTGGCCAGGAGTGCAAGAAGATGAGGCTATGGGGGAGGACACCCTGGTGCTGAATGGCTCGAGCCCCAGGCAGGAGCCATTTTCAGCATGGGGGTCTCCCCCATAGCGAGGGACCCATCTTCATGGCCCCATCTCTGTTGTGCTCTGCCAAGATGGCAGCCTTCCCTTCCCCTTGTGTCTGGGTGAGGATCCGGTGTTAAGCGGCTGTGCAGGGAGAGCTCTGCTGTCATGACGGGGTCCTACTCGCACAGGAGTGTGGGATCCATACTTCATGTGGGAAAGAACTGTGCAGCAGTATGTATTGCACTGCCAGTGGCTAGTTGTCCTCCTTGCAAACCTGGCCAGGAGACTCTACTCCACTGGGCCAGATGTGCAGTTTTCCCTGCACCTTGCGCCTCGGTGTCTTGGGCCGCATAGCCATGCAGGGAGCCTATTGCAGTCCAGTTGTTGGTTCTAGGACAGGGGGCAGCAACCTTTGCCAATCCCTGTGCCGGCCACTCCTCCTCAACCCTCAGCTGGTGCCAAAGGCCCTCTCGCAAAAAGAAGCCGCTTGGAGTGACTCCTTTTGGCGGTGGCACACCACTGAGAGGAGCCGGTCTGGGTGGCTTCTTTACACGGTATGCCTGGGGCATGGACGTGGCAGGGACCTCCGCACTGCAGCCACCCCTGAAAGAAGCCACTTGGAGTGTCTTTTGGTGGCAGGAGTGGCAATTTCTGTGGCGCCACAGAGGATGCTGAGTGCCGCTCTGAATAGGCTCGTGTGCCATTGTTGGCACGTGTGCCGGGGGTTGCCTACCCCTGTCCTAGGAGCTCTCAGCAGCCCTGCTGTCAGCCTTAAGTCCAACATTACCCCCACTTTTATTACCAGCAACTGTAAAAATAAAAATAGTTTAAAATGATGAAAAAAATTAAAGTAAAAATAGATATTATTTGTTGAAATTAAAAAAAAAAACTGAATTCAACCAATCCTAAATATAAGCCGTCCTGTTTGACACTGTATTGATATTTTGCTTTTCTTTGTAATGTTACAATTAGTGGTTTGTGTGTAATATTTGCATGTAATGATATTCAAATACTAAGTCAAATTCAGAGGACGGGGGAGTAAGAAAGGGAAGAAGAAGAAAAGAAAGTTTGTGGAAGCTGATTTTTTATTTTGGCCTGCGAATGAAACAAATGGGATTCTGCACAGTATTGCTGAATTGGACATGCAATAATGAAATTATAGGAGATGCTGTGAGTATTTGAACATGCTTGAAAGGATTTTGTTGTAAAAAGTCTACCTAAAAACATTTTCATGGAAAAAATGTATCTGTATAGTTTGTAAACAGTGTTCTGCTAAGACGACTTTTAATTTCTAGGTATACATCAAACAAAAGAAAATAATTCATTACAAAAATTTAAAAAGTGTCAACTTAGTTGATCCAGATAAGATAAAAACATAAAATCAGTACTATACTGTATGGCTACATGTTTATTTTGATGGATAAAAAAGAGCCAATATGCTTTGTTACAAATATTATATTGTATATTGTCAATTAAATATACAAAATAAAATGTTTAAATAATGAAAAAGTAATAATTTTAAGTTAATAATTTGGAGTTAAGCCAGTGCTGAGCAGTTTTGGGAATCCTGTGTCTTTCAAACCATGGACAACTCTCCTGTCAAATATCAACGTTTCATAGTATTTAGATGAGGTAAGAAGCATTGGCAGCCAAATTTAGGACTCACGGAATGTTTTTTGGTCCCAGGCCAACAGCATTTTAGAGTGCTGTGGGACTGAGCCATTAGCATAGAAGAGGAGACTTGCATTTCTCTATAGGGGCTTCATTAGGTGATACCAGAATTATGTTTCTGAGTTCCAGAGCAACTGATGAGTGATCTATGGCAAAAATGAGTTTAGAGGACAAAAAAGACAAAGACAGTTTATTTTTGAGGCTGTAGGGGCAGGAAAAATCCTAAAAAAAATCCTAAAAAAAAAAAAATCCTAAATCCTGCTGTCATGTATTGGTTGAACTCATTTATTTCACTGACCTTTGAAAGAATGACAGGAAGTTTTGGTACAATGTCTGTTAAATAAAATAAACAAATAAATTCATTGGATGTCCTGGTATTAGCAAATGTTGCAGAAAAGGAGTCAATATCTTACACTGTAAGAAATAGTGATGAAGGAGAGTAAAAAAGTTAGGACTCTAGTCAATCTTAAAATCAACACTGGCCTTTTATAATTTTACTGTATATTTTCAATGGACTTTATCTCCTCAGACTAACTAATTTCCTTAGGAGGCCACTTACGTGGTAGTCAGATTTTAATTGTTCCTCAGGGATTACTTCTGTTTTCCTAAAGACAATATTGGCACAGACACAGCAGGTAAAATAAAGAGCTGTCAGTGATGGAGAATGCGTCTGAATCAATTTATGCTTCATTTTCCAGATGTGAATGAATGTGAAATGCTAGGTGGAGTATGTGGTGAAGCCCTCTGTGAAAACGTAGAGGGCACCTTCCTGTGTCTGTGCTCTGATGAAAACCAGGAGTATGATCCAATGACTGGACAGTGTCGCTTCCGCACATCACCAGGTAAAATACCAGGGGCTTTGCTTGCAGACTTAATGCAAAGTGTAAAAAATGCACATCCTCCTGAATCATAGCAAAGATAAAAAACTGTGAAAAGCTGAAAAAAAAAAGAAGTAAAGAGTTACAATGAAAATTGTGTAACTTTGGATTTTATTTCATGTATTTTAGCCCCCTTTTTAAATCATAGTAGCGTAATAACCTATTTGTGCCTTTGGTTTCGTTATTCTTGAACATACTATAAATCATTAATAACTAAAATATGGCATAGATGCCTTTAATTTTTGCACATGTTGCTATCTGAGAGCTCTGATTGGCAGGGGCTTTTTCGCACTGTTTTGTGTAACATTTTTGCTTATGAAGGGTATCGTGCTGAGGCAATGATTTCAATGTTGATACTTGGCGGAGAAATTAAGGCTATGGCACCTATAGCTGAACTACTGGCGTCCGGATAATGTTGAAGGAACTGTAATGATGAGAGCAAACATCATACATGGTCAGCCAGTCTTTTTATTGAATGCTAACAGAAGAAAGCACAATCATGAATGGTTGAGAGGCAGTTTATTTACCTAATTTGAAAAATCCTCAAAACATTGGATCATCAAGACATGGACAGTCACCTTGATCACTTTACTTGTCGGTTGTACTGTAGCCTCTTGCCTCTACTTTTTTAAATTTTGATCTGTCTTTTTAGATTGTGAGCATTTCAGAGCAGGCGCTGTGCCTTTCTATATGTTATTTAGTATCTAACACAGTGTGGATGCTACTACAAGCACCTTAAAAATTACCTTAGGACTCTCTTTCAGAAAGTTGCCTCCAAGTGGTCTACACAGCTCTAGTTTGGGAGAGGAACAGATCCAAGATAAGGGGCAGTAGGGCATAAGAAGTGGGCATATTGATTTACATGAGATTTTTCCCCAAGAAACCAAATATTTGTTTTTTCATTTTGATTTTACATTGCAGGCTGAGCTAGCTTCTGAATAGCTTTATAATAACTTGCTGTACTGTTATAGTCAGTGTACATAGCTGAGAAGACCCTGGAAATTTCATTCCATCTCTGATCATTCCAAACTTTGTGCACAAGGTAAAACTCCTGGTGACTCAAGTGGAACCAGGATTTGCCTTACTGAATATAGTGCATTTTTACCTTCCTAATAATAGGTCAAAGTTTTCTTTTGTGCAACACCAAAGAGGCAAGTTCTTTTTTAAAAAAAATCAGCGCCAAACAGCTCTTTACAGTTTATTCATAGAGTTCCACTGAGTGGGTACATGCTTTCTTCAGTATTTTGTTTTGCAAAGTTTCCCAAGATGTACTTGCACAGACAAGCACAATGATAGTGCAACACTGTCTGTGAAACAGCTACTGGTAGTTCACTAATAAAACAAATTGTGAACCAGTGGTAAAGAGACTGAGGGCAGGTCTACACTCATGCCAAAATTTGGCAGCAGTTGACAGGAGTTACACAAGCTACATAGAATGACTTGGGTGTCTCCCGCCAATGTCTTAAATTCTAGTTAGCACAGCATCCCCATTACAATGCATTGATGAGACATGTCCACCTGTCGATGCAGCATTAATCTTTGTGTGGGGAAGGATTTATTGAGTTGACTTCCAGATAGATTGAGTGGGTCTCTACTTCTGCTCAACTGATCCCAAAGAATTCATCCTTTGGCACCAAATGTGCCACCATGAGTGAAGACATACCCTGAGGATCTCATCTCATGAAGTGGTTGAAGGAATGAAAGAGCTGAAGAATAGCTGGTTTAGAAGAACAATATACAGCAGTATTGTCATCTACTAGTTGCTTATGAAGAAAGAAACTGCAGTATTCTTTCATCTCGATACTGATGCATGATGATGATTACACAAATGACAATGTTGTTAACTATTTCATTGCTGATCAAAGCATGAATAAAAGGGAGAGGGTGAATCATATTATGAAGATCTACAGTCAACTTTGAATGCCTTCTCATTTTGGTGCCACAAATGGGTGGCACTTGCAAGATTCCAACTATTTTTTCCCCAGTCAAAAATGAGCCAAGACCTAGGAGCGTAGTAGAGCCACACCAAGAGAAGCTGTGCATAGGGAGCCCAGCAGAATATCTGATTCCAAATGAGGGGAAGACAAATCCAAGAAGCCAAGCAGAACTCATGGATGTTTCCAAATATCACTTATAACTGAGGGGAAGGAAAGCCCACAGAGTCAAGCAAGCATGTATGATCACATGGCTACCAACGACAGACGCACTACACTGCCCAAATGGTGCCAGGCCAATGCCACCCCTCTACCTAGCACCAACCACATCAAGGTGGGGATGGATTTCAGGCTACCCTCTTGCAAAGAATGATGCAGTGGCCATGCTTCCTTTGAGCTTTGACATGCCAGATCAGGCACAGTGCTTCTAGGAGCTTCTGCTGTGGCTATGGGCCAAACTGTGCTTGTGCCTTATTTCACCAGCATTCAGAGAAAAGTTTCTCGCCTGCCTAGTACTGCTGTAAACATTTGCATGTAAATATTTCAGATGTAGTCAGCCTTTTCATATTTGTTTTTTATACCTGTGTGCTATTTTGTGCCTAGAGAAATGTCATCCTACTTCCACTCTATTAAAGAGAAGTAGTATGTCATTTCTACAGAAAGTAGGGGAGGACATAATTGAAGCATAACTTTAATTTAGGGACTTTTTTGCATGTGGTTAAAGGCTGTTACCTTTGCATGTTCACACTTCTCTTTATTCACCACGGAGGACCAAAAGCCTTCCTTTTATTTGGCAGAAATTCAGGACAGAGCAAATAATAGATGAAATGATCCTGTCAGTATATGAACATTCAACTCATTAATTCTGGCCATTTTGTTGTGGTCAAGTATTCATTAAAGCAAAAATAAATTTAACAACCACTTGAATGTGCAGGTTTCAAAGCACCTGTTTCTATTTTCTGTATTTTGTCACCAAAGTAAGAAGCAATTCGTTGAAACAACAAAAACTTTGTTTCATGTAAAATGAAAATCTGCTGGATTTTTGTGCATATTTAGCTAAATATTGCTCATTAGTAATTAATAATCTTAGGAATGTTATCGTAATTGTTAATAGTCATGAAAGAAAACATGTTCCATTGTGCACTTTAAATACCAATACATGCAGCTATCTGTATTGATTTCAGAAGCAGTAAAGCATAATATGTATTTGAAAAAGTCTGTCCTCAATTAGGAATCATAGAATATATGTTTCTTAAAACAAAAATTGACAATCCAAAGTTAATGCGTGAAACACATTCAAATAACTGCAAGAATCTGGCTTGTACACCCAAAAATAAGTAAAAGGAGAATTTAGCCCTCAGTTCTGCGAAGGCTTTTATTCAGGTGGAGTCCTGACCACTGAAGTCAATATGACTCTGCACAGTTCCTAGGATCCACCTGTGCATGTGCAATTGAAGGATCGAGGATTAGGCTGCAGCTCTATCTTTTTCCCACCTCCATATTTAAAATAATGTGCTTAATTATTGGGGCACTTGGGACAGTGGATTACCAGTTTTCAAAATTATGAAATAAAAGGTATGCAGTTTTGGCATCCAGAACATGCTTTATTTACTCCTGGACCAGTTCTATAAAATACAGCCTCACCAAAGACCAGTGATAAATCTGTGATCCAAAAACTTGTGAAACTTCATGGGTAGAAAAAACAAATTCATAGCTAACCCTGTTGAAAAACTGGGATTCTGAGGGGGAAAGTTAAGAGAAAAAATTTTGGTGGGAGAACTGGAGAAGACGACACAGAGAAGAGTCATGGGGGTGTCTAATAGTTTCGATCATCTGTTTCTAGCCTATTAGCGGTAAAGTAGCCCACAGACATTTGGTTTTGAAGTTGGTTCTTCTGATTACCACAGTTCTGCCAATGTACATCATTCCTGACCAGTAACTGCTCTACTCCTCAGTCTTGGGCCTCTCTTGAACAGACAGCCAGTGATGTCAAACTATTTTTGGTGTAATCTGTACTAATTTGGTGTAATCTGTACTAATTTTTACCAAACACAAGATTGGAGTCTGGTGTCCAAGTCCACAATATGTGTTTTTAAGTTTCAGGGGAGACCTTTCGTACTCTTATTGGTACCAAATATTTTTTTTTATAGAAATATATAGTTTTTTTTCTTATCCAAGCCAACTGAGGGTCTAATTTTCAGGTATTTGCATACATAACAAGGCATGTCTTTTTTGCACATGCAGCATTGGATGTGCATGCACAAATTCCTGATTTGCACATACTCATGCCAAGAAGATAGGCATCCTGTCTTGCCATGTGTGCAACAGAGAAGATTTGCATTACATATTCTATAGTGTATATAGAAAATGGGAGCATACATTTTTATTGGCTTGATGAAAATCAGGTCCTGGAAGTTTGTATTGCTCTTATGTCATTTACTAAGGTACATTTCCATCAGAATCATTGCTAAATTTCTAGACGTCCCTAATTTGCTCCTGGACTCTTTATCTTAAAAATACTCTGGAAGCAAAGGGCACTGCTATATAATTTATTAATTGAAGTTTCCATCAACCCTATATCTTATTTTTTACAACAATTAATTTAAGGCACAAGTCATAAGTTTTTAAATATGTGCTTAATTTTAAGCATTTGCTTAAGTTGCATTGATGTTGCATTAAGTACATGCCTAAATGCTTTTCAGAATAGGACCATATTAAGATAGAAAAATCTCTAAAATACCTGTAGTTTCTATTTAGCCACCATTTTTTATAACTGGAATTCTGTAGCATTAACATAGCCATCAAATTTACAATCAGATAAATGTCTATATGTTGGTATGTATAATTTCTTTGGTTTATTATATGATTAAAAAATGTTAATAAATATTTTTTAAAAATCCAAACAGCCAGATAACTTACTGTATTATCCCACAATTCCTTTATAGAGTTCCATTTCTCATTTTTTAACAATGAAAATGAGAGAAAATAAATATCTAGCTACTAATCAGTTTTTCTCAGGAAAAATTGCACCAAAATATCTTTTAAAATAATCTGTTTATTAAAAGGTTAATAATGTGTATGAGAGAGAGAGAGAGAAAATTATGAGCTTGTAGACACAGACTGGCCTTTTTAAATTTCTTTTTCTAAAGATCTGTGTCTCACTCACTTTCCAAACATTCATGACGCCTGCTTGACTAACCCTCAGTCACAGCTGTGTAAACAGCAGACGGTTAAAGTGCTGAACAGATAATGGGAGGAGAAATTGTCACATCAAATATAAAAGAGAAATAAATAATCACATGATGAGCTTGTTTCTCCTTTTTTCTGTGACAGTTTCCGATGCTCTTTCCCCACTAAATGCTGTGAAAATTTCCATGGTGTTTCGGCTATTCAAGCCTTTGACCCTGATTCAGTTAGACATGTGGCATATGTCCAAAGAAAATGTATAACTTGGTGGCTAAAATGCTGCTCTCTCACCTTGGAATAACAGATTTAGTTTAGTTGAGTTTCTACGATACATCATAGTCTTAATTTGGTTTCTCTTGAACATCAGCTGATACCACAAAACCATCATACTTTATGAAATGCAGTACATTATGGAAAATTGTAATTATCTGATGAAGGGAGACCACAGACTGAACTAACAAAGATGAAATAGCTCTCAGCTGAGTGTTTCCTTTAATGTATACTTACATTGGCAAAACAGCAAAGGAGAGTTTGCATTGTAGGTGGCAATGTCGTACTAAAGCAGAATAGAAGTGTCTGCCAGTCCCTCAAACTCCACAAACCAAAACATTCAGTTTTCTAAGAAAGTTGGAAACAAATTCAAATATGTTTTGAACTAAATGCCATAAATGCCTATTATACTCTCTTTAATTAATACGCAATCATAGGCACAACAAAGCAAATGTTTTGTGCATACTAATGTTAAAACATTTGTAGCTAATGAAAATTAAAGAGTATAATCTTAGTGAAACGTACATTTTCTTATGTGCTGACATTTTCATTTCATCATATTTCACAGAACTGAAACTTGAAGTTCTTATTCCCTATTACTTTCTAGTTTCGTGTGTGTGTGTGTGCGTGTGCACATGTGTGTGATGAAAGTAAGAGCCTGAGGTTCATTTTATTTCCCCAGCCCCTGTTTTACCCTGGTCATCTTCGAGATCCCACATCCCAGCCACTATCTTGATAACAAACAAAACTAGATAAGATTGGGGATGGTCTATTCTGTAACTGGCATGGAGAGACTGCTTTTGAATGCCTTAAAGGCCCTGAAAATGAGAGAGATACTACAACAGTGAGGTGAACCTCGGTCTCCCTCATAACACTACAAACAACTACCACTAGACGAGCCGGATACACTTTCCTAGAAATACAGGAAGAAAGATGGATGTGAGATCACAACTTTATTAACTTATTGTTGCCTGGTTCCCGGATGAATTAACTCATACAGGTCATCCTTCTTTCCTCACTTGTTTCCTTGTACCTGAGGAATGCTGTCAGCCCTCCATCTTCCTAAACCAGGTCCTAGATTATTGCTCTGACTCCACCACCCTTCTTTATGAGGATTCAAGGGCTGGGAAAAGGAGGTTGTCATCTCACTTTACAAGATGTTAGGAACCTCAACTCCATTTCCCATCCTTCTCCTAAATCCTCTTCCAGCTCCAGTGTATCAGGGCAATGTATCAAGGAACCAGATTCCAGGAAGGGATACCTGCACTGGACACCTATCATCTACTAAATTACAACATCTTGAACCTTACCTCCCGACCTACCCCTCCAGGCCCCTGCTATGGGGAAGGCAAAGAAGTCCATCCTGCCTCAGCCAATCTGTCAGTGAGGGAAACATTCCATTTCAATCACCAAAAATACAACTAGTGCAAAGCCCACAGCAGACCAGTAAATATGGCCCTTCTCTGATCCCCTGGGTGGGAGGGTGGTACTGCTTACATAGGTGTGAGAGCAGGCTCCTTCCAAAGGGACAAGTTATATCCTAACCCCTGTGTAGAGGGGGACAATGGCTTACCTGGCCACTTCACCCAGCCTCCAGGTTGGATGATGATGTTTCCCTTCTATTTGCATGAGGGGGACCCTTAAAGAAGCCATAACTCTTTTCTTCCTGCTGACCAAAGAAAAATCTTTGAGGTTGTGAGCCAAACACAAATAAAAAGATCAATAAGACAAACAAAACAGTAACCACATGGCTGCTTTGGTCTGAATTCTTACATAACCTATAATTATTTTGGAATACATTATTACTAAACCATAAAATAACGATTTCATCGCTTCCTGCAAATTTGAGACAATTTTTAAAAATGTCTCATGATAGTAACATTACCTTCTAGTTTGAATTGAAATGAATCAAAATTCAAAATATATGTGAAGCAGCCAACATGGAATACTTTTGAATCGCTCTTAGATAGGTGTTGTCACATGTTAAACCCTGAATATAAAAATGTTTCTAACAGGAAAAAGAAACATATTTCATCTAAAGAGTTTCCATTTTGAAATCCCCAGCGGAAGCAATGCTTTTTACCAATACATTTGACATCTCTGGTTTCAAAGTACCAACACAATGGGAATTGCAAATGCAAAATTTTGCAGTCTATATTTGTCAGGAATTATGGAACTGTGGAAAAAAAAATAATTTCCACTTGATGTTTCTCAGATTTCAGATCTTACCAGAGGGGAATGTTTTGTGGGAGCTTGAGGTTAGGTAGACTAAGTGTTTTCAGAAACATGAAAGATTCGAGTGCTTTTTCCACATTCCCTGTTTTGGTTTGTCATATTTCTAAAATGGCTTGCTCTAGAACCTCCAGAGATATTTTATTCATTAATCTTGAAAGAGAACCAGTGCCCTTTAACTATAGTTTGGTAGGTTTTGCTAAGTTTTGTTGTTAATTGTTGAGTTAAAACGTTTTATATGTATACGTTTTATAAACTCCTTGGGAGTGTGGATGTCTATCATTGTAGAGTTCTTAAAATCCATAGATCAACTAGTGACTCTCTCTCCTGAACGTGTATAAGGTCTGCAGAGGACACATTTTCTCATATATATCTTATAAATTATTTAAAAAGGAAACTCTTTCCTGCAGAATCAACAAATTTTGATTCCTCTGCTTATTGCTTTCAAAAACTACCTTAAAGTACTATGCAAATGCTATTGACCAAAACCTGCCTTGACATAAGTGGGGGACATGTTCCCTGGTTACTAATAAAGAAAGCACTGCCAACATCCTACTTCCAGCAGGACAAATTATGCCTTGTTCAACTGCTGCGGTTTGAGAACTGTATCTTCTCCATATTCCTATTGTCGTTGTGCCTTACAAGAGGAATAATTTAGTCTAAAAAAGGATGCCATTGTAGTCCAATATATCGGGTACCATGCTGAGAGTCAGGAATCTGAGTTAGTTCCTCTCATTCCCATTGACTCACTACGTGATTTTTCATAAGTTACTTAGGACCTAATTTTCAAAAATATTGAGCTCTTGTCTTCCCCTGTAGGCAACGAGAGCTGAGTGTGCTGAAAATCAGACCTATCACTCTCTGTGCATCATTTTCTGCACCTGTAAAAATGTTTACTCACCTTTTGAAGTGCTTTAACAGCTACATATGAAAAGCACTTTGTAAGTGCTAACTGTTGCTTTTAATAATAAAAGAGGTACATGCATTGCTTAAATGTAGCAAAAGTGCAAATTTGGAAGCTCTTCCAACATCTAAACCTGAAAACAATGGGCTGTGAAAACCAGGGGAAAGATTTTTTGAGAATTTCTATTGTTCTTTACAGCATTAAAAAATCCACGAAAGTTTTTGCTGTCACATTTTTCTCTCTGGCCCTGAAGATAGAAAATGGTGCTAGGCAACATAATGCAGTTGCCTTTCTCCTGTATTTCTTATACAACAGATACATTTGATGTGTTATTTTATTATTTATTTTTCATCTTCAGATTTACCGGTAGATGTTGATCAACCTGGAGATGAAAAAAAGGAATGCTACTACAATCTAAACGATGCTAATTTCTGTGATAATGTGTTGACCTCCAATGTCACCAAACAAGAATGCTGCTGTACTCTGGGTGCTGGCTGGGGTGATAACTGTGAAATCTTCCCATGCCCTGTCTTTGGAACTGGTAAGAGAAGGTTTTCCATCCAACTCTAATATCTAAAGGGTCGTTCTTTATATTAGTATAAGTACTGTTGGCTCTTATGAGGTCTACTCATAAAGGCCCATCTCCTGCAACAGGTTATTCAAAACTAACCCAGGCAAAATTTCTACTCACACAAAGGCAATAGGAAGAGTTAATCTCTGCTGTAACTCCACTGGCTTCATTGGAATTACAGCTGAGGTAAATATGGCCCATTATTTTCCTATGACCAACACTATCTCCAAATGATCTTTAAAGCAGTAACATTTCTGATACCCGCTTTTTTCCCAGTGTTATTGTAATGTTATAGTTATGTTTTTCCCCATAAAGTAACAAATGAAGATGAGCATTTTTATAAGTTTTGAGTCTGCCTGGCATTAGTTGTAACAGCTTATCTTAGGCAGCAATGTCAAACATTAGAATTGATATATAATCTGACATTAATTTTTCATTCTTCTCCCTGTTATATAATGCAGTTAATCACGCTGTCTGCACAACATTTTTTAGCCTTTAAATGCTAATTGAAAGAGCATTACCATGTGGTCTTTATCACAAACATTGATAACAGTAGTTGAAGCACAGTATGTAAACAATGATGGCTGATATTCAATGTCTAGTTTGAATAAATCATTTAAGACAGAACGTGTAAATTATTCATAATGCAAGAGATTACTTTTAAAAAAAGTGATTTCTTGTTCTCAGCTCTTATCTCAGCCACATCTTTGAACTGGTGAAACTGCGCCTATTACTGTGTGTTTTGGAAAGGACCACTATAATTGAAAATATAAAGTGGGATTTGTTTGCATTTGAGCTTATGCCATCTCCAGCACAACGTAATTCATTCCCTCTGTGATCCAGATGATGCAGTACTTTTTCAGTTTTTCCTGAGGCAAAACTCTTGTTGAAGACAATGGTTAAGCTCCTGATGAAGTCATTGAAAGTTTTGTTTGCATTATGACTGCAGTATTTGGCCAGAGGGTTATGCTTTTTGTGAATAAGGTGTATAATATTGCCCAAAAGGAATTGAAAGGAAAAGTAAGATTTCTGAGAATGAGAAAGAAGAATAGTTTTAAAATATAGAATCACAGAAACTGGAAGGAACCATGAGAGGTCATTGAATCCAGTCCTTGCTGTAATTTAAGCCCATTGCTTCTTGTCCTATCATCAGCGATTAAGGAGAACAATTTTTATCCCTCCTCCTCGTAACAACCTTTTAGGTATTTGAAAACTGTTATCATATCTCCTCTCAGTCTTCTCTGTTCCAGACAAAACAAACCCAGCTCTTTCAATCTTCCCTTATAAGTCAAGTGTTCCATACCTTAAATCATTTTTGTTACCCTTCTCTGGATTTTCTCCAATTTGTCCACATCTTTCCTGAAATGAGGCGCCCAGAACTGGTCACAATACTCCAGTTGAGCCCTAATCAGCAAGGAGTAGAGCAGAGAATTACTTCTCATGTCTTACTTACAATACTCCTGTTAATACATCCTAGAATGGTATTAGCTTTTTTTGCAACAGCATTACACTGTTGACTCATATTTAGCTTGTGGTCTACTGTGACCCTCAGATCCCTTTCCGCAGTACTCCTTCCTAGGCAGTCATTGCCAATTTTGTATGTGTGCAATGGATTGGTCTTTCCTAAGTGAAGTAATTTGCACTTGTCTTTATTGAATTTCCTTCTATTTACCTCAGACCATTTCACCAGTTTGTTTTAGTGACCATGAAAAGTTGATTTTCTGTTACAGTTCTAGATATTCCTAAATAGCTGTTTTGGTTTTTTTTTCTGATATGATTTTTTGGTTTCTCTCTCTACCAGCTGAATTTACTGATTTGTGTCCTGAAGGAAAAGGTTTCATCCCCTCTGGTGTTACATCTTATGGAGTCATTGCACAGAATTACAAAGGTCAGTACCAATTAGATATACTGACTTGTATTAAGTATAAACATTTCAGAAATTCTAATAACAGATTATTTATGTAACTAGCAATGTCAGCATATTACTTCAGTTTTTCAACATGACAGAAACAGCATCTTGAAGTAAAATGTCATTCCAAAATACTACCTTATGATAAACCTATAATTAGCATGCAACACTATTATAATATTTTTATTGTTCACATTTATTAGGTACTGTAACATTTACAGTGTTTTCCGTATATTCATTTTCTGCTGTAAAATCAGATGTTGAAAACACAATTCCAAAGCTCAGCTTTTGTCCCTGGATAAGTAACACAAACCAATCTTTAATTTATAAATAACAAATGATTTTAAGTTATTTGTTAAGGGTGGTATGAAGAAAAGTTTCTTTCCTGTATTAGAATGCAGGCTACAACAGAAATTAATGATTTATATTCAATGTTTTCTGAAAATGGAAAATAAATTTAGCAATGATATTTTGAACATAACACCATATAATTGATCTGTGAAGAAACTGGTATTTACTGGAAAGAGCAAAATATAATATGTGCATCAGAGAAAGAGAGTATGTAGGCGAGAAACGTTATTAACAAGGAAGAGCAAGATCATCAAAATTCCTTTGTTGAGTTAGTAAAGGCTGAAATCACTGTTAATTTAGGAAAGTGAATTTTCAACATATAGCATAAATTCATTGTCATTTCATGTAGTTGGAATGAAATCTGTATATACAGTTGCTACAGTGTTGCTATGAATGTTTGTTCTATCAGGCTTGCGGTTTACAGATCAAACATATAACTGAATTTACTGTGTATATTCATGTCAGGGAATACAGGGCAGTATGCTTAGCTTGCCAAGTGCTCCTTCCCCAGATCTCAGGCAAAGTGATGGAAGTTTTAACAGACAATAATACATTCCTATTTTTACATCGATAAGCTGGGAGGGGCTCATCTTCAGCCTTGTGTCAGTAGGCCCTCTGTCTGTGGGACTTCCTTGTGAAACACACCATTCACCTTGAGGTGACCCACTTATTAAGTGCCCAAAACGTACTGGCGGATCACCTCAGCAGAGCCTCTTCCTCTCCCCATGAGTAGCCTTTTCACCCAGAGGTTTTCAGTGTCATCCCCCAGAGTTGGGGGCCTCCCCCGGTGGATCTGTTCATGATCAGGCAGATCAGGAAGTGCCCTTAGTTCTGTCTGCTGCCCAAGTACAGTGAGGGCTCCATCTCTGATGCCTTCCTGCTATCCTGGGCAGACCATCTATAGTACAGCCTTTCTTCCGATCCTCTTGGTTCAGCAGATTCTCCTAAAAATCAAATGGGTCAAGGTAGAGGTTTTCTTGACAGTGCCAGCAGAGCCATGTCAACATTGGTTCAGCACACCTCTGAACCTCCCGGTGGCAGCACCACTCACACGCCGCCCAGACTTGATCTCACAAAACTACGGCAAGTTGCTTCACCCGAATCTTGCCTCTCTGCACCTGACTGAATAGTTGCTGCATAGCTGAATGCTGCAGAGCAGGCCTGTGCAGATCAGGTTCAGCAGGTCTGGGTGGTAGAAAGCCTTCCACTAGTTATCTGGCCAAGTGGAAATGTTTCACTTGTTGGGCCTCTGAACATAATCTCTATCCATCCCAATCTTCTCTGCAGTCCATCTCTCACTGTCTGCGCCACCTAAAGTATCAATGTCTGGCCCTCTTATCTACCGAGGGTCAGTAGGCAGCCGTCTCAGCCTTCCACCCTCCAGTGAGTGGCAGGCCAGTGTTGTCCCACAGGATGGCAGTCAGGTTTCTCAAGGGACTAGATAGGCTCTATACTGAGGTTTATGAACCTACCCCCTATGAACCTGGTCCTTTTAAGGTTCACAGGGCCCCCTTCAAGCTATTAGCATCACACTTCTTCCTGATTCTCTTTTGGTGCCAGTCACTTTGGCCAGAAGGGTTTCTGAGATTAAAGTCCTTACGTTTGAAGCCCCTTATACGATGTTCTTCATGACAACGTCCAGCTGTTCCCCATCTGGACTTCCTACCAAAAATAGTGTCACATCCACAACAACTAAACTATCTCTCTACCAGTCCTTTTCCCAAAAGTCACAAGACAGCTAAGGAACATCAGCTTCCAACATTGGACATTAGGCAGGCCCTCGTCTTTTATATTGAAGAAATTAAGTCCTTCTATAAGTCCACACAGCTCTTTTGTAGCAGTAGCAGGAAAGTTGAGAGGGCTACCTGTGTCATCCCAAAGAATCTCATCCTGGATAATCTCCTGTATCCAAGATTGCTAAAGCAGGTTAAGTTTCCTCCTCCAGCCATTGTGACTGTGCATTCCACGAAAGCCCAGGTTATGTCAGCAGCATTCTTTGCTCAGGTACCACTCCAAGACATCTACAGAGCCTCAATTGGTTCATACCTTCATGTCCCATTGTGCCCAACAGGCCCATGATGATGCCAGTTTCAGGAGAGCAATGTTGTAATCAGCACATCCATGAACTTTGAGCTCACCTCCAAAGATACTGCTTGTGAGTTACCTAGCATGGAAAGGACATGAGCAAGCACTTTAAGAAGAAAAAAATGGTTGCTAACCTTGTGTAACTGTTGTTTTCTGAGATGTGTTGCTCAAGTCCATTCCATGACCCACCCTCCTACCCTGCTATCCGAGTTACCAGCAAGAAGGAACTGAGAGGGTTCAGTTTGCTAAAAAATAGCTCATAGGCCTGTGACTCTAGAGGGTACTAAGAACCGGCCCAAAGGATACCACTGAAGGAAAAATCTCCAGCAACTGTGCACGTGGTGCACACACACATAGCATGGAATGAACATGAGTAACACATCTTGAAGAACAACAGTTACAGAAAGTTACTAACTTATTTTCTCTACCAGCAGGGATATGATAAATAAGTATAAACACATTAAAGATTGTGAGGTACAGAGATACTATGTTAATAGAGGCCTTGATAATTGGCAAATAATATATACAGTAGATGAATCCGAAAAATGTCATAATTCAGTTTTTAAGTGTCTGAAAAGATCTAGTGTACAGCTGTACAGAACTTGGAAATCCAGTTTGAGTACATTTCTTTTAGGATGGGAGCAGACATTTGTGTCTTTGTTATACTTATTTATTCTTTGCAACAAAAAACTGGCACACTTGATTTGTATGTATATAGGCATGTGAGATAAAAAGCTTCTTTGGTTTGGTTATACTGCCTTGCAGTTGATAACATCAGTAAATGATAGAAGTATTAAAAGGTGGAAATTAAAATATTTTACAAGAAGACAAATTTTCCAGGAAAACTTTCACCACGTTAACATGATTTTTGCATTGATTAAGTTTTGGCAGTATTCTTATAAATGGCAGACTTACAGTGGAGACAGCATACCTCCAAATGGATAGATGATTTTATAAAATGTGACATTTCTCTCTTCTGCAAAGACCTAGTGTATTTATTGTGCTTTCATCTGCGTGCTGCTTCTTGCAGGAGTAACTCATATATTTTTTTATTTGGAATTAATTGCAAAAACAAATGTATGGTCCCCTTCCCTAACCCCCAACTCTCTCATTTTTCCTCAAAACCACATATTCTGTTTCCATAAGAAAAGAGGACAGTTGCTCAGCTATGTGATTTTTTAAAAAATTAATTGTTATAGCGGTCTTGCTGCTAAACAATCAAACTTAAAAAAATATTTAATTTTTAAAATTGCTTAGTGGCTGGAAAAGTGACTGTAAAAATATTTTTATAGCCCTTTCAGCTCTTCTGGAAAAGTAAGTATTTTAATAATTCACCTTTAGAACTGTTCAGCAAATGGAAAAAACAGTTCTTGGTTAAATTCTTCTGTTACGCTGGTGTAAGTCTGCGGTGACACTATTAAAGTCAATGGATTAATTCCAGGGTAATTGAATGCTGAATTTGGCCCATTTTATCTTCTGTACTTTGTACCTTTCATTCTTCACTGGCATTTCTAACACCAGCGTGGTTTAAACAAAATAATACAGTAAATGGTTGGTGAACTGAAAGAAAAAGGGGTGGAAAAAGGAAGCAGTGAGGTTTTGTGGCCTGCATTGTGCAGGAGGTTAGACTAGATGATCGTATTGGTCCTCTCTGATCTTAGAGTCTATGAGTCTAAAAGTAACGACAAATAAAAGCTTGGTACAAAGTACATAAACCTGTAGGTATGTGGTAGCATGATATATTTTTCTATGAAATTTTATTAAGAGCATTAATTCATTTTATATATTCTTGATTCTGTGTGCTAAGAATATGCTCATTCTGTGTTTAAATATGGAGTGTGCTGTGGCTATTGAGATGTATAGTCTGGGAAAATATCTCTCTTAATCTAAATGATATCAAATGTCCCCAAATACAACAGTGGTAAATGTCTGACAGTTATATGTAACAACAGTAATAATTATGTCCATGTCTGGGAAATCTCCATTGAAGTCCCCTACACAAATATAAGACCATACAAAATAAATCATGAGCACTACAGAAAATAACTTCAGGATGCTAGATCATACACAGTGAAGGAATATAGAGGGGTGCTCAGACACCAAACATGCAGAAAGCAAAACAACAATTATAAGGAGCATAGTCAGGGTGAAATGCTTGGCCAAGCTGTACAATGGTAATAAGATAATGGAAGCAGGAAAGATGATGCACACCAGCAGTGGAAATGTGATGGCAAAGCAGACCATGCTGAATGCGAAAAATATTATCTTAGCCAAATACAGGTAAAAGCTGCATGCCTGCAATTGGTATGGTATGGTACAACCATCTAACAGTTGTGCCATAGAACTAGGTTCCAAGGCATCTATAGCAGTATTAAGACAACCCATCCAGTAAATACCACTGTTCTTTGCTTACGTCATAGAAACTCAAACTATAGCATGTTCCAGAGAGGTAGCCATGTTAATTTAGTGTGATTTTGTGGCTGGAATGCATCTGATGAAGTGGGATTCTACCCATGAAAGCTCATGCTATAAATAAATGTATTAGTCTTTAAAAATGCCACAGGTCTCCTTGTTTGTTTAACTATAGCACGAAATCCTAACTCCATTGAAGTCAATGAGTTTTGCCATTGACTTCAGTGGGGCCAGGATTTACACCCATGGCTTCAAAATGAGGGAGACAAAACGAAGACAATAAATTTACATATGTAGAGACAGTAGCTGAACTGAGACACTTACAGAAGAGGAAGTTCAGCCAAATAGGAGAAAGGACAAATGATACATGGAAGACAGAGTCAGCATTATTGGGCTGTTCTGCCTGAACCTAAAGACAGTTACGAAGCAAAAATACAAAAGGTGCAGACTGCAGGAGTGCTGTTGATATCACATGGCTTGACTGTGAGAAAATATTTTTGTATCTGTGTGTACAGTACATGGTACCAGGGCCATAGCTGCCTCTGCCTGCTTAATAAGTTTATTGGCTATGTCTACACTAGAAATGTTAAGTCGACTTTAAGTCGACTTAATAAGGTCGAATTTGTCAACTTAAAGTTGACCTTATTAAGTCGACTTAACTTTTTCTAGTGTAGACATACCCCTTGTCGACCTTATTAAGTCGACTTAATGCTTTAAATTGATTTAATAAGGTCGATTTAGGAGCTAATCCCCATCTCCGCTGGCTTAAATTGATTTAAGGAGTCGACTTAAGCCTTAAACTGACCTAAAACTAGGTGTTATTAAGTTGATTTAAGTTTTCCTTAAGTCGACTTAAGGAACAGCTTACGTCGACTTAATAAAAGCTGAGTGTGGACAGGGAGTAAGTTAGGTCGACTTAAGCCTTCTTAAGTTGACCTAACTTGTAAGTGTAGACGCATCCATTGTTAGATGTTTCTTCTGCTCTAATCAGCAGATTTTTATCTCTGTCAGAGCTATCCTTTTGTGCCATCCTAGTTCACTTTTTCTTCCTTATTCTCAATCTGCATCAAGATATATGGGATGCAGGAGGGATACAGGAGGGATACCCCACTGACAGTATTCTGGATTCAACAGCAGGTGTCCTTACTTATCTGTTTGCATGACTCTGGAAATGGCTTTGTTCACAGTCTAGAAAGTGAGACATCTACAACATTGCTGCAGTTTGTGCCTTCTATAATTTCAAGTGGCAATATAACTCTAAAAACTTCTCTAGTAGCTTACCAGGCTTAATTCTGACACCCTCGCTTGTGTGGAGTAGTCCCTTACTTTTGGCTTAGCTCCATACAGAGGAAAGGACTGCTCAGCCTGAGTAAGGGTGGCGGAATTGGACTGTATGTAAACAATAGTATTTGATCTTAGCATCCACCTTGTCACCTTACAATCTGCCCTGAGTAATATATGGTGCATAGCTGCAGCTCCCCTACCCCGCCCCCCTCCCCATGATCAGACCAGAGAATAAATTATGACTAAGTCAAAATTCCTTCCCTGCTTTGCTCTGGGAAGGAAGGAAGTTACTTCACTCTTTTTTGTGGACTGATTGATTTCCCACAGGCTTCCGGCTAAATTACTCTGACCACCAAATAGGAAGGCAGAACCCAGGCTCCCCCAGCTCTCCACATCCTCCCTAATCATTTGCTCACAAGAGCAAGTGGCCCCTGCTGTGCTCCCAACAGAACAGAGAGGAGGAGTTTGCTCTATAGTCCCCTACATGACTGAGAAAGGGCTCTAACTGTAGTTTTCTCTACAGATGCAGATGAATGCCTACTTTTTGGACAAGAAATCTGTAAAAATGGCTTCTGTTTGAACACACAGCCAGGTTATGAGTGTTACTGCAAACAAGGCACATACTATGACCCTGTTAAACTCCAGTGCTTTGGTAAGTTCTTTAGTGCGTTACTTAATGGCAGGCAGAGGAACACAATAAGAGTTGTGCAGAAAAATGCAAGACTGAAGTGTGGTATTTATCCAGAACTCATAATAAGGGAAATACAGAGCTTCTTGTGTTCCTGGAGCATAAGGAGCTCTACATGCTCCCCCTTCCTCCTACATTGCTGGCCAGCTGTCCTGGAGGACACATAGAAGTGGAAGGTAGAACCATGACTCTGCTTACTCGCTCCATTCTTTTTAGCATGTTGCTCCCAGGGGTTCGCATGTCAACAGCAGCCCTGTACTCTCCAGAGAAAAGGAGCTACAATTCTAGGTGGATTTTATGACATGTGGGCTGCACAAGATGACAGTAAATAACTCCCTCTTTTCTCCCATGATGCTGCTTCAATCTACTGTGTAAAATCTACTCTTTTGTTCTTTGTACACAAATCAGGCCCTGAATGCCTGTGTGTTTCATTCCACTTTGACGTTGGTAAGTGTGTGGATTTAATACAATGCATCAAATTAACACTGATGTTCTTTTAAAGTACAGATTTCTCCACAAAGAGTTAATATGCAATGTGGAATTACAATTCAGGTCACTGATGTAATATAAGCACGCTCCTTTTAGTCTGCAGAAGTTCTTACTCTTTTTGCTTGCCATTTGATTGAGACATATTCTTAAGAGTGATCCTGGCATTTGCTGTTTAAGCGGAAAACCATGTAGACTATGCAGAATAACATAATGAAAGGAAGTAATTTTTGTAACCACAATAAGAGAGCCTTTCACCTGGAGTTTCTAAGACTATCCTCTGCAAAGATATTTTCTTTTCTGATTTAATGTCATTTAAAAAAAAATAGCCTGCTCTTTCCATAGGGCTAAACTCGAGCTTTTCCTCTCTAAGCCAAGCTAAGGAGGAGGAGAACTGTAGTGGACAAATAAGGAGGTCCCTTTCTCTCTGCAGCGGTAGTGAGGGACCTTGGGCAGGGTGCTCATCAATGGTCCTTGCTGCTACTGCATAATAGAGTAGCATACAGACACTTCTTCCAGAATCTTCTGTGGATGCAGCAGGCATACACAGGAAGGATTGTGGGGGCATGTCCACCTAGGCCTGTGAAGCACAGCTAAGTATGTTAATCAAGAGGCTGCTCAGTTCTTGAGTGCAATAGGTCAGCATTCTGCCACTCTCCTGTTGGGTGCTCTCAGGTGGGTTGAAGATGCTACCCAACTTGTATTCCTCCCTCAGCCATAGGTGCAGGCAGAATTTTTCCCTCTGCAGTTTCATTTGGGCGAATTAGAAGATGTTACTTGGGGAAATCTGTTCTTAATTTAAGAATTTGCAAGCATAAATTTACAGAATTCAACTTCTTTGATGTTGACCTTTCTTGGTGCATTTCTTCTCTTTTAAAGATACAGATGAATGTCAGGACCCAAACAGTTGTGTGGATGGCCAATGCATCAACACTGAAGGATCTTACAACTGTTTCTGTACTCACCCAATGGTTCTGGATGCCACAGAAAAGCGATGTATCAGACCAGCTGATTCAAGTGGTATGCACCATTATATGCATTATAGACTGTTCCTGTACAGGATCAACAATGGACACTGGTGACCATGAGGTAGTGTAGATATGGTTGCAGACCCTAGCGATAGTGAAAGAGTTGCTCTTGGGTGGCTCTGCTCCATTCTGAGGAAATCTCAGATGGCCATCTTGGGCAGTTTTGTATCTATGCTGAGGACACACTCATATGACTCCACTGTTTTACCTCGTCACCCCTGTGTGTATGTGAAGGTGATTGGGATTGTTAATGAGTAAGCTTGCTTTGGGATATTTTCAATATGCAGCTGACATCCAGCTTTGTGTATCTGTCTCACAAACCAGCCCAGCATTTTACTGACATTGGGACTTGGTGTGGGTTAATTGGCTAAGACTCAATACAGACAAAACAGAGATAGTGCCTTTATGATAGGGGAAAGATATAGGAGGAAATAGTGGGAATTCTATCTGTGCCTCTGATTAATTAAAGGGGCATCTCCCTAATTTGTGTCTCAAGCTTGTAACTGTAGGAAGTTTGTTTAGGGCACACTCAGTTCATTTTTTAATGCTTTTCTCCACAACCAATAAGTTTAGACACTTACTGCAGGGCTCGACAAAACCCTGGCATCAGGTCACCATGGTAACTGGGATTTGTAGCTGGCTCCTAGCTCTGCTGCAGAAATACACCAGAGGAGCACCCTCAGGCAACCAAAAATAAAACTGCTGGTGCCTCGCTGGGAGCCAGTTTTGTCAAGCCCTGGCTTACTGCCTTTTTCTCTTTTAATGAAATCTGAGACTCTCGCACCAAATGTTCTGAGAGTTGTGATGAAATCAAAAGAGATGGCAACACTGACAGGACTGTAACTATGGAATTCTGTAGCTTTGTTTGCATCATACTCGTTTTTAGGAATGTTAAAACATATTTGATGAATAATGGTGTGTATAGTAATGAATCCAAGCCTTTGTTCAGTGCAGCCAATTAAGAATTTAATCATCCAAGAGGTTTCCATAATAGGAGGTACTAGAGTAGGTTGATTGAACATCTGCATCATTCATTACAATTCAGGTGGTTGGTTTTTTATATGGATCATACGATAAACTTTTTAAACCCTTACCTAATACTCAACCAGGCAGTGTTATTTTCCCTTTAACCCAAAAAACTATAGACAAGATTGTGCTGGGCCCCTGCATGGATGTGCAAGAAGGGGAGAAGGAGGCAAAGGTCTCCAGGTAATGCATGCACTGAGGCTAGCAGAAGAGCAGGAAGCTCACCATTGGCACTAGCCTAAAGTAGGGATGGAGGAGAAAGGGTCACAATACAGCTGCATTCTCTGCCACCAGCATGCACAATTGGTTGTGTACACCTGCATCTTTTTTCCCACTCTGGGTGGGAGGGTCAACAATGATCAGTGTCTGGAACTCAGACACATTCCCGTCAAAAACTTTACTGAAACTAAGAGGTCTCCACAAAACATTTCAGCATTGACAAAAGATCATATTTTGACAAAAATGGTTTGTCAAAAATATTCCACCCACTTCTAGTGGACAGACGTCTTAAAATTTCTTACCGATACAAACTTGTGCCAGTGTAAGGAAATCAAGTTAATGTATTTTAGAGTTCTCTGCTTGGATGGGATTTCCAAAGCACTTGGCTTTGACTTATCACTGCTGTCACAGAAGTCAGTGGAAGTTCCATTGACTTTGGTAGAAGCAGAGTTATATCAATGCTGAGCACTTTGGAAAATCCACTCCTTAGCCAAGAATTGGCTAAGTGGCTAGCTGCTAACTCGTGTGTCTCCTTCTTGGATGTCTAGCTCAAGAATATTTAAAGAAGTCTGTTTTTCAGAAGTTAAGTGCTTGACGGTCTCTGAAAACCAAGACGTTTTAAGGTTTTTCAAGTTGCACATTCAATATTGGAACCACTCTAACTTGCTAGTCATTTTTTAAAATCTTGCTCATAACTTCTAAGTTAAACATTGGAATGCGTTGGTAAATCCATCCAACGTTGGTTTCAGGAAAAACAGTAACAAAATGAGATTATTCTTGTAACCTTACTTTAGTTAACACTGCATTTTACCAATGTCTTTGAAATAATGATCATTGTTTAGTGATATAATAGTGCCTTCTCTTTCAGAACAAACTGAAGAAACTGATGTCTACCAGGATCTTTGCTGGCAACATCTGAGTGATGATTTTGTTTGTAGCCGACCTCTGGTTGGAAAGCAGACTACGTACACTGAATGCTGTTGCTTGTATGGTGAGGCATGGGGCATGCAATGTGCATTATGTCCCATGAAGGACTCAGGTGAGGAAATGAAAATTTCGATTACTGAGACGACTTTAAGAGCCTGTAATCGTTTGCATTGTATTGGTGATTGAAAATGAATGTGTTTGTCTTATTATTTCACAAGTCGGCATTATTCCAAAAAAATATTGTTTTATGTAAGGATAGAAAGTTCTTTTATTCAGTATGACTGGAAGCTAAATGGGCATGGGGAAAAGTGTCTCTGGATATACACAGACCTTTTCCTGGGGCTTCTGGCTTGGACACAGACCTGTTAGAGCTGCACAGTTTTAAGCTGATTTTCTCCCACGAAAGCTCATGTGATAAATAAATTTGTTAGTCTTTAAAAGTGCCACAGGACTCCTTGTTTGTTTTGCTGAACTAGACAAACACGTCTACCCCTTTGGAACTTGTCAACAGTTTTAAGCTGTGAGAGGAAAAATAGCATTTTATTAGATGAAAATGAGATGATAAGGAATATGACTGTCCTCTTTACCTGTCAATGTCAAATCAACCTAATTTCCTTCTTTGACAGAGCAAGCAACCTAGTGGATGGGGGAGGCACAGTAGATGTGATATTTCTGGGATTAAGTAAGGCTTTTGACATCTTCCCACATGACATTCTCATCAGCAAACTAGGGAAATATGGTCTAAATGAAATTACTCTAAGGTTGTTCCATAAATGGTTGAAAGACTGTACTCAAAGTGTAGTCATCAGTGGTTCACTGTCAAACTGGGGAAGACACATTGATTGTGGACTCAGGGATCTGTCCTGGCTCCAGTACTATACAATGTTTTTATTAATTACTTGGATACTTGAGAGTGTGCTATAAAATTTGCAGCTGACTGCAAGCAGGGAGGTGTTGCAAGAATTTGGGGAAACAACATTAGAATTCCAAATGATCATGGTAAATGGAGAATTGGTCTGAAGTAATGAGATGAAATTCAATAAAGACAAGTGCAAAGTGCTGCATTAGGAAGGAAAGGTCAAATGCACAAATACAAAATGGGGAATAATTGTCTAGATTGTAGTACTGCTAAAACGGATCTGGGGGTAATAGTGGAATACAGATTGAATGAGTGAACAGTATAATGTTGCTGTGAAAAAGACAAACATCATTCTGGATGTAGTAATACAAGTGTTTACGTAAGTAATTCTTCCTCTCTACTTGACACTGGTGAGTCCTCAGCTGGAGTACTGAATCCAGTTTTGGACACCTTATTTTTAGAGAGGTGTAAATAAATTGGAGAGAGTCCAGAGGACAGCAACAAAAATAATAAGAGATTTAGAAAACTTGACCTCTTGGGAAAGCTTGAAAGAACTGGACATGTTTAGTGTAGTAAAGAGAAGGCTGAGGGGGGGATATAGTCTTCAAATAGGTAAAACAACAGAGTCATGTGGCACTTTTAAAGACTAACAAATTTATTTATTGCATGAGCTTTCATGGGAGAAAATCCCGCAAAGCATCTGACGAAATCCCACGAAAGCTTATGTGATAAATAAATTTGTTAGTCTTTAAAAATGCCACAGGACCCTGTTGTTTTTCTGCAATAGACTAACATGGCTACCATTGGAACCTGACTACAAATAGGTAAAGAGGTCAGTCATCAGTTGTTCTCCATCTACAGAGGATACGACAAAAAGTAACTGGCTTAGTTTACAACAAGGGAGATTTACGTTAGATATTAGGAAAAACTGTCTAACTCTTACCCAAGTAAGTTGTTTTAGTTCCATCAGTGAAGATTTTTAAAAAGAGGCTAGACAAATACCTGTTAGGGATGGTTTAGATATACTTAGTCCTGCCTCAGCATGGTGAGAATTGTGGGGTAGAGGGATTTGGACAAGATGACCTCTCAAAGTCCCTTCCATCCCTACAGGTCTATGATTCTATGCCAGGCCATGCCATAGATAGATAATATTTCAGTGTTTTGTATTTTAGGCCTGGTCCACACACAGTTTTTGTACCAGTATAACTGTGTCAGTTGTGGGGGAGTAAGGAGAGTAACTTTTTAGCAAAATAGTATACCAATCCAACCCCCAGTGTAGACACAGTTATGTCAGTATAAAAGGGATGTTTACTGGTTTAGCTTATTCCTTTTCCTGTATAAGCTATACTCATGTAAGCACTTTTATACGTAGGGTTGTATCATTTGAATCATATCTGTATATTTAAAGTGGCACAGCTTGTGTGTAGATGAGGTATTAGAGCCCTCTTGTGATACCTTATGAAATACTAGGCTAGGTGTGCATGTTTTTATTTATGTTTTATTGTTTATAATTTTCTCACAATGGCCTTGAACCAGCAATGCTCTTAAGCATACCCATAACTTTACTAGTATTAGTAGTTAACCGTGTGTTTATAGGCTGTGAAGATCAGGGCCTATTTCTATAAGAATGCAGATAAAATCTGATTTTGAGTTGGTTGGCTGGGGTAATGGTTGGCTGCTGCCTTCCCACCCCCCTTTTTCCCAGTAGAGAATTAAGTACACTGGCTTCCCAGACAGGAGTAAAAAAGAAGGTGGGTGATTGTTTCAGAAAGGAAATTACAGCCCTTTCCATGTCTTGTCACAGAAAGGCTGCTGAAGGCAATTGTGGGCATTTAAAGAGTTGGTGACTTGGGGTAAGAGATGCTTTTACACTCAGCTTCAAAAACATGACGTTCCCCCAGTGATCAATTACTAAACTTACTGTGTATCAAATGAATGGTTACCAGAATTACCCTGGTAAACAATCTACAGAGAAGAGCCGTGCACTGACTGAAGGCCAGATGAAATGATCTAATAGGCCTTTCAGTCTCTAATTTCTGCAATTCTATGATAAATAACTGAAAAGTATCAACTTCCAATCTAGCTGAAAAGCAACCAGAAGGCTGGTCTGCAGAGGTTGATTGGATTTCCATACAAGGAGTCCAAGTTCAGGAGCAGCTAGGGAGTGGATCTTTCATCAAGAAGGAGGTTGAGCACATTTCCAAAATGACACATACAAGGGTTAGCCAAGTTAGGTCCTAATCCAGCAAACCATATTCTTGTGATTGAATTTCAGCATGTATGTAGTCCCATTAAAATGAGGCATGAGTGAAGGTGTTTGAGGATCAGGGGCTTAGTGTACTTGGACAGTCTTTTGTGGGGGGGTAGTTTACAGAAATATGCTAAAAGGGTAGCTGAACCTTCAGCCAAGAGAGAACAAGAATAAAAAGTGGAGAAATGACAGCTCTAAATTAGGCAGCAATAGAAATCCAAGGTTCCGATTTGCACCAGTCCTGTCTGAGGAGGGTTGTAGCCCTTGGGCATAGCCCTTTATCTGGGGATTACAGTACTGTTGCTGTCACTTGAACATCCCCTTGTGGCCAGGAGCATCTCTGCAATGCTCTGCTCCTGTTTTCCCTTTCATCCGGGCTCCTTAAACATCACAGCCCGGGTTTTTTATTAAATTAACAAAGTTCACAAAAACCAACAAAAGAAATCATCCACCCTGCCTTAAGCTGGGCACAGGCCCTCTGTCTCTTACTCAGCGACTGCTCCAGGGTACCCTGTTTCCCTACAGCTGTGCTCTGCAGTTCCCTTCCAGCAGGAAATACCATCCTCTGTAGTTTCCTGCTGCCTTTTACATTTGAATCATCTGTTTCTTCTCATGTGAGGTTCATCTAGTAATCAGGGCTGGCTTAGCCCCAGGTTCTCCAGCCCCTGGACAAGCCACCCTGTTACAGGGCTGATCCATGGAAGAGAGAAAACAAGGAAAACAAGCAATGTGCAGAGCTTTTTTTCTTTTTTTTTAAAAAAAAAGGTGCCAGTACGCCAGCAGGACCCCCCAGGGCCTCTCCAAATCCCCGCTTCACCACTGGCTCCCTTCCCTGCCTGCTCCCTGATGCCCACTGCCCACCCACCATTTCCCTGACCCTCTTGGCCCCTCCTGCTCCCCGACCCCCCACCTTCCTGCTGGCTCCCCAGGCCCCAGCCCCTTCCCCCCTTACCTGGCGGGAGCTGCAGGGGTGGCCACAGTCGCTCCCTGGCCAGGCTGCTCCTGCCCTGAACACACTCTGTCTGAGTATGCTCAGGGTGGAAGATTTGAAAAAGCTCCAGCCTGTCCGCAGCTCCCAGGGGTCCACAGGCCGGATTCCAGCCCTGGGTGGGCTGGATTCTGGCCCGCGGCCGCACCTCACTCCTGGCCCCTGTTGGCCCTGCTGCCCAGCTGGGGGCTGGGATCAACAGGGGAAAGGAGTGGGTCCTTATTTTGTTCTAGATAAATTCTTCTATACGTCTGTCTTCCATGTCCTCTTATCTATCACCGTTGGTGTCTCTACACAAGAAGCCATGAGTTCATTTATCAGTCATGAGAGATGATTCTTTTCATTCCATTAGAAATTAGTTCTTTCCAATTGAATGTGTTAAGTGAATACAGTTCACTTATGTGAATTTTAATATGCACTGAAGGAACAGGTAGTCTTCATTTGAAACCATGAGCCGTATTTTGACCCCAAATGAAACTGGTTTTTTGGCACTGTTACTTTTTCCTTGTGGACCAAAGAATGTGAAAATCAGAGGTTTGTTTCTGTCATGTAAGAACAATTATAGATAGAAACCCAAACCTGGGAATCTTTCACCAATTCGGGAACATTTACCAAGAAAAACTTAGAACTGAGTGAACTGAATGAATGAATCATTTGACATGTCTTCAGTCTACACCACTTAAAGTGATATCATTGGCTCAGGAGAGAGCTTTCACACTTCTAGACCAGAAGGTCTTATGTTCAAGTGCTGACTGGGGGATCTGGAGTTGCTCCTTTGTCAAATACTTTATATATTGTGTTGGCCGCATGTGCTACTGTAGCAGTATGCATATTTCTAAAGTGAAGGAACCCTGAAGATTTGTAACATATGTTAAGAAGGATCTGAGGGTGAGGAAGCATTATCACTAGAACATGTTCCTGATAAAATGAGTAGATCATAAAATGATCATGCAGTGACCTACAGTTTCTTTTTCCTTATAATTTCCTTGTATCTGAGATATAGATGACAGACCTAAGAGAAAATTTTGGGCTGTCTGAACAGAGTTGCAGCCGTCAGTTGGATGGTTTTTAAAATGGTTATAAAATGAATCCATATCTTAAAAATAACCCATATGTTTTGTGCCCTGACTTTTCTTGGAATATTTTGGCAGCTTGAATTTTTAATTTTTAAATTTGAAACTTGTCCTCTGTCAACATCATCCAATATAAAAACATCTGACGAAGACAGGAATCTTTTATCACAGTTAATGCATATAAATGAGAGAGGTAGAAACAGTGATATGGTCAGCTGTAGTCCAGAGATGAAGAGCATTCATTGGGACCCTCCAATTTCTAAAAATGATTAATGGGGATTCTGCTGTTTTCCTGCCACAAGTCAAAATGATTCCCATAGACCCCTTCTAAATAAAATAATGGTACTATGCCTGCTGAGACTGAGCTTTTGGAATCTAGGGGAAAAACTGGGCAGCATCTGCTCCAGTGTTGCTATTTGGCAGTAAGCTTAATAACAGGACAATTGACAAGTATAGGACTGACAATAGATTTACAAAAATAATCATTGCATTATCCCAATCAGAACTGTTGGTGGAGTTCCATAATTCACTATAAAGCAAGTCAGACTCTTTAGGTCTTCCTGCCTAAGAATCCAATACTCAAATACTTGCTCATGTGAGTAGCCCTTACTCACAGCCATATATGCACTGACTGTAATACTACCATGGTGAGTAATAACTACTCTCGTGAGGAAGCATTTGCAGGATTGGACTCTTTGACATGCAGGAAAGATGAGACAGATAAGATACATGAAACTAAGTAGAGCCACCAAAACAGATTAAGCAATTCGCTGTCTGTGATATTGTATAACATATATAGGAAACAACGGTACAGCTGAAATCATTCAGCCCCATTATCTTCCAAATAAAAGTCTTTACAGTTTGGCATGCAATCCTGAACTGAAATAGTTGCCACAGAAACATTCTATATTGTTTCCGGAGCTTAGCAGCATGGCATATATAGATTGCATTAGGCCAAAGAACTGATAATTTGCTGAAATAAAAAGAATTGTCTTTGTATTCTTATGTTATGGAATGGTTGATAATGCCCTTTGATCTTGTGAGGCTATCTACGGTGATATTGACTATTTTAGGACCTGTGTCACCTATGTTTTTTCTATCAGTCACTAAATAAATAATACAAACAAGGAGTCCTGTGGCACTGTTAAAGACCAACAAATTTATTTATCGCATGAGCTTTCATGGGAGAAAATCCCACTTTGTCAGATGCTTGAAGATGGGGAATTTACCAATTCCTCAATTCCTGTGGTGGTTTGGATGAAATAGGATGCTGACATGGAAGCTATATTGTATCATGTACTAACGATTACTGCTTTCTGTTTGATGATGCATCTGCGGTGTCTAGTAGGGGCTTGGACATAGTCACTTTGGAGTGGCTTTACTCCATTCTCTCCAGGAGTTCACTGACTTGGTTTGGGGTGATTGACCCCCTAGGTAACCTTCTTGTGTGGAGTTGGCATGGCTGCATTTTCTCATTCCTCATATGTAAGTCTTTTGGGAGGTTTCACAAGCAGGCATGGGCAGTGGATCACCTCAACTTTGTTTCCACCTCATCTACTCTGGGTGGTACAGTAAGAGTGCCTTACTACCGTGCGTCTGAATGAAACTGGGGTCTGAATGAAGACTAACTAGCTGGGGCTTCCTATGAAGAAGATTGGGAAAATGTTTTTAAGTGTGGGATACAATCTGAAGAACTGGCAGAGTTTATATATGCTCTGGTCATTAGGTACTCATAACCTTAGAATTTTATGGTGTTCTTGGTTCTCTAGATGTTCAGCTGTCGGCAAGATTAAATTTTATCATCTTTGCTTCACAAGTAAGATGCAAGTGTTTATTTTATATGGAGATCTCATGATCATTATCCATGCCTTTGTCACTTCAGGGTTAGACTATTACAATGTGTTTTATATAAGGCTACTCCTTGAGATATTTTGGAAACTTCACTGGGTAGAGAATACATCCATCATTGATTTATTAAGCAAAGGTACACACAGAGAGCACATTACGTTAGTACTCCATGATCTGCACTGGCTAGCAATTACTTTCTGTCTGGAATCTAAGACATTCTGATCTATAAAACTCTAAATGGTTTGGCCCCTGATTACCTCTCTCCTCAAATTTTATCTCAGGAGTTTCATTTGGTCATCAAAAGTGCTTAAATTAGGAGCCCTCTAGCTAAGAAAGAGAGGAAGATGCTGGCAGAGCATTCTTCAGGAGGAGTCCTCAGTTGTGGAATTTCTTTCTTTCCTTGGTGCTACAGATCCTGGATTTTTTGCTCTTCAGGCATTTTGCAGTACATTTGTGTTATTAGGGCATTTGTTTATTTATGGTAAAGTATTTAATAATTATTGGGTTGTTATACTGTTGTTTAGCAGCATAGATCACAGTGGCAATTTATACTGAGAAATGCTTTATTATAATTTTAACTATTTCACCAAGTGCCTAGGGTGAAGGAAGCTTGTAAAAACTTTGACTCATGTATTCATTTATATTTTGGTCTGAAAAAATAGACCAGATATTGGGTCATGTATTGAAAAGAGGAAAAGCAAATGCTAAGAGAAAGCTGTGAGTGCGTGGTTGGAAAGCTAGCAGTGAAACCATCACAGACATAGCTTGACTCTTACTATAGTTTTAATAATATAATTTGCCACAAGCAGTAAGAGAAATTATTTCAGCGGATCCAAACAGCCTAAGTTGTGAACTTTAAAAGAAAAACTGAAAGTTTTTGTAATGAGCAGATTGGCAACATGAGTTTCTTCAATTTTAACAGGAGAATTTATCCAGTGTGAGCTTTTCTGATGCCATTTGATTTAGAGCTTATCTCTGCAAGGACCTAAATATCCTTCCTTAAGTCCTGCCAAAATCATTTGTTGTGACTAGTGCCCTTTCCTTTTTCTTGAGCTCTATGAATTAAGAAGAAATAACCTTGTCGTGTGTATTTAATCTAAACTCCAATTTATAAAGGATGTCAAACGCGTAAGTGAGTATAACATTCTAAATGAAGAACAGAAATCTTTTCAGTCTTTGTTCACAGATGATGCAATTTCCTGAAAGAGCGCAGCTTAAGCAATTCAGACGGGTGTCCAGAATCTGATTGGGACATATACTTTATGTAATAAATGCTTTCTTGGCATTGTCCTCGTCTCCAATGATCTTTTCTATGGTGAAACAATTGCATTTTAAAATATTTTTAAAGAATTGTCATGGTGTTGCTAGCTTTGGCTCTTTTTTCTGTGATGGTGAAAGTTATAAGATCCAGGTGGGAAATAAAGCTTTCTTTGTGGTGAAGAGGAGGATTTGATTGTTGTTCATTTGTAATCATGGTTATGTCAGGAAAACTTTTTATTCCATTGATCTATTTTACACAAACTATTATAAACTGTTTAGGTGACTGGAGATTTTGGGTCTAATTTTCAGAAACTCCAGGACATACTTAAGTACCTCTTTTGCATGTATACTGACCATGATTTCATGTATTGTGACCATAGTTTTACAGGCAAATTAGATGTGCATTTATATGACTACACTTCTGAAAATCAGGTATATAATATCCCATCACTAAGCATCTGTGGCTATGTAAACTTGTAAAGTTAAGTCGACTTTGTTAAGTCAATTTAACAGAGTGGCTATACTTTAAGTCGACTTAAGTCGACCTTGTTAAGTCGTCTTAACAGTAGACATAGGCGTCCACACTGGCTTTAAGTTGACTTAATAAGGTCAACCTTGTAGGAAAGTTTAAAATAAGGCAACATTGGGAATTGGGTCAGGCCTGTGTCACGGGATATGTCATGGGACTGCATTAAGGGCAATCAGCATGTATATTTAAACATGACATAAAAATAACAGATTAGTAACCCTCAACCTGTAATAAGATTTATTTCGAATAGAATTTGCTTTTTGCCTGCCTATTAATTCAGTAATTTTGTAATGCTTGGACATTGGGATACTGCTTAGGGTTCAGGGTTCACAGTTGTTATGGTAACAGGGTCAGGCTCTGCCTCTTGTAATTAGAAGTTAGTGAAAGATTTATTATCTTCCCCATCCCCGCTCCCTTTCTTATGGTTTCAGCTAGAAATGTAACCAACAGAAACTGTCCTCTCTCTCCTACATAAGAGCCTTGAAAGAAATACATTTATCAACTTTCCCACCCCTCTCCTCCTTGCAAAATGCTTGGTCAGTACTATTATGGGCATTGTTGTAATAAAAGTAACATGTTGTGACTTAAACGCCTGCGCATTACTAACCAAATCAGTAAACAAGTAAACAGAGGAAGGGCTAATATGCATGATGTAAGCAGTATTTGGGTGTTGAGGTCACCAAATAAGGGTCTTTGGAATACTGTCAATCATAAATATATGAGCCATGTATTACCATACTGCTCTGGATAAAAGAGCTGTAATACCCCCTCCTCAGTGCTCACTCGAGACGTTGAGACAACAAGTTAATAAAGGGTTCCATTTGACCCCCATCCTCCTCCAGGACAACCTGTTTCTTTTTCTTTCCAACAGACTTGGCACTATTCCTCATCCACACTGGCTTTAAGTCAACTTAAGAAGTCAGTTTAAGGGTTAAGTTGACCTTCAGAGGTGGTGTTATTAAGTTGACTTAAGGAAGCGCTTCAGTTGACTAAATAAAAGCCCAGTGTGAACGCAGCTTTTTGTAGGTCAACTTAAGCATCCTTAAGTCAACCTAAGTTGCCAATGTAGACGCACCCTATAAGATTTGTGTTTTGCCTTCCCCTTTTGTCAGTTTAGATTTCATCACTAGTGATGGTTGACATCTGTGAATATTTGCATGTGCATCTTCCTATTTGCCTCTAAAACACACTTACTTTATATGCACAATTTAGGTGGCTACTTTTGATAATATTTCCCTTTTAATTTTTGGAAGTGCACACCAATTTTGTCATGCATTAACCATATTAAGTTATAAAAATGGATTGCCCCAAAGATTTTTTTTTAAAGTACTTCTTGAGACAAAGTTAGAAACATGGATTATAAAGAACAACATCGTCTTCTTGAGCCATGGATACAATATCCCTGATTATGGCCAAGAAATGGACAGGGAGAGAAAATATACACAAAACAGTAAATGTTTGTAACATGGATTATGAAACATGAAAAAACTATGAATTTTTATTTTTTATATGAACATGATTGGTTTGTAATGATCCATTAATGTCTGCATTATAGGTAAAATATTATTGAAATGGTTCAAGGCTAGCTGTACCTCTGTCCCCTTTTCTGATCTCACTGAATGCACTTCTTTCAGGTCTTAGGCCATGAACTTTCACCTCTCTGGTGAGGAATCCTGTGATTCTCCCACTTGGACCAGGGTGCAAAGCTATAGTACCCTTTGCAATAATCATGCTTACTCCACAATAAATCCTCCTGGACTCTGTACCTGTAGTTTTTCCCTCTGGGAGCTTGTGACCAGTGTCAACTATAGCGACCCGAAATAGCCATCTTAACACAGAATAGCAAGGGAAAAAATATAAAGCAGTGACAGGCTTATGTGTGTAGTTAGTCTTTCCATCTTCCATTTAGGGGTCTTGTTAGTCAGTCTTCTGTGTTTTCAGACACCCTAGCCTCTAGTTCACTTTAGCTCAAAAATCCTGTCCCCCTTCCTTTAGGGAGAGCTTCTCTTTTAATCCATTTCAGTCTTTTGATCAGCCCTCCTTTTATGGCGTGGGAGGGATGATTCAGTTCTTACAAAAATAATCCAGCAAATCCACCAGGGAGGGAGGTAGCATATCATAGTTAATATTTACCGAATATTTGCTGGAGAATTATTTTCTTGGCTATTGTCTTTGTTCCTGGGTAGGTTTCCTGACCACCTGACTATTGAATTCACCTAATATAGGTATACCATAAAAATCTTTAAAATACTTAGACAAACATATAGAATATATAGTATTCATAGATTAATAGAGGCAACTCCAAATCTTTCACAGTTATGCATTGAACAAGTGTTAGAATATACTAGGTCACACTTTATATTAAAGGTAAACTATAAATAGTTTAGAAAATATTAATGAAAGATTAATAGATGAATAGGTATTTTAATAAATGATTAATCAATTGTTATAGAGCCCAACAAGCCAATAGGTTCTTTGTAACCATGGCTTATAACCATCTACAACACTGCCTACTAATGTGCTTCTAAGTATTTATAAAACTCAGGCTAATCATGCCTGTAACATGCTTATAACATTTATTAATCATTCATTTATTTTGTAACTCTTGCACAAGAGCTAGCAATGAAGATATTCAAAACCTGGTTGTATCAGGGAGGTTTCAGTGTGACAGAGTAAAGGATCCCATTATCAATAGTTCCAATAGATTAGAAAATAAATCAGATGTATTTTGTACTGACAGACGTGCAATATGTAATATAGTCTCAGACTTCAAATTGTCCAGATCATCTGTATCAACAACGGGTTATCAGCTAGTTCCATTTCTGTGTTGCATATTGCAGTAATTATTTTTGCATGAGCATAAAATGACATATGGAGTCTAAAAGTAAACAAAGCAGAGGTGTACTGTTTTATGGACAGATATATTGGTACCACCAATATATAATTAAATGGAGTTGCATGAGCTAGTGCATTGCAATGGAGATATGAGTTCCCACTGCTAAGAAAAATGCTGCATGTTAACTCATTTAATTAGTCTTACTGATATATTTACATTAAACTGGAATAGAATCATGCATTGGAACATCAACTCAATGGAGGTTTCCAAAGAAAGCATGTTGTATTCATGGTGTCATATATCATATTATGTACATAATTAAAATCCAAGGCTATGTCTACATTTGCAAATTACTTCGAATTAAGGAAGCTTAATTCGAACTAATTTAAGCCTTGACCACACTAGGCTTTCATTAGTTCAAATTAAGGGCTTCCTTAATTCAAACGAATGAATTTGATTGCTTAGTTCGAATTAACAGTTAATTCGATCTGTTAATTCGAACTAAGTCAAATATGGCCATATTAGTTCGAACTAACTGCTTAGTTCGAGCTAATTGGCAGATTGATCTTCCTGCAACTGACTAATTCGAACTAAGCAAGTGCCCTGCTTGGCCATGGCTAGTTCGAACTAGCATTCCAGTGGGGCCATGCTAGTTCGAATTAAGTTAATTAAGTTAAGTTAGTTCAAATTAACTAATTCGAACTAGCTTTTGTGAGTGTAGACATAGCCCAAGATAGCAGGTATATTTTTTAGCACTAGTGCACAGTAGCTTAAATAATAATGGCTGTCACATACTTGAGGGTTACATGTTTACTCGTCAGCAAATTGTACTGAAATGTTTGTTACCACAGCCCCAAATACCATGATGTTACATTACAGTTCAGTTGCAGATGCTCCTACAAATGCATTAAACCTGGAGAGTTGGGATTTCCTAACATCATCTACTAATGTATTTTAGATTGGCACAGAGAGCAGGATCTCCAGAGCCTCTGGCTCCTGGTCAATGGTTTCTACTTTTTTTCAGTTAGTATATTTTGAAAATGTATTTTGTATGGTGTAACTAGAACCTGTCCCAGTTATGAAATAGATGTAATGAATACCCTCAACATGTGTAAAGAAGATTCTCAGTTCTCTAATTACATTTGATATAATAGATGTGATTTCCAAAAGGGATGAGCAGCAGCTTAAGTCTGCTCCCATCGAAGTCAATGTAAGTTTTATCATTGACTTCAGTGGGAGCAAAGTTAGGTTAGAGGAGCACAATTTCAAAAACCCATCCTGAGAAAGAGAGATCTTAAGGTGGCAAGTGATCCCACTAGCGTGAGTTTTATAACATTCTAACTCCACTGATTTCACTGGAGTTGTTTTTGGGTTATATCAATGTGAGATTGTGGCCTTTTAGGTTGAGGGGGGGGTGTTAATCATTCATTGTAATAGTCATTACAGTTGCCTAGTTCTGAAATATGTATATTTAATGTTCATGGGTCTTGGATTTAAAACAAAGGTACACAGAAAATTCGGTGAAAAGAATTTTACTTCAACTCTTGAAATCTCTAAAATTGAACAGACACATTGGTATTATCCCATATAAAATAAATGATTCTTGAAATGTTTAACCAAATATTATGACAGCCGTTTGTACTTTGGGTTGTGTTCAGTTGCATTCCTTCCAGTATTTCTTTGTATTAGATAATTGTGCTGTTCAATGTGTTTTCTTCATATTTTAATATTCATGGTAAAAGCATTCTATGCAAGGTTTGTAAAACTTATTCATATCATGCTGAATACTCTTGCTATGAAACAAGCTTATACATACATATTTTTACATGGCATGCAGAAAAGAGCACTAAATCCCTTTCCTGCCTCCTGATGGATGTATCTTTCTTTGCTGTGACGTCTGTTTCTATTTTATTTTAAATATAGTGTTTTGGTGCTCCAGAACGTGAAGGAATGATAGCATTGGCAAAATCCAGGCAAAAAATGCAAACAAATAAAAAAATCAGTCTCAGACCTTGGATCATACAGAGCTCAATTCTGATTTGCATTCCTAATTGCTAATCTAATCCTCTGTGTCTTCTAAACAAATACTGCCTAGTGTGCTAAATTAGGCTGTGTTGTCTGGTGGTTTTACAATATTCAAGCTCAATTTTTTTGATGCAACAAAAGCAATCTTAAATCATTTATGGACAAAATTCTTACTTTATTTTTATAATCTTAACAGTCTGCCTACTTACATAATGATCCAGTGGAGCTCTACGATTTACACCAGCTGAGGATGAGGCCCTGAGACTTTTCTTCTTATCCTGAGTTACGGCCAGCACATGGTCACACTGGCTATGTCTACACTGGGGAATTTAGGTCGACTTAAATAAGTCGACTTTAATAAGTCGACTTAAAGTCGACCTTATTAAGTCAATTTAGAGAGTCCACACAAGACTCCTAAGTCGACTTAAAGTGGGCCTTACTAACTCGACTTAGAGAATCTATATTAGACTCTCTAAGTCGATTACTTCGGTCCAGGGAGAGCCAGCCCCACATGGGGCTGGCTGTCACTGGGGCAGCAAGCCCCTGAGCGGTCCGGGGAGAAGGGAGTGTGGAGCTCCCTTCTGCCCAGGAGCACTCGGCTCCCTTCTGCTCGGGACTTCTCGGGACATCTAATTTGGTGCCCCTTAACGCCTGGCGCCTTAGGCAACTGCCTAGTTCACCTATATGGTTGGGCCGGTCCTGCCCAGGGGTCAGAGTCAATGCTCTGCCTAGTTCCCAATTCTTTCCACCCTTTCATCTCTGCATGAGGGAAGTGTCAGGCCCACCTAAGCTGCTGCACTTTATGCTCCCTGCCTTTCCAACCACAGGCTGGTGATGAATGGAAATAGTTTGCAAGTCACTAGCACTGAGAGATGCTTTCCTTCGTTCTGCTCAGAATTATGTTTTAGGGTAGGTAGTAAATTCCCTTTGTCAAGGGAGATATTGAGAACCGCTGTTCAGAGGAGTCTTGGGTTCTCTCTACTCTCATATCATGCAGAAAAGATCTATATATCTAAATGCTTAGATATGATAGTGGGCTCTATACAAAACCATGAGATGGATAGTTGGGCCAGGGTATCATTGTCAGAGGTGGTGGTTCTGGCTGCCATCTAAGCATCCATGACGTTTTGTATAAATAGCTGTATTCTTGGAAGGGAGAGTGTCGTGTTTCTTGTCCTATGAGCAATGCTTTGTTTTTGATAGCAATGAGGCCATCCCATATGATTGGGGATTGAATTTCTCTGTGTAATAGATCACAACTCCACTCAGTGAGTGGTTTGGGGCTAGAATGAAGGGAGTCTGGGCTTATGGAGCCATTTATTATCTGGAAGAGCTCAACATAGTATGATCTTGCCAGTTCTATGGCCATCACTAAAGCCTGAGTTTTTTCCTTCATACTTTTCCTGTCACAGATTATCTGAAAACCAGTTATTCTACATGAGAAGTGCTCCTTTGATGCTAAAGTGTCTGCAGCAGTACTCAGGAAATGGCTATAAAGCCATATGACACTGAGGTTTCTATTTCAAAGAACTGTCATGCATATGGTTCATTGCAATATGTAGTAATAGTTCAAATACAGTACTGAGGTTGATCTAAGTTGCATTGTAGGAGAGGCAAAAGATGTAATACAATCCCTCTATGGGTCATCAGCAGAGGGGATCAAACCTGGGACATCTGGATTTAAGCAGAACAGTTTATACTGGCTCAACTAAAAGATCCAGGTCTGTTTATTAATTTAGAGCTAGTGGCAGAATCATAAAACATGTGGTCCAGCCACTAGAGGAGGACAAAGCTCTGTGTATGCAGTTTCAAGAGCATCAAGTTACTTTCCCAAGATCCCTCTTCCGTTTCAGTCCCTTAGCCAAGCAGAGTTTGGTAAGGAACTGATAACTGAGCCCTGTGGTTTTAAAACATGGCCAACTTTGTTGGATGATGAGAAGAGGCTATGATGGAAGAATGCAAAGTTTTCTCTACCTACATTAGTGTTTCTAGGAAAAGACATTTATTTCCAGCTAACAGGAGTTGCAAGTCATTGGAACTGCTGTAATGTGGCCTTGGTTACACATGTGTTTAGTTTTATGTCTTATTTTGCTTTCTCACCATCAGAGGATTATGCCCAGCTGTGCAACGTTCCAGTTCCAGGGTCTCGACGACCATATGGACAAGATGCTTTGGTTGACTTTGAGGAACACTATACCCCAGAAACTGATCCATTCTTTGTTGAAGACCGTAAGTAAATACCACTGTTATGTAAAATTTTTGAAACTAGGTTTATAACTTGGATCGCTTCCCTGTAGCTGGCTCCATTCATCAGTTTGCTTCTGAGTAATGTGGCCTATTTATTTATGTTCTAGTTATTCCTATGACATTAGCTTTCTGTCAGGTGTTCAGTTCCCGGCGCCAGGATTGTGTTTGGGCCCAAAGTACAATATTATTTTGTTTAATATAGTGAAATAATGTGTGCCAAGTATACTCAATTTATATTTACCAACATTAAAAGCTAACAGTAAAAAAATGCAGTTTTCCTTCTCACAAATTAATTTTTATTTGGAGTATGCGACTCAAACTCCTTTGGAGTATATACGTTTTTTTAAAAAATTCTTCATATCAGCTTTCCATGATTTGCCAGCAGAACTTATATGGGAGAGATGGCGTGTGCGTGAATTTCTTACTCAAAAAAAAAAAAAATAGTCCAGCTTAACATGATTTGCACACACGCTAGCTCGAATGCCAATGCACATATAAATGAATAGGTTATGGGGAAAGCAAAGATCTTGCTACAGAATCTTACACAAGTAGGATTCCAAATTTATGTCTGAAAAATGCATCTTTTATTAAATAAGGGCATTATCCAACTCACTTTGAAGTCAATGGAAAGACTCAAATTTATTTCAATACCTATTTGATCAGGACCTAGAATATTTGGACTGCCTTGAATTCTGCTTGCACACTTAAATCAGGGAATTTGGTTCAGTATATTTCTTCACAGTCTCTTGTTAAAAACATGCAGAAGGAACTGGCAATCCCAACTGCCTTGTACTTACAGTATTCAAGTACGACTTTTCTCTTTCCCAATGTGTCTGCCATTTCAATGAGTTAATAAGTTAAAAGAAATCATGGTAAAAGAAAGCAAAATGATATCTTTGAACAGGACAAGAGGACTACTGTGAGTAGCAGAATGTCCATCATTTGAGGTTTTTAAGAACAGATTAGACCAGTGGTTCCCAACCCCTGGCCCGTGGGGCTTTTTAAAATGGCCCGTGCTCCCTTGCCACTGGATGGGAGCTGGGCTGCAGCCACCTGGTCCTGGCTTGTAGCTGGGAGCTGGGCTGCGGCCGCCCGCCTCCCTCCCACCCCGGCGTTGGGCTCGCTCTTATGGGTAGCAGCAGTAGGGCCTCTGGCAAGGAGGAAGGGAGGTGCTGGCCAGCCAGGAGGAGCTGGGAGTGGATTCTGCTGGAGAGGGCCAGGGCCGGGGCCACGGCTGAGCTAGCTGCTGCCCAGCTGAGGGCCCAGCAGGGTCCCCAAGCGGGGCAGAACACCCTGGGAGGGAGGGACCTGGCCTGGAGCTGGCCCATGGGGAGTGCTGCGGTGGGGCACATTCGGGCTGAGTGGGGCTCTGCGCTGCCCCCGATACACCCGGAGGAGTGGAGCGGAGAGGACTCACATCCTTTCAGGGCTGGGCTTGTGTCCAACCCGCAGCATCGGCAGGGGGAGAGAGAGCCCGACCCAGTTCCTTGGGGGACCCTCTGGGCCCAGCCCAGCTGCAGGGGAGGTTCCAGGTGTTCATGAGCATCCAATCCAGCCCTTTAAAAAAAAGTCAAAATCTTTTTAAAAAACTTTTTAAATTTGTAAATAACCTTTTTGGGTCGAGAGCCTCAAATATAATTTTTACAACCCTGAAGGGCCACCAGTTCATTTAATTAAAATTTTAATTTAAATGTAATCAATTAAATTGTAATTAATTCATTATAATTAAAATTAATTTACATTAACTGATTTTAATTTAATTTTTAATTAAATAGACTGGTCACCCTTCAGGGTTATAAAAATTGTATTTCTGGCCCTTGAGCCAAAAAGGTTGGGAACCCCTGGATTAGAAAAGTACCTGTCAGGGGTGGTCTCCTGCTGCAGTGCAGGGCAATGGACTAGACGACTTATCAAGATCCCTTCCAGTCCTGCACTTTGATGAGTCTATGACATACAGTCTGTAGAAACCAGCCTAAGGGTTCATCTCTGTTTAATACTGAACGAGCCTAATACATTTTATTCAGAGCTGTGACTTCAAATAAACAATGCTGACTTCTAACTACTTCTTAACACTGATGAAAATTATCAAAGCACAATGAGAATCCCAGAAAGAGATGACTGCGTTCTTAATATATGGGGGAAATGCTTTCTATTCCAATGTCCAATTTGTAAAGGGGTATAGAAAATATGTCCTCAGTTATAGGCAATGATGAAATGCTTTCCATTAGTAAGTGATGAGAGAACTGGTGAAACCTGAGGAGATATCAATGAGCTATCAGGGCTAGGCTCTCTCTAGCATCTTGCCACAAATTCTAAAACAGTAGTGACAGATGAACACAGAATTTAACCCCAAACACTTCTGTGTAGCCTTATCCTGAGTAGATGCTTGAGGAAATGCTATATATATACACCTCAGCAAATACCCAAAATTTCGATCCTTTTGGACATTTTAGACAGTTTATTAATAATAATAATAAACATTTATTTTATGGTAGTACTTAGAGGTCCCGAATGGCATTGATATCCCGTTGTGCTGAGTGCAATACAATCCCAGAAAAGAGACAGGTCCCTGAAGAACCTACAATCCAGATCTTGACATGCCAATTTAGTATTTTGCAATTTTATTACCATTAAATCTGTTAGAACTACAAACAAATATTTATCACTTCTTGCAAGTAAATAGACTATAGGTTATTGTGCAAACTATCTTGTTTAAACCAGTTTCAGCCAACTGAAATTTCTCCTTGCTATATATATGAGTTCAGTGGACAACTAATGATGTCTTTTGTTTGTAAAGGATTTGTTCAAAAGCACCACCTTTTCCCTGCTTGGCAGTGTTTGCTTTTCACAAACTCCCTATCTACATGATGGCTCAGCAAACACCTGTAATTGTAAAGGAGTTCCATGCAGGTTCTAAATGGATTAAAATATAACAGAGATTGTTGAAATTTTTCCTTTATCTTGTAGTAAATCAAAACAGTCTAGGCACTAACTTATCATACATCTGTATCTTACTGCAGTTTGCTACATTAATAGGAAACTTTGTAATGATCCTCACTGTATATGAATGTGTGTGATGAACAAAGTCAATATATGTTCAATTTCATTTCTAAATCTCTACAGTTTGTGGCACCATGGGAACCCCACGTTTTTGTTATACTAATCTGTTTCATGTTTTCAGAACTGACGGAAATCAACCTTATCCCAAACCAGGTATATTTTGGCCAACAGTGGACATTAACCTGTGCAGTATCCAACCAACCTTAAAGAACCAGTTCTGAACACATTGGATTTGCTCAGATAGAGGGCATATTGATGAGGACAGAGAGAATAGAGTTAGAAAGGTCAGGCATGCAAAGAGAAAATGAGAGTTGGGAAAAAGAGGAAAGGGGCCTGGACTAATGAGGGAAAATCTGAAAAGGCAGATGAAGAAACGGTAAAAGAGAGGAAGAAATTAATAGAACAGATAGTTGAGGTATATTTTACATATTAAATCTCTGTTAAAAATTATCCCAAATACATGAGTAGGTTTTAGCTCTACAAATAGTCTGTTTGTGGAGTAATGTGTGAATTAAAATGTTACTCAGTAGAGAAACCCCTCTGTGCTCCCCACACATGCACAGACACCACAACCACACAAAAAAGCAAACCCCAAAGTATTATTTAAACTGGCTCGGGAGAGATGCTATTAAATGCTGTGGACTTTTTCGCAAGTATTCTTTTTGGTGAGGTTGGCTGCCATCTAGAGTTCTGTTTGTAGAAAGTTAACTTGCTGGTACTTACATGAACACTTTAATCTCACTGAAATTCAAGATACATTTAAACATTTTAATAAGTTTTAAAATATATGCACTCTTCCTCTATTTTTCTTATTATGTTATTGTCTTGAGACCATCAATCAGAGCACCAGGCTCCATCATAGTAGTCATTCTACAAACTAGTAGAACAAACGAGTCCATATTCCAAAGGAGTTCATGTCCTACAATTATGACAAGAAACAGTGAAGTAGTTTACAGGTATTTATATCAGTGCCATCACCCAAGTATCTGAGTGACTCCCAAAGAGTTATTAACCAAAACCGCAGTAGGTCAGCAATCTAATTTCCTATTACTTCACTAAAGGCAGTTGGAACAACTTTTTTTTTTGAACGTTTCATCTAGAGTAATTACAATATAACTTCTCCCCTCCCCTTTTTATAGTAATATTTAGAAGAGCTTCTTTTTATAATTATTTTGCGAATTACCCTACAACGCTTAGTTTACAATGCTTATGTAGAATATGGTACAATTATGTGATCTGATTTTTAAAAATTTTATTGCAAAGTAATGTTTATCATTATGAGATAATTTATCAAACTGTGTGCATCTCTATTAACAGTGGATCAAAGCTTTTAATGTTAGTTAAACCAGTGGTTCCTAACCTGTGGTCCTGGGGACCAAAAGTGACCAGTGGGGGCTTTCAGAGTGGCCTATGGCTCCCTTCCTGTTGGCTGGAGGTGGGAGCTGATGCCTAAGGACCCAGGCAGAGTGCACAGCTGCAGGGCTAAAAGACAGGTGCAGGCTCCTTGCTGCAACCAAGGGGATGGGACATCAGCGCTCCCCCTACACCTAGTTATAGCAGGGAGCACAGCAAAACACTCTGCCTGGCTCCCTAGATGCCGGGGTCCCTGCTAGAGCCAAGGGAGGGGAGCACTGATCTTCTGTCCTCCTGGCTACACAAGGGAGCCACTGCCTAGGGACCCAAGTGGAGCACACAGGGCTACAGGACAGCATGGGACTACAGCTAGGGGAACAGAAAAACCTGCTTGCTGATCTCCTTCCATCTGGCTGGGGGTGGAGGGGCAGGGGGGGGTGCTGGCAGAGACTGGTGGCCCTTCAAGATAGTAAAAATTATATCTGTGGCCCTCGAGCCAAAAAGGTTGGGAACCACTGAATTAAATAGATTTCAAATATCCATTTCATTGTAAAATGCTACTGTATTTTATTAGTACATTAATAATTCCAGATGGAGCAGATCTGCTGACCTATTTTCTACAAGGTTGAGTCAGATGTCAGTAAATGCTTGAGACAATTAAAGAGTCTCACTGTATATTTGTAAATAAAGTCATAGAGATGCTGAATCATATTTGTTTGCAATCCTTTCTCCACCCAGGTTTTCTGAACAGCTTTGAGGAGTTACAAGCAGAGGAATGTGGCATTTTGAATGGATGTGAAAATGGCCGGTGTGTGAGAGTCCAGGAAGGCTATACTTGTGATTGTTTCGATGGTTACCACTTGGACATGGCCAAAATGACTTGTGTTGGTAAGATTACAATGCAATATTGCACTGCTTACCTCTGCACCCTTTCCGGTGATGCATTGCCTTCCTCGGTTTGTGCTTCTCTGAAAGCTGGCATTTGTGTTGCGCACAGCTCCTGCTCTTCCCCCTTCTGGGGGTAGCTTCAGCAGTCCTAGGCCACTTGCACCAGTGGCCACACCAGTCCAAAATCAGGCTCTTGCTTCAGGCCTCCCTGCTCCCTGTCTAGAGAAAGCCCTGCCTTCTGTGTCTGGCCCTTTACTCCAGGGCCCAGTGGCTGTTCCTACCCTGGAACCAGCTTTGCAATCTGCCCGTGCTTCAGGACTCACCACTGCTCCTTCCCTGGAGCCTCTCACTGCTCTGTCCCAGGGAACTGACCTCTTTCACTCTGCAGACTGGCCAACCTTCTCCCTGTGAGCTCCAAAGGGTGACTGACCTATCCCTGCTGCTGGCAGCCCTTCTGATATGGGCCTGCATGGCCCTGATTGGCTGTCCCAGCCTTTGGCCCCTCCAATTGGCTGCTATGGCCACAGCCTCTCCAGGGATCCATTAATCCTTTTTTGCTGGGGTGGGTTCCTGACTCACCACACTCACCTAAATAAAATGTAATCCATTAGAAGGCAGAACAAGGCTTTGGGTAAAAATTTTCAAAAAATGCGATTTAGGAGCCTAAGTCCCATTTTCAAAAGTGACTTACGGCTAGATTTTTAAAGGTATTTAGGCACTTACAGATTCAGATAGGTACTTCTGAATATCCCATTAGGCATCTAATTAGGTTTCTAACTCTTCTTGAAATCAATGGGAGTTAGGCATCTAGATGCTTCTGCAAATCCCACTAGGCACCTATCTGAATTTTTAGGCTCCTAAATACCTTTAAAAATCTGCCCCATATCACTTTAGAAAAGTCACCCTTTATCTAGCTGTACCATATGTTTTCCCATATACATGTATATATATTTACATGCATTTTCCTGTCTCTATTTCCCCAAGATTTTTTTCTTTAGTGATTTTTATTATTATTTATTTATTTATTATTTTATTATTATTCATATCTCAGCCAAACTGAGAGCACTGGAGACTGATGCCATTCTGGTAACATTAACCTTAGCCTCTTTATGCTGTTCTGCCCTAACAGACTATGTCTTCCCTCCCAAAGAAGATGGCTTTTTGCAATGAGATAACCAACATGTATTAGCTATCTCACTGTAAAATGCTAACAAAGACAAAGATCTACGGTGTTACCGCAAATTAGCTAGTTGAGGTCAAATATGGATAGAGGAGTATACTATTGATCCTGTCTAACTGTACTGAGGTCAAAGCTACTTGCATCATGTCTCCACTAGGACTAGAGTGTTAGTTTAGTTCTCTCTCTGTAACAACAACCTCACCACCACTATCACCTTTTTTGGCAATGAAGTCAAAACCCTATCGCATCTTGTCTCAATCTAGTGGTCCAGAGACTTGCTCTAGGGGTGAGAGGTAGTTTTCTCTTCACAGCTCTTTAGTCACTGGCCTCTCTGCTCAGAGTGCCAACTAGAGCCATTTGTTTTTTCTTTTATTTTAATGTGGTTTATGTAAGAATTATACTGCACCAAGAACTGAGATCAACAGCTCATTTCACAAGATCACTGAACAGTCACCAGATGGCGCTTCATAAGTGCTTGAAAGGATTAGTTCTTCCAGTGATGGTCCCAATTGTGTTCCACTGTGGGTTACTCATGAGCACTATGTGCACGGAGTCAGAGAATTTCAAAGTAATGTCGTTTGGTCTGCATGTGCACCCTGACTTGCCTCATGCTTCCATCCAAGGGCAGGGCAGGTCGAGGTTGGAATCTTCAGTGCCTTTCTCTGACACAGTTCTATTAACTACTTATAAATGTTTTTATCAGTTCTAGCAATGCCTTTTCTAATTTTAATAGTTACTAGTTTTAACAGTTAGATTAGAAGAAGAAGAGGTTACTTACCTGTAACAGGAGTTTCTTCAAGTTGTGTGGTCCCTATTTGTATTCCATTTTCTGCCCTCCATCCCCTCTGCTTCAGATCTATTTCACAATGGAGACGAAACTGGAGACACAGTCAGTCTGCCCTGACATTTATCACCTTGCAGAGAAATATGAGGCGAGTCAGGGACATGCACAGACCAATGGATACCACTTTCAAAGTCTCTGACTCATGCATAACCCATAGTGGAATACAGATAGTGACCAGACAGCTCAAAGGCTATGTCTACACTTGTTAATTTAGGTCGATTTAGCTAAGTCAACTTAACAAAGTCGACTTCGTCAACTTTGTTAAGTCGACTTAGCATGTCCACACTCAAATTTTAAGTCGACTTAGAGGGGACCCTACAAAATCGACCTAGAGCGTCCACACTGGTGGACCTAGGACAGGTCCATGGTGGTGGGGGGGCACCCCTTTCCAAGTGCCAGGGGGCTCAGCCTTTGCCCCATTGTACCTTGGTACAGTGGGGCAAAGGGGGCAGGGACCCTGGAAGGCCATAGGGGCAGGGTGGGCAGGGCTCTGCCCTGCCCTTTGGGGGGGCACGCCAGGCTGTGGTTGTGCCAGCCACCGTGGCAGGGAGAGCAGTGGAGAAGCCCTGGAGCCCCCTAAGTCGACTTAAAGTTGACTTAGGGCTACTCCACGTCCACACTGGCTGAAGTCGACTTTCCAAAGTCGACTTAAGCAGCAAGTTGACTTAAAATGAGGTTTTATAAAGTCGACTTAATTTTTCCTTAAGTCGACTTAAGCAGCTGCTTAAATCGACTTAAGGAAAGTGTAGTGTAGACACAGAGTAAATTAAGACTTAATTTGTATGTGTAGACGCACCCAAAGTGTCTCCAGTTACAGGTAAGTAACCTCATTTTTGTTGGTAAATGACAATTTCACCATACAGACACAAACTGCCTATCTATAAATTTTGATGATCACTGAAGGAAATATTTTTGCCAAAGTATGAAAAATGCTGCTTGAGAACTTATTAGTTTGGTTGAAGGATATTTATGTTGTATATTTTGACATACGATGTTGATAATTACTGTTTAAATAGTCATAAATCTTTACTTTTTTAATCTCAATATCTATAATAATTAAATAATTGTTTGATTACCCCCCCCCCAATTTCCTGCAACTGTGAAAATCTTAATAGCTAAATATTGGGGGGAAATGCTTAAAATCCATAATTTTGTGCATATGTAAAAATGTATATAGCTAAAAACAGGGAAAAAACTTAAAAATAAACATTGATATCTGTTGAAATTTAAAAAAAAATCAAATTGTGGCAAACTTATCTATAAGTGATTATTATTATTAATAGTTTGAATTCAGCCCAAGCTGTTAACAAACTGAAGATCTAGCAGTGACAGGGTTTCTAATTCGAACTAATTTTAGTAAGTATAGACATAGCCAATGATAGCGAGTCCACTTTTCTTTTTCAGTAGTTCTGCCTAATCTGAAGTTTCACTTTTTCAGACAATATGCTCTCCTACTAATGATGACGGAGGCTACTTTCATGCATCCAGGGGGAAGTAGTCTCTGTGGAGGAAAAGAACTGCATTGCTATTTGAGTTATATTGTAATTTTGGCTACATGGTTTGGTGTGTCTTTTTTACAGATGTGAATGAATGCGATGAACTAAACAATAGGATGTCTCTCTGCAAGAACGCCAAGTGCATTAACACAGAAGGTTCGTACAAGTGTTTGTGTCTGCCAGGCTATGTACCTTCAGACAAGCCAAACTACTGCACACCGCTGAACTCAGAAATAGACAGTGAACTGGAGTAGACGAGAATCTACATAATCTAAGCCCATATACTCTGCACTGTATAAAGAAAAGGAAGAAATGTATTTAACTTGATCTGAGGATGCACCTAATTTAGAGTGATGATGACCATACGGAGAACAGCGTTAAAATGTGTTTTCTTGAAGGCAAAATGTGATGGGCTGAAGTGCCAGACCAAATGGACACATTACTTTATATAGAAGAAAATCAAGTATATAGTGTGTTCATAAGTACAACTCATTGGAAATGGGCAAAACAGTGCTGTTATTTTAAACAGAAGGGATGTTGTTTTTGTTTTGGGGAGTTCGTTTTTGTTTTTTTACTATTGCTTGATTTGTCATTTTAAATAGTGGTGAAAATATTTTGTATTACTTTTTCATTTTTGATTGTGCAGTTCCTTTCCTACTGGTTGAAGAGAAACCTTTTTTCTGTGTAGTGCAAATGCTTTTATACAGATTTTTTAGGCCATTTTATAAAAATTGTAATACAAGGTAATGCTCCTCCAATTCTTTTCTGGACTGGAACATTGGTCAGTGACATTTTTAATTGCTAGTTGTCTGCCCTGTGGAGCAGGCACTGTTTGTTCTCAAATGTTTGTACACATTGGAGAAAAGACCTTTGTACTAATTTTGTATTCTATTACTGCACTTAAAAGCCTTAGAATCTTTCTTGCTGAGTTTCAAAGCTCCTAGGGGACAGCCATTGGATTCCTTTTGTACATTAAAACAAAAGATTTGAGCTCATGTCTGTATTGTAATATGTAAATTGAACACAAAAGAGATCTTGTATGATTACCCTAACATATTAAAGCTGTATATTAAAACTCAATAAAATCACTTTTTTTCTTTTTTGAAAAGACACTGTTTATTAATTGCAGACTATCTTACGTCTTTCACTGATTTACTGATTTTTCCTGGCCTTTATTTTCTCATGCTTTTCAGTGTAGTCAACAAAAAGAGAACCAGTGTAGACCTCACTAACCCATAGTCTCATACACTACTGGATTTCTTTTATACTAGTATAGTTTTAAGGATTCATGCTGCTGGGTTGCTTGTTTTTTTTAATTTCTCGTGTCACTTTATCAAGGCCAAGACTTCCATTTAGGCTCCTACAGGGAGATTTTCAATCACATGTAACAGAATTAAAATGACTTGAAAGTTGACTTTCTATTGCTTTTGTGCTCTTAACTCTCTTGGGCACTTTGGAAAATATCCCCACTAAATCCTTAGTTAAGCACCTATGTAAGTGGCTTGATTTTCCAAAAGCAACCCATATTAAAGTCAGTGAGACTACTAGCAAGAATAAGAGCTCCGACTGGATAATGGGGTACAGTCTAGCCCCAAGTGGGCTATGCTAGTAGGGGAGAAGTAGGGTGAGAGCCCATCATAGCAGGTGCTGGAGAAATACAACAAAAAATCAGCAAAGGCAATTGGAGTGAGGGGTAGATTCAGAAAGAGAGGGAAGGAAATGGGCATCTTGAGTGGAAGCTCAAAATTTAAAGGCTACATCTCCCCCATTCTTTCCTTCTAATTACTGTACGTCCCTGTTATAACACAACAGCTCCACTGTCCTTCATGCTAATCAGCTAGAGGGGGAAATCTTCCTTCTGCTCCTAGTTGAAGATAAATTAAAGTGGCATGAAGGAAGGAAGAGACATGGAGCAGTTATACCCTCTCACAATTCTCTGGGTGGGCATCAGTTTCTTCAGAGTGGTGGTGGTAGTTCTGGTGTTAGGTGTGGATGAAAGAAGAAGAGCACAGAGGAGGTGCGAGGAAAAAAAACTGGTTTAACAGAGAAGGGAGATGTTTAGCACAAGTGAAAAGAGAAGCAAGATTAAATGACTCAAAATGGACCTAAAGGAAGAGCGGAAACTAGAAAAGAAGGTAAAAAAAAATGTCTTGAAGTGAAAGATTTTTAAATAAGTAATTATAGTAATGTAGGACTGGAAGCCACCTCCATACATCATGTAGTCCAATCCCTCGTACTAAGGCAGGATTAAGTATTATCCAGACCGGAGGTGGGCAATCTATGGCCTGTGGGCCAGATCTGGCCTGTTCGGGAGCCTTTAATCTGGCCTGCCAGCTGAGCCCTGGCTCCCCAAGGGGGTCCCGGAGAGAAAGAAGCCTGGCTCACTTCTGGCTCTTTTTCTCTGGGACCCCCTTGGGGAGCCATGGCTCCTCTCTGCCCGGAAACTGTGCGGGTCCTGGCAAAAAAGGAGCCATGTCTCCTTTCTTGCCGGGCCCCGCGGCTTCCTGGCATAGGCTCCCTTCTCCCCGGACTCCTGTGGGACAAGGCAAGAAGGAAGTCGCCAGTGCTCCAGCCGACGGGCTCCCCTGGTGGTTCCCCTGTCAGCTGGAGCACCAGGGCAGGCAATTGCTGGTGCTCCAGCTGACAGGGATCCAGATGACAGGGGACCCTCTGGGGATCTCCTCAACTGGAGCACTGGCAATTGCCAGCCCCAGTGCTCCGGCGGACAGAGGAACCTCCGGGGATCCCCTGTCCAGGGAACGCTGCTCCCTTTTTGCCTGGACCCCTGCAGTTCCCGGGAGAAGGGAGCGCAAAGCTTCCTTCTGGCTGGGACCCACTCAGATCCCCAAGAGAAGGGAGCCCCGCGCTTCCTTCTCCTGGGGACCCGAGCAGGACCTGGCCAAAAGGGAGCTCCACGCTCCTTTTTTGCCAGGACCCAAGTGGGGTCCCGGCCAGAAGGGAGCCCTGTGCTTCCTTCTCCCAGGGACCCACACTGGTCCCGGGAAGTAAGGAGCTGCGGGTCTCTTCTGGCCAGGACCTGCGGCTTCCAGGGAGAAAGGAGTCACAGCTCCCTTCTCCCCAGGCCCCGCAGGGTCCTGGGTTGCCATAGGTCAACTTATAGAATAAGTCGACCTAGAATGGCCACACCATCTTTAGCTCGACTTAACAAATCCACTTAATTGTTAAGTCGACCTAAAGACCAGTAGTTATTAAGTCGACTTAATTTGCAAGTGTAGACGTAGTCTTTGATACCAATGAGTCATTTGACCCTAGTGGCTCCTGCTCCCTCCTCATTCTGTGCAGTTGGTTCACAAGCAGCCTCCGACCCAGCAGCATGGAGTAAAGTGATTACAATCACCTTTCCTGGAGATGGACCTCCTTCTCTCCCCTGCCAGCCTCCAGAGATCCCATAGGAGACTATTAAGTGGATACAGTTTTTCTCAGGAAGACATGCAGGATACATGGCTGTAGACTGTCCCTTCAGACTCCTTGCTAATGCACTTTTTCCCCTTCTAGGGCCCCTTCCACACTTCGCTCAGGGGTTTGGCCCAGCAACTGGTGAAGGATATCACTCACAACTGATATTTTTTAAAGGGTAAGCACAAAGTGTTAAATTTCATGAGAGGACACACCAAAAAAAAAAATGCTTGCACAGTTGAAGAACTGCTTAATTCTTCCTCGTGTGGCTTATGAGGATTTGATTCAGGGGAAGTGGATAGTCCCTCGCAAGACTACTTGTAGCTAAGGATTAAAAGATCTTTAACCCACCTAAATTTACTCCTTCTCCTGCCTCCTTAGTAAAGGGCATATTTACAGTAGATGAAAGTGTATTCCTACCAAACCCATAGACAGGAGAATAAAAATATCACTCAGACTAAACTTTGCTACAGTTCACTCTTGAAAGTATCAATGGTAGTCCCTTATTGTGAAGATCTGTGCTTAACTGGGAAGCTATTGAGAGCGTACTTCCTGTCCTCCCCCCAAACCAAAAGAAAACCTCCATTGCACTAAATTTCCCTAACAGTTTTGAAGGAATGCTGCATTTGATTCCGATTTGCTTTACATGCAAAGATGTGTTCCAAAGCCAGCTATGACTTCACTTGAACCACTGGAATTGCAGGTTACACTCTGATAATCTTCCAAATATTTTGTTTGCAAGTTCTTAGCAGAGCTAAGAGACAAAGAAACCACGGAGGTGTTAGAGAAGGGGGGCAAGCCCCTCTCTTCTTTTGAGTTAGGCAATCTTCAACCTGCTTATCTCAGCAAGTGTTTCTTTTGAAGGTCCTGCTTCTCCAGCATAGGGATTATACCTTACGGGGCCATTACTGCCTTTTCTGGAGAGCTGGAAGAGTAAGGCTGGGCTTCTCTATACACCCAGCCAGAGGCAAAACCTGTTGACCTTCAGCTTTACCAAATCTGGCAGCTCCCTGTTCATGAGGCGTACTTCAGAGTGAGCTCTCATCCGGGGGAGAACCACTTCAGAGAAATGGGTGCTTGAGCTAATCAGAGAAAACTTCAAGAGCATTCTTTGTCCCAGAACAAGTGCATCTTTCCCCCAATGTAAACTAAAATAAAACAACAGTATTAGCAATCATCAGAAGATGAAAGATGTGCTAGAGCATCTTCTACACAACAGGACCATTTCCATGGAGAGAAATATTTTGGAAATAGCGCAAAATTCTTTGTGGTACATGGCATAACAGTATGTGGCCCACTTTAAAAATCTCAGATCTTTCCACAAGTCCATAGTCCAGATGGAAATACTGAAATCCATCATTATAGCATTATCTTCCCAAAACTTCATACTATGAAACTAAAGCTCAGAAGATCGACGGTAGATATGGTCGGGGGAATCAGAGCTACTTTAGTGTCTCTTCTTGAGCTTCTCCTCATGTTACATAGATCATATTTCTGAAGGCTTTGAAGGCAAAGTTGATCTGAGCTGTCACCCAAGACACACTTTATTTCAGAAGACAATGGAAGAAGACATTAGCATATCTCTCAAGATACAATCTCCGACACATTTCCCAGGTCAGTTACTGATGTGTAGCTACGTGGTGCAATTTTTGCTTTGCTTCCAGACTGCATTTGGAGCAATTCAGCATATAAAGATTCTCACTCAGATCCAGTACTAGCATCTCTTGATAAACACATTCTCATTATTATTTAACAGCTCCCTGATGTCAGATCCAGAGAAACTCATCATCAGTGCGGTGTGTGAGAGAGGAAGAGACCATAGATAATTTATAACTTAACTTAAGCAGCTGTGGCCCAAGGAGGCTGCATGGCATATAATCTGTTTCATGCTATGGACCATGAGGATTACTCCTCCATTTCTAACAGATGTTTCTTCAAAAACATGGTGTGTTATATAACTACTAAGATTAGGCAGGAAACCCCCCAGCGTTGCTTAAGGGAGCAGCCATTCATATGTTCTAAACAGAAGATCTCATTCTTCTTTGAGTGCTTGATCATGTCTATTCCAAGTAGCTGTATGCACACCAAGTGCATGTTCACTGGACTGTTTTTCCCAAATGATATCTGTAGGGCTGCGTCTACACTTGTAAATTAAGTCAATTTAAGCTTGCTTAAGTCAACTTAATTTACTCTGCGTCTACACTACACTTTCCTTAAGTTGACTTAAGCAGTTGCTTAAGTCGACTTAAGGAAAATTAAGTCGACTTTGTTAAACCTACTTTTAAGTCGACTTTTGGCTTAAGTTGACTTTCTAAAGTCGACTTAAGCCAGTGTAGACGTGGAGTAGCTTAAGTCGACTTGGGGCTCTCCAGGACTTCCCCACTGCCCTTCCTGCCAGGGTGGGTGGCACAGGGACAGCCTGGTATGCCCCCCCCCCCACAGGGCAGGGCAGAGCCCTGTCCACCCTGCCCCTATGCCTTGCCAGGGTCCCTGTCCCCCTTTGCCCCATTGTACCGAGGTACAATGGGGCAAAGGCTGAGCCCCCTGGCACTTGGCAAGGGGTGACCCCCCTGGCCCCGTGGACCAGTCCAAGGTCCATATAGCCCCTATAAGTCGACCTAAGCATCCAGTGTGGATGCTCTAGGTCGACTTTGTAGGGCCCCCCCCAAAGTCGACTTAAAATTTAAGTGTAGACATGCGAAGTCGACTTAAATTAACAAGTGTAGACATAGCCTAGGATTGGCTCTGGACCCCCCTGGAGTCACACCTTCATGGCGCTGTATATAGAGCTCTGCCAACCCATGCCTCTTCAGTTCCTTCTTATGCCCATGACAGTCATTGGAACATCGGTCTTCTCTTGCTCTGCAAGCATTTTCCTACTGGTTGTAAATAGTCAAATAGTTTGAGTTAGTTTAGTTAGATAGGACCCAGCTTATTGGTTCCTTTCTCTGGGGAAGGAAATACCTTGTTCCCCTGGTTTTATAACATGTAGGTTTGCAAGAAGCGCATGCCAGGAGCAATCCCCATACCACTTGTCTAAAGTTCCTTGGGAGATCCATCAGAGGGATTGCTGTGACATCTGCAGGGGGTTCCGCACTAGGACAAAGAAGGAGAGGAGTCAGAGATTGAAGTTTATCCTCTGGAGGCTGCTCTCCGATCACACTCAGTGCCAAGCTGACACCTAGTATGTCGGCTTCAGTGCAGAGCACACCAGTGTCCATAAGAGAGACAGCACATGGGACAGACTATGTCTAGAGATCCTCAGAGCCATCATGGATCAACGGCACTGAGGTATATCTCATGGATGTGGCACTGCTCACAGTGCTCTGTACCGTGTAAAAAGCAGAAGAGAATTGGACGGGGGTGCTTGCTGAAGCCCCAAAAGATGAAACCTAAGGGCTCAAGTGGAGAGTGACCTGTGTCAGCCACTCAAGTGCCATACCCTCAGCCATGGTACTGTGCACTCTGTCCCTAACAAAGGGTCCCTCAAGTCTGATGCCTTGGGACTCCCCACCCAGGGAGACATGCAAGGAGGACCTACAGCTCCCCTCCACATTGGAAGCTGTTGACATGGCCAAGGAACCTCTGTCCCCTCCCAGGCATGACCATGCTCCAGATACCAGACCACCAGTGCCAAAAAAAACACCCAGTGACATTCAAGGGAAAGCCAGCTGTGATGCCACAGTCACCATCTCCCTGGAAGTGTCAGGACCCATACTGCCGTGGTTCCCATGAAGCGAGTTGTCAGGTTCTGACTCTGAAGCAGAGTTCTACCCCGACACTGGTCAAAGAGGTGGCACCAGAGGATTGAGGCAGGTCAGCTCTTCCCCATGCTGTAGTGGCAAATACCAGCCTTTTTGGACCTACTGAAAGGTCCACTAGGCTCAGGTGGTCAGAGTCTGGATAGTCTCTATCACTCACTTCTGGGAGCAGACATCACCCATCAAATCAGGTGTCATCCTACCACATGGTACTGGAACCAGCAGGTGGACCACCTCATCATGTCTTTCTCCAGCCACAAATAGTCTCTTTGCCCAGATGTGGTGAATGACAACTTCCAACAAAGGCAGGACCGGATTACTGCAGGGATTTTAGGAGCTTAAGCCCCTGGCCCCAGCCTAAAAGCGGGCCCCATGCCCCCCCTAGTCTCCCTCCCCCCCACAAAATCCAGCCTGGCTGGCAGGGGCGTTGCTGACCATGCTGGCCAGTGCTCCAGGTCCAGCCGGGAACTGGGGCTAGCCAAGCCTTTTCAAATCTCCCGCCCCTGCTGCGCTGCAGAGGCAGGGATGTGAAACCGGGAGTGGAAGGGAGTAGGGTCAGCATCTGGCAGCTCTCCAGCAGAGTAATTTAAATAGTCCTGTGCTGGGAGGGCTTGGGAGCTGGACGCTCTGGGCACAGGCTTGGGGCAGGGGAAGGGGCTAGGGAGCTAGCTGGGACAGGTGGGGAAATGGGGGGCTTGGGGCCAGGCACAGGGTGGGGGTGGGTGGGTACAGGTGCTGGGCCAGGGGAGAAGTGCAGGGCCCAGGGTAATCCCAAGCCAGGTGAGGGAGAAGGGGGAATTGGCCTGGCAAGAAGGTTAAATCCGGGATCCTGTGGAGTTTTAATTTTGTTAGTCTTTAAAAGTGTCACAGGACTCTTTGTTTTGGTAACGTTTGCATCACATTTGAAAAGGTGGCCAGTACAAAGGTAAACGTGAAGCAATGAAAAGCAAACAAGGAGTCTTGTGGCACGTTTAAAAACTAACGAATTTATTTATTGCATGAGCTTTGTGCTTCGTCAGACACTTTTAAGGTCTCCATTTTCAAAGCATCTGACGAAGTGGGATTTTTCTCCCACAAAAGCTCATGCGATAAATAAATTTGTTAGTCTTTAAAAGTGCCACAGGACTCCTTGTTTGTTTCTTGTGCTGTTTAACTTTGTCAGTTGATACGTTAGTTACTAGCTCAAAATGTTTTAAATCACTGTGCATAGTTGAGAAAGCAGCACTAAGGCACTTAATATAATTGTTTAATATCCATTGAGCTTATTCCTGAAAAGTCAGGGCAGTGAGGTTTTTGTTTAATTTCATTGCACGTCTCTGGGTCAGTCTGTGTTGATGACTTTGTGAGCTCATCTCAGATTTTATTTTGGTACTAACTGGAACTTTTTAATGCAGATATAATTTAAAGATGAAGAGTAAATTGTTTTTCCTGTTGGTTTTAAAACACCTGCTCAAAGACTGTTTTACATAACCTATATGAGCTCTTAAGGAAATTAAACCACATATAAGTAGGTGTCTTTTAACAGTTATCCCCACTGTTACCAGTCACAATGCGATGTTGACATTTCAACATGCTGAAACGTTCACTTACAGATGGACAGTTCTGAAGCAGGGTTTGGCTGCCTGTCTGCTAGCGGTCTGTACTGATGGAACGTTTCGTAATTTTCATGGTGCAGAACTACATGTGAGAATATTAAATGACTGGAGGTTTATAAGAGGAATTTATTATATACAATGAGATAAATATAGATTTGTTCTCGGACAATTTTCTGTAGAAATACACCTGCATCTTAATTTAGTCAATCCATCGCCAGCAATAAAATACTCAGCACGCAAAGAAGCAAACCCTTCCCAATTAACCAACGCAACCCCACACCTCACAGAAAGACCTTGTACCAAGCCTGGAAGGTCAACAAAGTTTGGCTGTCAAACAGGGGTGTCGCTGAATATGGGACCCCTGCCCCAAATCTTTTTCCTGTGCAGCAACACCCCTGCTGCCTGCCCAGCCCCAGGGCTGGCTGGTCAGCTCACCAGCCAGCCAGGGGGTGGAGCAGGAGTACCCAACCTCTGGTCCATCCCCCTCAGGCTGCCTCCAGCAACAGCACTGACTTATGCCAGCCTGCGGACCCAGCCCTCCCATAGTGTGGTCCCCACTGTGCAGGACCCCCAGCAGAAGCGTGCCCCCCCGCATCTCCCCACAACAGTGCTGGCCTGTGGCAGCAGTGGCTGCAGCCCACCCAACCCACTCCACAGCACCAGTTGGGACCCTGGAGCCCCGAACCCATTCCTTAGCATAGGGGGTGCAGTGGGGGTGGCCCACAAAGTTGGGCAGCCCTGGGCCCCCTGGGCCTTGATCCAGCCCTGAACAAGAGAGTACCTCTCAGGACTTGTTTGCAGTAAAGTCCAGCAGGAAGTTCATGCAATTCTGCTCCTTCCAGAATCACAGCATGGGAACAATCACTGATGCAGTCATCGCCCTTTGGACAGGCCATTTGTTCACGTATTTCAGCCTATCCTGCTCATTTACGAGGTCCTGCTCAAGGTCAAGAAGAAAATGCTCCTTGGTAATTCTGGTAGCCTCAGCATGGCTGCATCAACACAGGTACACCACATTCCTTAACCTCTCGGTGGAAACTCTTATCATCTGCCTTTGGTTCTGGACTTCATCACTCAGGAGCACAGCTGCCTTTTTCGCCCCAGTCTAGAGTCTCTCCATCTCACAGCATGAAAGCTGCATGATTGAATCTGGAATTAGAATACCCAGAAACAGCCAGAGAGGTCCTTCTTGGCAACAGAAAACCTTCCACTTGGGCCACTCACCCAGCTAAGTGGAAGAGATTCTCCGTCTGGTCAATGAGGAGTGGTACTCTGCCAATGTTATTGTCAAGATCTTTCATTTTGGATTATCTGTTACATCTCAATACAGCAGGAACTTAGCCAATCCCATGGCTGGGCATTTTCTTAAACATCTAGACAGGTTATACCTTGAAACACACCAGCTAATTCCCCATTGGTTCCGCCTGGTACCTCATAGAATTCTGGGGTTCATACCAGCCTTGTTCTTTATAGGTAAGTAGTGTGGTCTGCTCTGGGGGATATTCCAGGGTTACTCAGGTCTGTCTTTTTAGTTTATCTTGAGAGGATGCAGATACAGCCCTCCATTCAAAGGATTGACATTTAAACTGTAAATTTTTTGAAAATGTCTGTCTCTTATTTTTTCATTAACTCCAATACAATTGGGTTAAGTTGAAGAGCATATAGTGAAACAAATATAAAAATAGAATACAAACTATTAGAAACTATACAGTACAAGAGATAATACCCTTAATTACTGTAACCTAGGACATTTCCCGAGTGCTGCTCAGCCACTCAGGGAATGGGTGGGGTGATCATTCAAACAACAGGTATTCAGTTTTGTTACAGACATTCCCATCCATTCCTTATTTTAAGGAAGAATCGGGGTTATTCTTTCTCTGATAGGCAGCCCTCTGAATCATCACAAGGCTCCTATCCTCTGTCAAAATGGCGAAAAGATTTTCCCTCCGGCTTAGTCAGTGCATGGAGTCTGAGTTAGCCTGATCACGTACAGCCTTTGGTACTTCTCTTTAGCAGGGGTTTCTTGTCCTCTTCTCTGCTGGCCTGTTCCTTCAATTCCTTCTCTGTGATGATGGTAGTAGCTTCAGATATCAGTGATCTTCCACACACTAGTCCTTGTCAGTTGCCCATATATAGTTTGGCAATTGAAGGGGGGCACATAAGTAGAGGGTTGAATAAGAGAGATGGGAGGAGTCATGTAAGTAGGGGGTTGCATAAGAGACAAGGGAGGGGTCACGTAAAGAGGGAGTTGTGCAATAGAGAAGGGAGGGGGGTCATATAAAGAGGGAGTCTGAGGGAGCTATTTCTCAATTCCCATCACCAAATTCACTATTAATTTCATATCTTAAGAATTCTTCTCCTAAAATTCATTACTGTTTTAAACATTACAGAATGTCTAGACACTGATATCACTCTTTATTTATTCAATTAATTATCTTTCTTATTTTCATTTTCAACCCCCTTTTGAGGATTTTCTGCAACACTTTTAATCTAATTACTCATTTTGGCAGATTCAGACAACTAAGACAGAAAGCTGTGGCTACAATTCCTGTCCTTGCTGGGTTATAAATCTGTTTACAAACTGAACACTTTTATGCCATAAATTCAGTGATTTGAGTTCTCAAAGATAATGGCCAGCAGCTCTGAGGCACGCCTTCATGGACTGTATCCCTATCAATCCCCCTCTTCTACAGTCACTCATTTTAAAAAGAACTCCCTACTAGCATCTAGTAGGAAATTCACAAATGATATCTGTGTGTTATTTGTTGGTGTTGCAAGTAGAGGTGGGGCAGTACATGTTTTTTGATTCAGCGACAGTTCAAATTTCAGGTTGAACCCAATCCAAAACTTTAAGCAAAGCAAAAAATTCCATTTCAGGTTCAATTAAACAGATATTTCAATTCCTTTTAAAGGTTGGATTCAAAAAAAAAAAAGAAAGAAAGAAAAAGAAAAGGTGAGATTAGCCCTGTGGGGAGGGCACCCTCCTGGGATGGAGTCCTAGGTTCTTCTTCGAGTGCTGCTCATGTGCATTCCCAATGTAGGTGCACGCGTGCCCGCGTGCACAGCCACCGGAAAATTCTTCCCTAGCAATCCCAGTCTGGTGTCCAGCGCCCCCTGGAGTGCCCTACCTCCCCTGGGTATATCAGGGGACGCTGGGACCCAGCCCCCCGTCTCTTCTTTCCGCCCCGTGGCAGCCATCAGGACTCCTGCTTGCTCCGGCAAGCCCCTTCCCCTTAGCTAGTTAGTAACTAGTTTAGTGTAGTTAGAACAACCCCCTTGCTATTTTCTTGCAAAAAAGAAGAAGGTTACTCTGGGCGCCTGCATCTATGCCGAAGTCCCCAGGATTCAAGTCCTGCTTGGGCTGCGGTAAAGCGTTTCCCCTAAGTGACCCCCACGACAGTTGCTTGAAGTGCTATGGGGAAACGCACCGCAAGGACAAATGTACAATTTTGTAGGGGTTTTAAACCCCGAACACAGAAGGACCGGGAGAACAGGCTCAAGGTGATCCTGCTGGAGGCAGCTCTGTTGCCGGCCCCGGCCACCAGCTCGTCCCCCGCTCCAGCAGCAGCAACTCCCCGGACCTCGATCTCCCCCGGACTTCAAAGCCTGCCCCGGGACCCTCGGTGTAGCAGCTCCCCCAGGGCCATGGCGGCACCGGGGTCGAGCTCCACCCAGCAGCCCCAGGGGGCCCGAGACTCACAGAGTGAGCCTCGCCTGCACATGGCCCCAGGCTCTCCCAGGGACGCAAGGAGCTCCCTGCCGGTTCAAACGCCCTCCACGCCGGAGGCGTTTTTAGCTGCCAGGTCCCTAATGGACCTTCCGACCCCCCCAAGGGACCGGGGGCTCGGCACTCAGCCAGCCGCGGTGCAGGAGACCACAGCACCGGCTGCACTGTGGGAAGTGGGACCCTGGCACCGGCAGAGCACCAGCCGGGCGTCCTCCACTGGATCCCCCCAGGCTTGGAGCGGCCCCCACTGCTCTGCCCGGCGCCGGAGGGAGAGTTCCTCCCCCACATGGACCCCGCGGGCGAAATGGCGCCAGCACCGCGGACATCGCCGCCGCGGCTCCAGCGGCCGCGCAGCTCGCGGCTTCTCCCCGGCACGGAGCTGCACTCTGCGCCGCAACCCTGGTGCCGATTCCTCCCCACCCCGCAGCAGCGGCACCCGCGGCACCGGCCGCATTCTCGGGACTGGAGTCCCCGGCACAGAAGGGGGTCTGGGTCCCCCAGCCAAAGCCCAGCCCCCGCTGCTCCCCTCTCCCCCCAGCACCGACAAGTTCGCCCCCAACAAGGGGTCGCAGAACCCAGTCGCCACGACTCCCAATGGAGTCTAGGGGAAGGAAGAACCCATCCTCCTCGTCCTCCTCTTCCTCTTCCTCCACGGAGAGCTCATCGACCCCGGAGCACCACTCCTCCAACAGACACTGGGACAGGCGTCGAAGAAAATACAGTGGGCGGAAGAGGTCCACATCAGGGAGGAAAAACACCCACAGAAGGAGGGAGCGCTCCTGGTCATCCTCCTTGGAGCCACACCACCCTAAAAGACTCAAAAAGCCCCAGGGGGCAGTTTGGGGCCAATCGGACCCATGGACAGTGGCTCGGGCCCAATGGCCATATTGCGTGCCGTATGCAGCCCCAATGAACTCCGCCCTAGCAGCCCAATGCTTCCCACCTCCCACCTCGGAGTGCTCGGACTCCCAGAGGGCCATTTCCCTTAAGCAAGACCACGCTGAGCCGTACTCTCCACGCACCACTCCCGAGCGCAAAGCGGAAACCACCAATCAAGGAATCCCTAATGCTCCAGACGACTTCAAAGCCTACCAGGAGCTGCTAAGGAGAGTAGCATCAAACTTGAATATGCAGGCTCAAGAGCTCAACGAGATGGCCGATAGCCTCTTTGATGTGCTGGAGCCAGGTGCACCATCCAGAGTGGCACTACCCGTTCACGACGGTGTCTTAAAGATCATAAAAGCATTGTGGCTAACGCCGGCCTCCGTACCTCCAACCTCCAAGTCAGCAGAAAAAAGATATTATGTGCCCGCTAAGGGGTTCGAATACCTCTTTGGGCACCCTAACCCAAATTCTTTGGTGGTTGAAGCTGCGAACCAAAAAGATAGGCAAGGACAGCCAGGTTCGGTGCCAAAAAATAAAGACCACAGGAGACTAGATAATCTGGGGAAAAAATGTTATTCAACGGCTACGCTCCACCTCCACATCACCAACCACCAGGCGCTCCTGGGTAGATATAACTACAACCTATGGAGATCCCTGCATCGCTTTAGCGATTCTCTTTCTCAAGACCAGTTACAAGACTTCCTCACTATCCAGGAGGAAGGTTTGGCGGTGGCAAAGGCCCTACTTCAGACTTCGTATGATTCCGCTGACACTGCAGGAAGATCCATCGCCTCAGCTGTCTGTATGAGACGTGCGGCCTGGTTACTCTCCTCCGGCCTCTCCCAGGAGGTTCATCAGAACATCCAAGACCTCCCATTTGAGGGCTCTGATCTATTCTCTGAGAAAACTAATGACAAACTTCACGGCCTCAAGGACTCACGGGCTACCCTGAGATCCCTGGGCTTACAAAATTCGGCCTCCTCGTGGCGCACTTTCAGGCCCACACCTGTGGGGCCTCAGCAACCCTACAGGGCTCAGTTCCAGAGGTTCATGCCCTACAGACAAAGAGACAGGAACAGAAATTCGGGGCGGCGCCGACAAAACAATAACTCGTCATCTACATCCTTTCAGCAAAACCGCTCAAGACGCCCACCGGCCGGTAGGAGACTGTTTTGAGGGTTCCTCCGAGGGCGACCAACCAGTCTCACATCAAACCCCACCGCTTCCATTCCGCAACCGCTTGTTCCCCTTCGCCCACGAATGGTCCAGGATAACATCGGACAGATGGATTTTAACAACCATTGCCAGGAGTTATTCTATTCAATTCTCGTCAACCCCCCCCCACCTCCCGCCATCCCCATCCATCTCCAGGGCTCCCGCATACGAAGCTGCTCTCCTCAAGGAAGTGCAATCACTCCTCTCGCTGGGAGCAGTCGCAAACGTCCCACCTCAGGAATGGAACAGGGGTTTCTACTCCAACTATTTCCTAGTCCCCAAACCAAATGGAGACTTCAGACCTATTCTGGACCTGCAGAAGCTGAACAAATATATCGTAAAATGAAGATTCAGGATGGTGTCTCTGGCTTCCATCATCCCTACACTTGACCCCGGAGACTGGTTCGCCGCCCTCGATCTGAAAGACGCCTACTTTCACATAACCATCATTCCAGCCCACAGGCATTTCCTCCGCTTCACCCTAGCAGGAAAACATTACAAATTTACCGCCCTGCCCTTTGGCCTCTCGTCAGCCCCCCGTGTCTTCACAAAGTGTATGGCAGTGGTGGCGACTTACCTCCGCCGCAATCGTGTGGACATCTTTCCATATCTGGACAACTGGCTAATCAGAGGAAAGTCCCAGAGCCAGGTCAGGTCGGGGGTAACGTTAGTCTTGAACACTTGCCACAGGCTGGGTCTCTGCGTGAACAAACAAAAGTCCACTCTGTTTCCCGTACAGACCATAAACTTCATAGTGATGACGATAGATTCCTGCCAGGCAAAAGCCTTCCTGCCAGTGGAACGCTTCAGGACAATAGTAGATCGGATCACCACCTTAGAACATTGTCCAACCACAACGTCCAGATACTGCCTTCGAGTTCTGGGCCACATGTCCGCTTGCACTTCGGTAGTCCCTTTAGTGCGTCTGAAGCTCAGACCTCCCCAAACTTGGCTGGCAACAGTGTACCGCCCAGCACTTCATTCCCTGGACAAGGTACTCACCATTCCACATGCGGTGCTCTCTCAGCTACGCTGGTGGAAGGATCCAAAGGTGGTCCTAAGGGAAGTCCCTTTTATGGCGGAGCCACCCTCTCTAACAATAATTTCAGATGCCTCGGACCTGGGATGGGGAGCCCATATAAGCTCGGGTGCAAGAACCCAGGGACTATGGTCCAGAATGGAAAGGGACTTGCACATCAACGTCAAGGAGCTAAGGGCTATACACCTAGCATGCAAAGTATTTCGCCACCTCTTGGGTGGAAAGACGGTCAAAATTCTAACAGACAACTCTGCAGCCATGCATTACGTGAACAAGCAAGGAGGAGTCAGATCCCCAGCTCTCTGCAGGGAAGCCACTGCGCTCTGGGACTTTGCTATTGTTCACCATACGCATCTGATAGCTGCACACCTACCAGGGATAAAGAACGCAGAGGCAGACCGTTTAAGCAGGATATTCTTACCTCGCCACGAGTGGTCCCTTCACCCCGAGGTAACATCCACGATCTTCCAACGTTGGGGCTATCCCCAAGTGGACCTCTTTGCCACCTGCCCGAACAGGAAATGCGAGCAGTTCTGCTCCCTCCAGAGCATGGAGACGGGGGCCATAGCGGACGCCTTCCTCATGACTTGGTCAGGCGGTCGCCTGTATGCCTTTCCCCCAATTCCCCTGCTCAGCAAGGTGATCCTAAAAATCAAAAGAGACAAATCGAATATCATCTTGATCGCCCCGGCCTGGCCTCGCCAGTGCTGGTACGCAACGATACTGGACCTCTCAATAGCGACCCCCTGGGAACTCCCGGTGATCCCAGACCTCCTCTCCCAGGATGCGGGGTGGGTTTTCCACCCAGATGTATCCAAACTTCATCTCACGGCCTGGAGACTGCATGGCTGAATCAGGAGGAACAATACTGCTCGGCGGCTGTTAGGCGGGTGCTCCTGGGTAGCAGAAAACCATCTACGCAAAGCTCCTACCATTCCAAATGGACATGATTTTCAATATGGGCCTGCTCTATGCACATGACACCCACACAGGCCCTGGTTCAGGGGATTCTGGACTATCTACTGACCCTGAAAAATAAAGATCTCTCCCTGTCATCCATCAGGGTACACCTAGCGGCCATTTCAGCCTTTCACGCGCCTGTTCAGGGGGGGCGGTGTTCTCTCACCCCATGGTTTCACGGTTCCTGAAGGGGTTGGAAAGACTTTACCCCCAAATGCGGAATCCAATACCTCCATGGGACCTTAATTTGGTCCTCAAGCATCTCACGAGACCCCCCTTTGAGCCGCTAGCCACCTGCCCCTTCTTGATCCTTTCTTACAAGGTGGTGTTCTTAGTCGCAATAACCTCCACAAGGAGGGTTTCAGAACTAAAAGCCTTGACTTCCGAACCTCCGTATACAATCTTCTTCAAAGATAAGGTACAACTTAGGCTACACCCTGCCTTCCTCCCCAAGGTCGTCTCGGACTTCCACTGTAACCAAGACATTTTTTTGCCGGTATTCTACCCTAAGCCACACCAGTCTGAGCAGGAACGCAGGTGGCACACACTAGATGTCAGGAGAACACTTGCATTCTACATCGACCGCACGAAACCCTTCCGGAAGTCCCCGCAACTTTTCGTCGCCATCGCAGACTGAATGAAGGGCCTCCTGATCTCTACTCAGCGTATTTCGGCTTGGGTGAGAGACTGCATCAAACTGTGTTACAACCAGGCCAAGGTAACCCCACCGGAGGTGGTGACGGCCCATTCCACGAGAGCACAGGCCTCGTCGGCAGCGTTCCTCGCTAACTTACCTGTTCCAGATACCTGTAGAGCGGCAACGTGGTCCTCTGTCCACACCTTCGCCTCCCACTACGCAATTGTCCAGCACGCCAGGGACGACGCTGCCTTTGGGAGAGCGGTGCTGCAGACAGTAAACCATTAACTCCTCCCACCATCCAGGTACGGCTTGTGACTCACCTACATTGGGATGCACATGAGCAGCACTCGAAGAAGAAAGACAGTTGCTTACCTGTAACTGTTGTTCTTCGAGATGTGTGCTCATGTCCATTCCATACTCGCCCACCGTCCCCGCTTCGGAGTTAGCGGAAAGAAGGGACTGGGGGGCTGGGTCCCAGCGTCCCCTGATATACCCAGGGGAGGTAGGGCACTCCAGGGGGCGCTGGACACCAGACTGGGATTGCTAGGGAGAATTTTCCGGTGGCTGTGCACGCGGGCGCGCATGCACCTACATTGGGAATGCACATGAGCACACATCTCGAAGAACGACAGTTACAGGTAAGCAACCATCTTTTCAATTCTCCCTGGCATTGAGAAATTATTTGCACACAGGTCTCTTGCCTACCTCAGAAGCAATCCTGAATCAATGATATAGGGCAGGGGTGTCAAACTTTCAGCCCGCGGGCCGCATTCGGCCCGCCAAGGGCTATTATCTGGCCCGGGAGCCCTGCACAGATCTCTCCCTGCAAGCTGCCGGTAAAGTGCCTGCAATATTACTTTTTGTCAGCAGAGGGCGCTCCTCCGCTATAGAAATACATTGGAGGCGCGCCCTCTGGTGGCGAAAAGTAAAAACTGCAGACACCTTTGCCGGCCCCTTGCAGATTCCCGGACTGTGAGCAGGTTTTTTCAGAGGGGTTGGGTGGGTCCCAGCCAGGCGCCTTGCTTTGAGGCTGGGTACCTAGCTGGGCAGAAATTTTGTTGGGAGCTGGCCAGGGCCTTTTAAAATCTTATGCCCTGCACACACTCAGGCAGTGGCCCAGAGCATGGAATGGCCTGGCCAGAGCACTGACTCCAGGGGCTGGATTGAGCCCCTGTGAGCCAGGTAAGTGGGGGCAGGGAGCTGGGGAGCCAGCTCCATGGGGTGGGGGAAGGGGTTAGGGAACTGGTGTGGGAAAGGTGGGCAGGGACCAGAATGGAGCCCCATGAAGGGAAGGGAATGGGCAAAGGAGCCGCACTGGGAAGGGGAGAAGGGAAAAAAAACGGCAGTACAGCAAACGGGAAGGGGTCAGGGAGTCAGTGCAATAAAGGGGAGCCCGCAGGGCAGGGGAAAGGGAAGGTGTCAGAGAGCCTGTGGATTTGGGGCAGGGACGGGGAGGTCACACTGCCCCAAGCACGGCAGGGGAAGGGATCAGGGACCCCAGGTGGTACTGTGCGGAGAAGGGGGTCAGGAAGTCTACTCGGACACACTTTGGACTCCAGCTGGTGTCCTGCCTTCCAATGTGGCCCCCGACACCGAATGAGTTTGACACCTCTGATATAGGGCCTTGCACTGGGGTTTCCCACCTCCTAGCTGAGTACCTTACTCATTGTTCAATTCATTGTTAATCAACTCAATTCATTGTTAATCATATTGATGCTTCATATTGCGATAAATAATAAATAATCCTTATGAATGACTGAATTGTCATTGAGTGAAAGAATGAGGATTTTGTATTTTATTCATAAAAATAATGCACCAAGCTCTAATTACAAGCGATGCACATAAGGGCAAAGTCACTTAAAACAAAGGATATTTTAGTATATTTACTATGGGGCCTGGATGTGCAGCTCAAGGCCAACAAGTTTAGAAAAACCAGTCGGCGATTGCAAGTTTATTGTCTGAGCCTCATCACTTAACTAAGTCATAAGACCATAGAAGATTAGGGTTGGAAGGGAAGTCGTCTGCTTTTTCCCTTTTTACATTCCTGACTATTTTCATTCCTCTGCCAATATACAGATTCCTGTCATGATCTTGATTTGCGTCTCTAGTTGTGCTGGAAGGTGGTAGGCTTCTACTGGCATAATTTCAGTCAGGACAGTCTCAGTACTCAGGGCACCTCACGTCGGAGCCTCCTTATATGATTTGCTTCAACGATAAGATTCAGCTGCACCCCCCCACCCAACTTTCCTTTCACAGGTGGTGTCAATTCCACTCAAACCAGGACATGGTCCTTTCAGTCCACAACCATGCACCAAAAGTATTGGCTACATGCTCTGCATATTAAACAGGCTTTGGCTTTTTATATCGAGAGGCGTAAACCTTTTAGAAACAGTTCTATTTTTGCTGTTTATTAACCATTTGTAAATATGTCGATAAGCTGGATATGGGTCAACAGTGTGCCACTGTTGCCAAGCAGATTAATGGTATATTGGGCTGCATTAGTAGGCAACCAGATGGAGGGAAGTGATTATTCCCCTCTATTTGGCACTGCTAAGGCCACATCTGGAGCACTGTGTCCAGTTCCCTCCCAACCCCAGGCAGAAAGGATGTGGAAAAATTGAAAAGAGTTCAACACTGGGCAATGAAAATGATTAGGAGGCTAGAGGACATTACCTCTGAGGAAAGGCTGAGGGAACTGGGCTTATTTAGTCAGCAGAAGAGAAGAGTGGGGTGGGGCAGTTGGTAGCAGCCTTCCTCGCTGGCCCTTTCCCACGCAACATGGGCATCCCACGCCCTGACCAGGAGCCACTCCAACACAACCAAAAATTAGACAACCCTGCTGCCAATGACAGTGTAAGTGCTGCTCAAAATCATCTCGCATGCCACAGGTTGCCAACCCCTGCCTTAGAACATATTTTTTTAAGGCCTGGCTTGACAAAGCCTTGGCTGGGATGATTTAGTTCAGGTTGGTCCTGCTTTGAGCAAGGGGTTGGACTAGATGAACTCCTGAGGTGCATGCTAATCTTAATCTTCTATGATTCTGTGATACCTAGACCTTCGAATGAATTTTTCTGAGGACTGGATAGGGCTTACTCCCAGATCCCAGGAACAGCACTGGACTGCTTCTGCATGCCAAACAAAGGGAGGGATGTCTCATGCATCCTGGGCCAAGGGCTGCAGCTACCACAAAGGAAATATAAGGTACAAATGTTCTGCTTTTCCCAGATTCCTATTTGTATAAATCTCATCCTTAAAATTAAATTCAACTTTCCAGTGGTCCCTGGCACATGATGGCTACTATTAGAAGTAACAGTTCCTTCCTGCCCTGCTTCTTGCAGTTATCCAGCCTATCTCCTGCAACAAGCACTGAAATATCTACTCTCTCTTAGGGTGCATGCTTTCTTCCACACATATACCAGTTACAGTCTCCTCTTCATTCTCTTCTCCTGCTTGTCTCCTCCTGTCACCTTGGCCCAAACCTCAGAGTCCTCTACCCACTCCCACTTCCTCCTCAATCCCTTTCACTATCATGGTCAAGTCTCGAGAGATCATGCAGCTATTTCTTCATGCTCACCATCTCCACAGGGAAGTTCCCAGTATCAAGCTATGGATTCAGTATTCAATGGAAACCAAAGAGCACTAACTGGTACATAACAACCATCTGCAAAAGTGGACTCAACATATTCCTTAAAATATCACATAATCTCATAATGCTCACCTCACAGTAGGTGCCTAAACGTACCTTATGTAGTTCCCTAATATCTGTATTTTTAAAAGCAGGTTGCCTGTAATCAGATACAGCCACTGCACAAAGGCTCTTTCTGGACCGTAGCATTGCCTGACTGCACTGAATATTAGACATAAACAAAGGAATTTTTTAAAAGAGAACAAAAAAAGAAAGGGAAATCCTTTCATTTTCACAAATATTTCATGTTGTTTGCTCAGGTTTAAATGTCTTCTTGCGCAAGGAGAAAAGCTACCATATTATTTTTAAAAACAAGCTTTAAATTGAATGGAATTGTATGGAACTATTGTTCTGTGCAATGTTAGCACATCTCAGTCATCAATTATATTATAAAATTGTTCAATTCTGCCATTGGAGAGACCCATGTATAGTGTGTCTCTTACTCAACAAAGAGAGTAAAACAATAAATGAAAATGTGGAAATGGCAGAGGAACTAAATAATTTCTTTGTTTCGATCTTCACTGAGAAGATTGGTGGAGATTGGATGTCCGATGTAGAGGAGGGCAATAGAAATGAGATAGGGTCAGAAGCTAAATTAGGGAAAGAGCAAGTTTTAAATTATTTGGACAAGTTAGACATCTTCCAGTCACCGTGGCCTGTTGATATACATCCTAGCGTACTCAAGGAGCTAACTCAGGAGATATCTGAGCCATTAGCTATTATCTGTGAAAAATCATGTAAGAGGAGTGAGGTCCCAGAGGATTGGAAAAGGGCAAATATAGTGCCCATCTACAAAAAGGGAAATAAGAGCAATCCAGGGACTTATAGACCAGTCAGTTTAACCTCTGTTCTGGGAAAAATAATGGTACAGATAATTAAGGAGTCGATTTGCAAACATTTAGAAGAGAATAAGGTGCTTAGGGCTAGTCAATATGGATTGGTCAAAAACAAATCATGTCAAACCAACTTGATAGCTTTCTATGATGTCGTAACGAGCCTTGTGGATAGAGGGGAAGCGGTAGATGTGGTATATCTAGACTTTAGTAAGGCATTTGATACGGTCTCACATCACATTCTTATTAATAAACTGGGGAGTACAAACTAGAGGGAGCTACTATAAGATAGATGAAAAACTGGTTGGATAACTGCTCCCAGAGGGTAGTTATCAATGGTTCACATTCAGGCTGGAAGGACATAATGAGCAGGGTGCCACAGGGATCTGTCCTGGGTCTGTTTTGTTCAACATTTTTATAAGTGACTTAGATGATGGCATAGCGAGCAAACTTATAAAATTTGCAGATGATACCAAGCTGGGTGGGGTCGCGCATGCTTTGAAGGATAGGATCACAATTCAAAAAGATTTGGACAAACTGGTGAAAAGTTCTGAGATAAACAGAATGAAATTCAATAAGTGCAAGTACTCCACTTAGGGTTGAACAACCCATTACACACATACAAAATGGGCAATGACTGCGTAGGAAGGAGTACTGCAGAAACGGATCTGGGTGTAATAGTGGACCACAAGCTAAATATGAGTTAGCAGTGTAATACTGTTGCAAAAAAAGCAAACGCCATTCTGGGGTGTATTAACAGGAGTATTGTTAGTAAGACACGAGAAGTGATTCTTCCACTCTGCTCTGCACTGATTAGGCCTCAACTTGAGTACTGTGTCCAGTTTTGGGTGCCTCATTTCAAAAAGGATGTGGAGAAACTGGAAAAAGTCCAGAGAAGGGCAACAAAAATGATTAGAGGTCTGGAACATTTGACCTATGAGGGAAGATTGAAAGAGCTGGGTTTGTTTAGTCTAGAAAAAAGGAGACTGAGAGGGGATATGATAACAGTTTTCAAATACCTAAAAGGTTGTTATGAGGAAGAAGGAGAAAAATTATTCTCCTTAATCACAGATGATAGGACAAGAAGCAACGGACTTAAATTACAGCAAGAGAGGTTCAGCTGAGACATTAGGAAAAAATTCCTAACTGTCGGGGTGATTAAACACTGGAATAAGTTGCCTTGGCAGGTTGTGGAATCTTCTACATTGGAGGTTTTTAAGAGCAGGTCAGACAAACACCTGTCAGGGATGGTTTAATGGGGGTACTTGGTCCTGCCATGAGTGCTGGGAACTGGACTCGATGACCTGTCACGGTCCCTTCCAGTTTCTAAGATTCTATGTTTATATATATATATATTCACCACTCCAGTAGCTGCTATTAGGGGATAATTCTGGTCCATAAGGCTATGTCTACACTTGCTAAAATTATTTCAAATTAGTTAGTTCGAGCTAACTAATTCAAACTAATTTTAGTTAGTTTGAATTAGCTTAATTCGAACTAGCATGGCCACACTGGAACGTTAGTTCGAACTAAGCAAGCACTTGCTTAGTTTGAATTAGCGATCCCCATTCATTTCAATGGCCGGTTAATTCAAACTAAGAAATTAGTTCTAATTAACATGGCCACATTGGCTAATTCGAACTAGTTAGTTCGAATTAAAGCCTTACTTCTGAAACCCTATTTGAATTTATTAGTTTGAATTAAGGAAGCCCTTAATTCGAAGTAACTAAAGTCTAGTGTAGCCATGGCTTTAGTTAGTTCGAATTAAGCCTCCTTAATTCGAACTAACTTGCCAATGTAGACATAGCCTAAAATATTCCATGTGAAGACCAGGAATAACTTCTTTTCCTGCTGACCTGGCTCTTGTTGCCCCCAATAAAGCCTCTTTAAATTTTTTGTGTTTGCTAACAACATCTGCTTTTGCCACATATCCAACAAGCCTTTGGTAAAAGTGCAGTAGGGAACAATCCTGCACTGGCTGGGAGAGACTGAAAACTGCAGGTCTTTCTCTTTTTTACATCTATAAACCTGATTTTCCTCTCATCAGGAGCAGCAACCGGAAACTCAATGGAATTATAAAAGCATAAATGAGAAGTGACTCAGGCCCTACAATTCTAGGGCATGGAACAAGTGAAATCCTTTATGCATGAATAGAGTGAGCTGGAATATAACAACAAAAAACAACCCACCCTCTCCCCAACCCAGTTTGTCAGAATGAGGGCAGTTCCAAGCAATGCTGCCAAATCTGCAGTCATAAGGGCCCATGGAAATCCCAGCCCAGCAGGGCAGGTTGAAATGATGTTTACTGCTCATGTTCCACCCTGAAGTATGATCAGACTAGGAGTGACAGAGCTCTGTGATGATAATGACTCAAGCATCCAGAAAAAGCATGACACGTCCTCTTTTTAAACACACTTCTGGCTGGGGATCATTGCAGGATCCTTCCTCTTCCTATTTAGTAAGATGGCAAGGTTTCCAGCATTCTCCTATTGTGACTTCTTCTGCAAAGACATCTACCAATTCTGCACTTTAGGCCCCCAATCCATTAAGGTATCTAGGCACCTAAACCCAGACTTACACTTAAGTCTGGGGCTCAGGCTCTGAAATCCCAGTATTAGGAGCCACTGCAATCCATAAAACAATTGCTGAACACTGTGGGACCTAAATTCACTTGGTGCCTGAGTTTTCAGTTCCCTACATTTTTCCTTCTAGTCAAGTCCAGACCAGTGTTCCCTCTAAGCTGCGCGGGTGCGCGGCCGCACAGCGGCCGTTGCACCCCCCGCGCAGCAGTGAGGGACCCCCGTGCAGCCCGGCAGCCCCCACTGCTCCCTCCAACCCCCAGGGCAGCCGCTTTGCCACGGCACACCCGGCCTGTGCCCGGACTCTGGGCTGGCCCTCCCCGCCCCCAGGGTGGGACAGGCAGGCTCAGGCTAGGGTCCAGAGCGCGGGCCTGCCTGCCTGCCCCACGTGGCCGGGCCAGCGGGGTGGCTGCGGCAGCGGCGGGCTCCCGGGCTCCCACCCGCCGACCGCCTCCTTCCCAGGGCCGGGGCCAAGGCCGGGCTAATCCACGGCCTCGGCCTCCCAGCACCGGGCTGGGATCTGCCTCCGGGGCTGGGTTCTGCTCCCCCCCACTGGCGGCTTCCCAGGGCCGCGGTAGGGTCCTCCCCCGCCGGCGGCCTTGGCTTGCTTCTTTCTTTCTTTCCTTCTTTCTCTCTTCCTTCCTTCCTCCTTCTTTCTCTTCCTGTTTCCTCTTCTTTCTTTCTTTCTTTCTTTCTTTCTTTCTTTCTTTCTTTCTTTCTTTCTTTGCCTGCCTTTTTTTTCTTTCTTCCTCTCTTTCTCTTCCTTCTTTCTCTTTTTTTCCTTGTCTTCCTTTTTCTTTCCTTCTTTCCTTCCTCTTTCTTCTTTCTCTTTCTTTTTCTTTCCTTTTTTTCCTTTCTCTTGTTTCCTTCCTCTTTCTTCTTTGTCTTCCTTCTTTTTTCTTTCTTTCTTTCCTCTTCCTGTTTCCTCTTCTTTCCTTCTTTCTCTCTTTCTTTGCTTCCTTTCTTCCTTTCTCTTCCTTCTCTTTTTTCTTTCTCTCTTTCTTTCCTTCTTTCTTTCGCTCTCTTCCTTTCTCTTACTTCTTTCTCTCCCTTTCTCTTCCTTCCTTCTCTCTTTTTTCTTTCTCCCTTCCTTTTTCTTTCCTTCTTTCTCTCTTTTGCTTTCCTTTTTCTTTCCTTCTTTCTCTTCTTTGCCTTCCTTTTTTTTCTTTCTTCCTCTCTTTCTCTTCCTTTCTCTTTTTTCCTTCTTTGTCTTCCTTTTTCTTTCCTCCTTTTTTCTTTCTTTCTCTTCTTTCCTTCCTCTTTCTTCTTTCTCTTCCTTCTTTCCTCGTCTTTCCTTCTCTTTCTTTTTCTCTTCCTTCCTTTTTCTCTCTCTCTCTCTCTTCCTTCCTTCTCTCTTTTTCTCTCTTCCTTCCTTTTTAAAAAAAACCTTTTAAAAATTTAATTTTAAATAAAAACCGTTCTAAAAATTAAATTTCAATTCAAAATTCATTCAAATTCAATTAAACACAATTAATTAATTCTATTCACAATTACTTTAACTTCAGTTAATGCCTATAATTTCTGTCATGTGAGTTTAACAAAAATTTTATTCAGAAAAAGTTTTGCACACGGCTTGAAAATTTTGCACACAAGCCACCAAACCTTAGAGGGAACATTGGTCCAGACACCTAGGGTATGTCTACATTTGAAATTTAGGTCGACTTAACGGCTAAGTCAATTTATTAAGTCAACCTAAAACCGGTGTGGATGCCCTAGTCAGGGGTCTGCAACCCAAAAGATAAGAAGAGCCATTTTTGAAAATTCCTTCAATAATGAAGTGTTTTGAGAGCCACAATGGGTGTAGCCTCTTGGTGGGAGGTGCAGGGAGGTAAGCCAGGATTTCTGCTGCAGGGTCCCCTTATGCGGGGGGGAGGGGAAGCCTGGAGCTTGGCATGGGCTGCCCATGGGGTCCCTGGTGGCTGGGGGAGGCCCAGAGCCAGGCATGGGCCTTCTGCAGGATACCCCGGTGGTTGGGGGAGCCCAGAGCCGCAAGGGGGCAGCCAAAGAGCCGCATGTGGCTCCAGAGCCACAGGTTGCAGACCCCGGGCCTAGGTCAACTTAATTCCCTAAGACCGCGGCTTCCCAGCAGAAGGGAGCCCCTGCTCCCTTCTTGCTGAGGACCATGGCTTCCCGGCAAGAAAGGAGCCATGGCTCCCTTCTCCCTGGGACCCGCGGCTCCCTTTGTGCTGGGAAGCCGCAGTCCCCAGCAAGAAGGGAACCGGGGCTCTCTTCTGCTGGGAAACTGCAGCTTCCTGGGGAGAAGGGAGTCACGTGGGGCTCCCCAGACAGGGCTCCAGCAGGGAGGGAATATCCCACTGGGGCTCCAGCAGCAAGGGAATCCCCCGCCACCCCAGCTGGGGCTCCAGCAGTGAGGGAATCACTGGCCAGGGCGGTGGGAGTTTCACTCACTGCTGGAGCCCCAGCGGGGGATTCTCTCGCTGCTGGAGCCCTGGCTGGGAAGCCCCGCATGTCTCCTGTCTCCCCAGGAGCCATGTATGGCTCCCTTGTCCCAGGAAGCCGCAGCTCCCTTTGGAGCCACGGCTCTCCGTGGACCTAGCCAGTCGACTTAAGAGTCTAGTGTAGACTCTCTAAGTCGACTTAACAAGGTCTACTTTAAGTCGACCTTGTTAAGTTGACTTTACAAAGTCGACTTAGCTTTTGTAGTGTAGGCATACCCCTAGAGCCTACCTAAGCCCCAGTGGAAAACAGGCATTCCTCTACTTCTTTCACATGTGGGGCCCAATCTGCTATGCCTGTGCAGAGGCCACTCAGCAGATCGGATCCCATTCAAAATCTGGCCTGTAGAGAAGGCACCACCATAACTTTAAAAGCCAATGGTGAGAGTCCTCACCTGAGATGAGGGAGAGCTAGGCTCATTTCTTTCCATTACCAGATGAGAGAAGGGATTTGAATGGGGTTCTCCCACACCTCTGAGGACAGTGCTCTAACCAGTGGGTTCTGGTGTGGGACTCCTTCACTCTCTCCTGTTGAAGCTGTTCCACTTTGGATAACACATTAAAGAGCAAGAGGAGTGGGATGGAGAAGGGGGCTAGACTGTGGGTCTCCCATTGCCCAATTGGATCATCAGGCTACAGAGTCATTTTCATTCTTTCTCTCTCCGGCACAAGAACTCTAATGAGTAGTGATACATAGTAGAACATGTTCAAATCCCATCTCCCCCTAAGGCAAGAGAGAACAGAAGCTGGGTCTCCCATATGTAGGAATTCAGGGTAATGGGGAAGGTTGTGTAGCAAATCTTGGACGTGGCCACTGAATGGCTTTGCAAGGTTTTTCCAGTTTTGCCACAACTATCCTGATCCACAGCCACCTGCTACATTCCAGTTCCCCGAACTATTGTATTCCTCTCACATATTCCTAACATCGGCTATGTCTGCACTAGAAAAGTTGTCGACTTTGTCAAGTCGACTTAATATGGTTGACTTTGTCGACTTAAAGTCGATCTTATTAAGGCGACTTAACAAAGTCAACGTAACTTTTCTAGTGTAGACATAGCCCCTTTTCAACCTTATTAAGTCGACTTAATGCTAAAATGAGGTGTTATTAAGTCAACTTAAGCTTTCCTTAAGTCGACTTAAGGAAATGCTTAAGTCGACTTAATAAAAGCCCAGTGTGGACACGGCTTTGTTTAGGTCGACTTAAGTCTCCTTAAGTCAACCTAAGTTGCCAGTGTAGACACACCCAATGTTAATAGTGCTAAAAATAATCTGCTTCAGGTGAAAACCCAGCCCCAGTGAAGTCAATGGGAGTTTTGTCACTGACTTGCATGCAGGGCTGTCCCTTGTGGGGGGGAGCAGAGCTGGCCCACTCCACCCCCCCAGAGATCCCAATCGCCTCCCTGGTACTAGGAGCCAACCCCAAGGCTGGCCACCGGCGGAGAGCCAGCCTCGGCCCCGACCCAGGCCGGGAACCCAAGCCCACCTACCGGCTCCAGCCCCAGCCCTGGCCTGGGAACTCAAGCCCGCCTGCTGGCCCTGGCCACAGCCCAGAGCACGAGGCCACCCACTGGCAGGAGCTGGCCCCGGCCGAGGCTCCGTCTGGGAGCCGGCTGGCTGGAGACTCCAGGCCACCCCCGGGGCTCAGCTACCACTGGGAGTCTGGCTGGCCCCAGCCTGGCCAGCTGCTCCGTCCTCGGGGTGGGGAGAGCCGGCCCAGAGGCCAGGCGAAAGGCTCTCGCCCCATCCCCTCTGCCTTCAGCTCACTGCCAAAGGCAGCGGGGAGCAGGACGAAGCACGGCTGTGGGGGGGCTGCGGGGCCCACATAACCACAGGGCCCGGGGCGATCACTCCATTCACACACCCCACCCCATCCCCCCAAGGATGGCCCTGCTTGCATGGAACCAGGATTTCACCCTCCATTCTGGCTTATTTCCCCTTCCTAACTTACATTTACTCTCAAACACCAGGTTGTACTCCCAGCTAGCAACAGATTACAGAGCAGAAACAAAAAGCACTTAAACACAAACCCCCACTAATGTGCTCATTTCAGCTATTGTAAAGCCAACACTTGTATTCATACCTGCTGGTCTGATACCCAGAACTGGGCTGACAGGTTTTTCAGCACCACGTGAGAATCTCCTCAGTTCTCAGCTTCTTGCAGACACTCTGTCCCGGCTCCCACCTTTCTGAGGCATTACAGGGAAAATCACCCCTCTCATTGGAATCATGTCTTTGACCGGGATAATAATTGAGCCTCCAGTGGCATTTCAAGTCGTCTTCTGAGCTCCACTTCTGATGACATCTCTCTTGATTCTTCCCCACCAAACTCTTCCCTCACCTCCAGATCCCTTCTTATCTATTGTAGTCCCCTCAAACTGCACATAGTAACTGTATTTTCAGTTTAACCATTCCAGTCCCTTAGTCTCTCTATAAATCTCCTTTTTCTTCATCTTTTCCAGTCACATTTGCCTTTGGCTTGAAAGGGCTTACATGAGGGATCAATTTGGTATAAACTATTTTAGCGCCTTATTGCTTCAACACTTGAGTCCTGTAAGTCAAAGTACCAAGTAATAAATATAAAATAATGTCATACACTAAGCGTAATTCCCTGTCCTACCACAGAATAAGTTTAAATGAGCAATTTTTCAAGAATGTGTTGCTGAAATGCTTACCTCACCCATTCCCTCCAGAGTTCTCCGGTGACCATTATTTGAAATGTGAGTTAAAATATTCTGTGATCAAGGGCCAAGAAGGCTGAAATAAAGTCAAACTGCACTTTCAGATGTCTTACATTTTTAAATAACCTTAATTTAACCCATTTTTATCACAGCATCACAAAGTGGTGGTGGGGGGGGGGGGGCGAATGCCAAGGGCCTGACTTTGTTCTGAGTAATGATGTTGTAAATCAGAACTAACTGTTCTGGAGTCAGCGGGGTTGCACTGTTGTTAAACCCAGGATGAGATCAGGTCCCAAGTACCATTGTCTTTACCAGATATGGACTGGCCACAGAGCGTGCGTATCCACACCACATGTGCGCATCATAAGATCCTTTAATGCTCTGCCACACACTGGTTTAAAATAAAAAAGGTATTTTATATAATGCCACCTAGTGGCTGAACAGCATAATGCAGTTTAGCATTTTATAACACTAAATATTCCAAAAAACAACGAGAGTTCTGTGGCACCTTATAGACTAACAGATTTTCTTCAGCATAAGATTTCGTGGGCTATAACCCACTTCGTCAGATGCCACAGGACTCTCGTTGTTTTTTGCTGTACACAGACCAACATGGCTACCCCTCTGAAAATACTAAATATTCCGTAACTGGAAAGAAATGCGAGTAAATAGAACAAGGAATTGCAGCCGCATGCATAAATTAAGCTCTCAAATTGTATCTGCATTACAGACTATGGTAAACATATGAATAGAAAAAAATAGCCATAGAAGTAAAAGAAGCGATGCAGATACAATACTGTGTAATGTCTAGGGCTTTTAAGAGCAGAGGTACTCTACCTCCAGGCATTATCACTAGAGGTCGGTCTAGTACCTACAATCCTAGTTCAGTCATTCAAGATTATTGTATGATCAGTTAGGAAAACTTGCCATTTGGGGCGTGACAGACTGTTTCTTTATAAATAGCTTTAACATGACAAAATCATCTTTATCTGAATCGTTATGCTGCCAGTGAAAAGCCAGACCCCCATCCTGAAAAGAAAATAGTCAGTGTTAGCAGCTGAGAGGAACAAGTCTTAGAATAAGAACTATTGAGGGTGTTTAGTGACTGAGTAAGGCTATTAAATTCTATCAGTATTTAGTTTTAAAACCTTCCAATAGCCTCGGGTAAACACTATCATGTTAAAATGGGAGGGTAATCCTGTGGTTAAGGCACAGTTACTGGGAGTCAGGAGCCGAGAGTTTGATTCATAGCACTACCAAAGGGTTTTCCTGGTGATTTGGGGTATGACTACATTTTGAGCTGGAAGTGTAGTTTCCAGCTAATGGAACTCATTCGGGGATACTAAAGGAACTAGCTGAAGCAATTATTTTTGAGAATTCCTGGAGGGCAAATGAGGTCTCAGAGGACTGGAGAAGGGCAAATATAGTCCCAAATAGAGTATCCTAAAAAGGAGAACAAGGAGGACCTGGAGAATTACCAACCTTTCTGCTTAACTTTGATATCTGGAAAGATACTGGAACCAATTATTAAGCAATTGATTTGTAAGAACCTAGAGAATTATAGGTTTATAAGGAATAGCCAATGTGGATTTGTCAAGCACAATCATACCTAACCAACCTACTTTCCTTTGATAGGGTTACTGGCCTAGTGGGTGGAGAAAGCAGTAGACATGATAGATCTTGATTTTAGTAAGGCTTTTGATACAGTCCCATATGACATTTCATAAGCAAATGAAAACAATGTGGTTTAGATGAAATAATTATAAGGTGAGGGCATAAATGATTGAAAGACTGTGCTCAAAGAGTAGTTGTTAATGATTGCTGGCAAACTGAGAGGACATATCTAATGTGCTACCACAGAGGGTCAGTCCTGGGTCCAAAACAATTCAATATTTTCTTTAATGGTTTGGATTATGCAGTGGAGAGGATGCTTATAAAATCTGCAGGTGACACCAAGCTGGGAGAGGTTGCAAGTATCCCTGACAGATGTTCCCCTGTGCCAGTTTTTGTCTCCCTTGTTTGTGTGGCCACCCCTCCCAGGCTGCTCATGGGAATGGCTTTTTTACAGCTTCTTTGGTGCCATGGCCCTGCCTAGGTAGGAGGCCCCTTAACTATTGTTCCAGCCCTGGCTCGGCGTAGGGTGGACAATGCCCAGGAGTGCAAGACCAGAGTGGCTTGTTTTTCACAAGGGGCATGAGTCACACACCAACACCTGTGACTATGAGTCACATACCTGCAGCCCAAGACTCTGCCCAGACATGTTCCTTGTTTTGCCTGCAGTTTTCCCTGCCCTCTCTCCGCCCCTGTAATTCAGGGAGCCTATCAGAATTACCAGCGGGAACTGTTTGAATTTGTCTATAAAAGCAGTCCTTTTTGGGGCCAGACCCCAGAATAGGTTTCTGCACTGCTTCCTGGCCTGATCAACCTGGGGTCTTTGGGGGACCCTTTCTCCACTCCCGGCTAATTTTTGATTGAGCGTATCCCCGTTTTAACTCCCCTCCCATGAACAACAAATTTTCTCCTGGAGATCTCCTGAACTACGAACTACGAGCTGAACCGAGTCCTCTCTGCATTCTTCGATGCTGTTGCTGCTTCTGCTTCCATCCTTGCTGCTCTCTTGGGGATTGGTAAGATCCCTCTCTCTCAGATTCTCTCTGCCTTAGGTCGTTGGGATCGTTTTCCCCAGCGGGCAAGCTCTAAATTTACCTCGGGGTCTGTACCAGAGGCCCCCTCCTGCTCCGTGGTTCCTTTCCACCATGGTAGCATAAGCCGTGCCACTGCTGAGCCGTCTGCCTCTGTGGACCTTGCCCGGAGCTCCCTGCTCCCAGCCGTTCCAACCTCACACTGTGTTAAGTTTTACTATTGTAAGTTTGTTGCTACTGATTTGCTGTCGGTTTTTTCTCCTTAGTTTTATCTTTGTTAGATTAAGTTTTTACTATTGTGCCCCGTTATAGATCTGTTAAGATTTTTTCTGTGCCTGTCCCGAGCCCTTTGCCGCCTGGCCGTTGCCTTTCCCCTCTCCACGTGCTTTTCTCCGAACCCCCTTGCCATTGTCTGCCTCTCCGTTGCTCTCCCTTTGCTCCCTCCGCCGCTTTCCCCGACTTTCCCGAACCCGCTCTCCACTCCCTTTGCCCCCCCCCTGCCGCTTTCCCTTTGCTCCCTCTGCCGCTTTCCCCAACTTTCCCAGGTCTATCCCCTCACTGCCTTTTCCCTCTGCCGCTTGCCCCGAACTTCCCAAACCCTCTTTCCATTCCTTTGCTGCCATTTTTCTGCCGCCCGAAACCCCTGTCTGGTCTTCCCCTCAAACCCCCTGACCCCCTGTGTTTTACTGCCCAGATCCACCCTAGACCTTCCCTTTACCTCCATTCCCTTGCCCGGTTTCCCCACGCGCTCCCTCCACGTGTTACCCTGCCCCCACCTTCTAAGTTTTGCTTCCCTGGTCTGTTCCCCTGCTCACCTCCGCTCCAAGCACGCTCCAGCCCGTCTTGGGTGCCTCCACACCTAGCCTGCAGACTACCTAAAGTCTCCCCCTGCAGGGCTTTGAGGCTTACTGCAGCCTCTGCTGCTGTGTTTTTCCTTATCCCTCTGCTACTGCCTGCCCATACTCCCTGGTCATTTCCCCTGACCTTACTTTTACTGACTGTCTCTCATTGGTACAGTTGCTCTGTCTCTCATTGGTACAGTTGTTTTGTATAGCTTCAGTCATTACCTTTATTGTATTGGTTTACACTTGTAAAAAACCCCATTGGTTTCCATTTGTTCACATTGATTTACATTGGTTTATCATAACATTTACAACTATACTATCCCACTGTGACACTATACTGTTTTATAGGGAGACCCTTCTCCCGGTATCCTCCATCCCAAATTCTACATACCTTACTGCCCCATTTCATGTACCCTTGTTCACCCCCAATAAAACACCTATTGACTTGAACCTCACTAGTGTGTGTATGTGGCAGCTGCTCCCCAAGATCCTCTACCTGCTGGCAGGGTCAGCAAGCACTTTCAAGGTCAGTACTAGAATTCAAAATGATGTTGACAAATTGGAGAATTGGTCTGAATTCACAAGATAATGTTTTAATGAAGACACGTGCAAAGTACTTTGTTTAGGTAGGAAAAAATCAAATGCACAACAACAAAATTGGGAATAATTGGCTCAGTTTTGTAACACCGTCAAAAAGGCTCTTAGGTTATAGTGATTGCAAATTGATCACAAGTTGGCAATATGATGCAGGTGTGAAAATACAGCCCAGAATTATATTAGCATTTAACAGGGGTGTCACATGTAAGACAAAGGAAATAATTATCCCTTTCTATTCAACACTGGGAAAGCCTCATCTAGACTATTGTGTCCAATTCTGGGTGACACACTGTTGGAAAGAAGTGAATACATCGGAGAGGGACTGAAGAGAGCAACAAAAACGATATATTTAGAAAACCTGACTTATGTGGAAAAGTTTAAAAAAGGGGGTATGTTAAGCCTTGAGAAAAGAAGGCCGAATGGGAGACCTGACAACAGTTTTTAACTGTATTAAGGCCTGTTATAAAGAAGATAGCAATCAATTATTCTCCATGTTCACTAATGGTAGGACAAGAAGTAATGAGTTTAGATGCAATGAGGGAGGTTTAGATTAATTATTAGGAGGAACTTTCTAACCATCAGGGAAATTAAGCTCTGGACTAGTCTTCCAATAGAGGTTGTGGAATCCCTAACAAAGGAGATTTTCTAAAACATGTTAGACAAATACCTGTCAGGGACAGTCTAGGTTTACTTGGTCCTGCCTCATCACAGGGGCTGGACTAGATGAATTCTTGAGGTTCCTAAAATTCCTTTAGATCCCTTCCCTAAATTTTTATGATGCTAAGATTACATGGTCATTGACTCTCAATGGGTGTGTCTATACTTAGAAATTAAGTCGACTTAAGCTTGCTTAAATCGACTTAATTTAATCCACGTCTACACTACACTTTCCGTAAGTCGACTTAAGCAAGCACTGTGGACCTGCCCAAGGTCCCCCTGGCCCCTAGAAGTCGACCTAGGCAGCCAGTGTGGACACGCTAGGTCGACTTTGTAGTGTCCCCCCTAAGTCGACTTTAAATTTAAGTGTGGACATGCTAAGTCGACCTAAATTAACAAGTGTAGACATAGCCTAGGAGTGCACATCAAATATAATTGCTCCCTAACTGCCAATCCTGCAAGCTGAGTCCTGGAAAGGAAAGCTATGTTGTCTTGTAGTAAGACTTAGATATTTGTGAAAAATGATACTTGAAACCTCTAAAACCTAAACCACCTAAAAATATATATCCTTTACTGCTCCACCTTCAGACACACCTCACCACTGGCACAGCCACCACTCACCAAAGAAAACACACAATGCCCATATTTCATTCATACCAATAACATTTCATGCCAGAATAGATGCACAAGAATATACTTTCTCTCTCTCTATTTCTCGTGTGTGTGGGGCAAAATTATGAGTAATTGAAAATCAATCTTAAATACTGTATGTGATTCCTATACCTATTATAATTCATTCTGTAATCTGCATTTAGAGCATTCCCTAAACAGCATTTTGTTTTGTTCATTTGTGTTTGTTTTTGGTTGCTTTCTTTTATTAAAACATCCCCAATAAAATCTTTATTTAATCCTACAGCAACCTCATTGGAGTTTGGGGGTAAGCAAAATTAATATTAAAGTGCAATAGTGGTAACTAAAGAAAACTACGTAAACTCAAAAAATCTGATCCTGTTGTGTCCCATCCCATCATTGTGTTGTGCTATTGATACAGATGAAATCCTAAACAAATTTTAGTACCAATAATATTCTGCTCAGAGATGAGAACAGCATCTGAAAAACAAGTCTTAAGAAACTTCATCTAAATGTTTTATACATATTTAAGTATTCAGTAGTAAAAAAAAAATACAAGATCTCCCCTTTGTTTAAATGCATTTCCTGCCTTCTCTATTGTTATATTATGTTGTGGCAGACCTATTTATAATCCAAGAAAAGGAAAAAAAACTTCACTGGAGGCAGAAAGGAAAGAATAGCAGGAAGTGTGGCTGCCATTTAGGCAAACAGTCTAGAACTAATTGGTTTTAAAAGCTCCCCAGCTTTACTGTAGCTGCTGAGGGTAAACAGAACAGCTCTGTTTTTCTCTTCAGAATATTTAAGGGGGTGGGAAGGTGAATAATGAAAATAATGTGCGTCCCATAGAAGAGCAAAGAAAAATCCCAGCAGTTCAACACTTGTAAGAGAGGTTAGTGCGGGAGAGGGAAAGGAGAACAATATTGAAAAGGCGTGGACTGAACAAAGAAACGTGTCAAATTAAGGTAAGTGTCTCCTTAGCATTTATGCTTGTTATGCTCTTAAAGCAGTTGTCCATGGCTTAGTAGACGAGCTGCTAAAATGTATTTGCTTTGGAGAATGAATTTTGCCACACAAAAATATGTTACTAAACTAACACGGCTACAACTTTGGAATTCGGGTTTGGTTACCAAACAATTAAGGAGTCCAGGGGCACTTTTAAAGACTAACAAATTTATTCATCACATGAGCTTTTGTGGGAGAAAATCCCACTCCGTCAGACACTTTGAAGAAGTGGGATTTTCTCCCACAAAAGCTCATGTGATAAATAAATTTGTTAGTCTTTAAAAGTGCCCCTGGGCTCCTTGTTTGTTTGGCTGACCTAGACTAACACGGCTCCCCCTTTGGGGTTTGGTTATGGATCCTTAAGAGTTCCCTGTAAGCAACAGAAATCTTTGCCAAACTACAACTATTAGGTAAATTCGCTATTTCCAAAACATTTGTCTTCTGTTTGAGCTTACAATTTCTAGCCATTTTGATGGAACCTTTCTTCCCCCATAAAGAAAAACTTGGTCAACTTCAAAATGTACATTATTAAAAATGTCACAAAATAAAAGATATATTCTTGTCAAACATCTTTATAGAAAGTCACCAACCTAAAATGGAGGCATTTGAAAGTTTATATTGTTTTTTACATCCATGCTGACACATTACATATTTGGGATTACTTATTTACTTTTTCATTGCAAAATGCTGATGCAATCGTTCTAATATCTGATTCAGTCAATGGCAGAATGAAATAAGATTTTAAAATGTAGGTCTTTTGTTTTGGTTCATTATTTACATATTTTGTATCATGTCCTGACAAACATAGCACAAAATTGTGTATAAAAGCTACATTGTAAAGTGTCAGGGTATAAAATCTTACTGGATGGGAGCTAAAAAGAAGGGAAGACTCTTAATGGAAGACCTGGAAAACACAGATTTTCACTCAGTGATGGTGATCTAGACCGGATTGTTTTTTTGTTTTCTTCATTTCAAAATTGCTTTGCCTTTTCCCAGAGCAGGTGGTGGTGGTGTGACTTGAAGGCTGAATGGAAGAAATATAGGCTACGTAATGCTGAAAGATTCAGCAGTCTCCACAAGGTATGGATAGTATTATTAGTTTTTTCCTATTCTTGAATTAATCATGGGAGTGATCATTAAATAGTTTTCTGTGACACACATGAGCACTATCCCTATTACTCATGAATTACTCACATGTTATTAAGGAGTAGTGGCGTATTGTAAAATGCTGCTGGTGAGGGAAAGAAAAGGAAATGTGTAAGTTGTTATGCTGCTTTATCCTGGTAGGAGGCTGTTATGTTTAGAATCTGTTGTGGTGAAGATAGCGAGGCAGGATGTCTGCTGATACACATGGACGTGAAAAGCTGGGATAGTATAATGGTAAATAGTGTCAACCAGCACTGTTCACTAAAGACCCAACCCTGTGAGGTTCTGAGCTATGATTTCAGTGGAATTTATGGCTTTTCAACACCTCACTGTATCAAGCCCCTTACTCCATCTGGTTTAAAGCACTGTTGTTTCCTCTTTTCTAAGAGAGTGTGGTCCTGCTCTTGTGAGATGTGGAGCATCTTTGATGAGAATGAAGTCAATGGCTGCTCAGCACAGCACAGGATTGTGGTCTAGACTATTAAAATATTTGCAGTGGATGCATTGGTAGATATTACACTTTTGTGGAGAAAGTCGATAGTTAATTTGTTCTAACTCAGCTCTGCTTATGTTTGACTTCAGTAGGGGTTTTGCCTGCATAAGGACTGAGTAAAACCCGAGAAAGGATTTGGCCCATAGTTTTTATGTTGAAATAAGATAAGCTGTGCAACCCTTATTAACACAGATACCCATCTGAGAGGCTCCACTGAAGTGAGCAGGAGAGATCATTAAACTGCGTAAAGGCTGTAAAATCTATCCCAAGTGAGTGCATTCCTTTCATGAAATATTAACAGCTAGACTTCAATGACCCAACTGCACAGCAACATTATTCTCACTTTGTACAAAGAATGTGTATCAGCCTTGTCAACACCAGAAAATATAGGATGGCTTGATCACTTTCTCTACAAATATATTCAACATTCAGAATGTTTCTGGTCTGAGATGAGCACAGCAAAACTACATTTGGCTTGCACATGTCTATAGAACCTGAGACTATTGTTTAGCCGTGACAAGGAAAATGTTTGAGAACCAGCAATTTTATACTGTTAGTTTGTAATAGTTCGAATGGCTTAAAATGACAGGATTGTGCACTGAGGGAGTTTCATGTGAACAAATGTAAAAGAGCTACTAGAGAACTTACTTAGAAATTACTTAATTCATACTTTTAATAAAAACGTATACTCTTTACAACGGAGAATTAGGGATCAAATTCTGATCATATACACTGATGCAAATCAATAGAGTTACTCTAGTGTAACTGAGAACAGAATTTGTCCCATGGAGTTAAAAGAGGAGTCAGTGCAGCAGACTACTACCCACTAATCTCTGCTTCTCTCAGTATAGGGAAAGCAAAACTAAGGTAAAAATTACCTTTGCCTCCTCTCCCACTTCTTCATTTCTGCATTCAACTTGAGAACAGCGCAACTAAAAATCAAGGCCATCGTGACTGCATTAATACCAACGTCAAGTACTCAAAAATGATGAGTCAGGCACCAAAAAATCATGAGATTGTCTTAAAAGCCTTGAGATGTTTAAAAACAATAAATGTTGGGTTCTTTTTATTTGCCTTTTGGTCTTTGATATTTTAGGGATAATGTTGTCAAGCTTTTCTGTGCAACCAAGAAAGCTAGAGATTTAACTTAAACTGAAATTCTTACATAATCACATGATTCCAGGAGCTGAGGCTTTAAGAAAAAACACAAAATATAATAAGACTTGCATTAACATTGCTAGGGCTGTCAATATGGTGTCTGTGAGCTTGCTAGCTTCAGAACCCTATATGCAGAATAAAAAGATATATATCAAAGGGGAGGAGAATTCTGTATTGATGATGTAACTACCCCCAAGTGAGGGCAATAAGTCTTACTCTGCAGCCACTCCAAAATATATGATATACACTGATTTACAGGAAAAAATAAACATGTTCAAAACACACAAAACCCTTCTGGATTGTCACCATTTTGGAAAATTAATATTATTCCAAGGCCAGAAGAGATTATCATGACTATGTAGTCTGACCTTTGATATAGCACAGGACATCCCCAAAATAATTCCTAGAGTATATCTTTTAGGAAAACATCCAGTTTCGATTTAAAAATTGTCAGTGGTGAAGATTCCTCTCAAACCTTGATAATTTATTTCAATTAATTACTTTCACTATTCAAAATATATGTCTTATTTTCACTCTGAATTTGTCTAGCTTTGACTTCCAGCTGCTGGATCATGTTGTTTGTTTCTCTGCTAGATTGACAAGCCCATTATTAAATATGTGTTCCCTGTTTAGGTACTTACAGACTGTGATTAAGTCACCCTTTAACCTTTTCTTTGTTAAGATAAATAGATTGAGCTCCTTGAATCTATCACTCTAAGGCATGTTTTCTAATCCTTTAATCAGTCAGTCCCAGTATCCAGATAAACTCTTTTCAATGCACACAGGCATCTACCTTTAAAAATGAAATTGAGTTTGATACTCTTTACCTGCAGCTCCGGAGCCGCATGGGGTACACAGCGGGTGGTCTGCACCAGGGTGCAGGCTACGCCCACCACCAGGGAACCCTGTGGGGTCCTGCTCCTAGTTCCAGGATCCCTCTCCCCCATCAGGGCACCCTGTGGCAGGTGCCCTGGCCCAGCTCCCAGTTCCTGCCACCAGGAGGCTACACCCATTGCGGCTCTCAAAACACTCGGGCTACATCTACACTGGCAATTTAAGTCGACTTAAGGAGGCTTAAGTCGATTTAAATTAATCCACGTCCACACTAGGCTTTCATTAAGTCGACTTAAGAAATTCCTTACGTTGATTTAATGAAAGCTTAAGTTGACTTTATAACTACCACTCATTAGATCGACTTGAGCCTTAAGTTGACTCCTTAAGTCAACTTAAGGACGGTGTGGACGTGGAGTAACCCTTAAGTCGACTTTATTAAGTCGACTTAAGGGTGGTTAGGTCGACTTAACAAAATGGACTAAGTCAACTTAAAGCTAAGTCAACTTAGTCCACTTTGTTGTCGACTTTAATAATGTCGACTTTAAGTCGACTTAAAGTCGACCTTATTAAGTCGACTTAACAAAGTCGACGTAACTTTTCCTAGTGTAAACATAACCTTGGTTACTGAAGCAGTTTTGAAAATTGGCTCCTCTTATCTTTTGGGTTGCCGACCCCTGCCCTAAATGGTTATTAGTGACAGCAATTCATCTGACGGCTGTTCAGCAATCTGTGTGAAATGAATTAAGATGAAAACTGAAATATGAAAATTTATTCTCTGCTTATTCCACAAGGTATTTGTGCTTAACTTCCATTAGAATTATCAGGAGTTATGTTATTAAATCCCCCATGCATTAGATTGTGAATAAGCCCCAGGCTTGTCAGACATTATCTAACACAATAAAACAACATGGTAAAGAATGTTTTTTTGTTTATTTGTTTCTCCAAACAAATTGACTTTGACTTTTTTGACTTTTATATTGACTTTTCTGGTTTTTTATTGACTAGAGGGATGTAAAAAATAGATCACACAGGGAGCAATGAAATTCAAACATTTGTATTGATTTTGGTCTGTAATTATAGAGTGAGGCTGTTGGGGTTTTTATTCATCCTGCCGATCTGCATTGATGTGTCTGTGCTTAAGTGCTGTAGGCCTAAAATCTTTTTTTTTTTTAACATTCACAAAATGAAGTATTAAAATCAAGTTGTATTCTAAGATAAGTTGATAACTACATTAAATGCACAGGCAAAAAATATTTTGCTCTGTGAGTTTAAGAGCTCAGGAACATATTAGGTTAGAATGTGAATTTCAGTACAGCCCCAAACAAGAGGTGATGCTATAAACTGCAGGCTCTTATGAGAAGTTTCAGGAGACACTGGGTAAAATCCTGTCCCCATTGAAGTCAATGGTCTAAGTTTTATCAAAGCCAAGAATTCACTGACATCCTGATGAATCATAATTCCTTCCTTTCTCCCTCCTTGCCCCTGAGCAGGTAATAATTTACACTGACCTATATCATCAATTAAATAAGCCCCTAGCCCCCCCATAAGATAGCTGTTTGTACTCTAAATCACAATCTGGCCTGTAACAGGGCTCTTTGCCCTTTAAGGGCTGGAGCCAGCCAACCCAGACTATTAAGCAGGTATATCTGGGTTGAATCAGCTAATTCCCTATAAAGAGCAGCAGGTGAGGGCAGGGGCAGGGGCAGGAAAAGGAAAAGTAAAAGTGGGACTGGGACTGGGACTGGGACTGCGACTGCTTCAGGAATGAGTCTCTACCTGGAAGTTAGAGCCAGGTAGGGCCTGACAAACAGGCTGAAAGGCCTGGGAATAAGGTGAATTGGAGACTGCTGGCTGTGAGCAGGCTCCAGCAAAGGGGTCTAGGTTTGGTGTTTCCTTACTGAGATAACAGGGAGGAAAAGCCTGGGAGTGACCTGTCAAGAGGGTAAAACTGATGAACTGTGTTTTTAGATTTTGAGTTTTATTTTGGGGCTTTATTTATGTAACTAAATCTGGACCACAGAGAGGGGATGGTGCATAAGCAAGCAACTCCTGAGTGGAGTATAAGAAGAGAAATTGTTCACAGGGGGTTGCAATGGCCGGCTGGCCATCAGTGGGTGCATGGAAGGTGGCCGACCCCACTACATGGTACAATAACCTTATAGGAAAGCAGCAGACTCTTGGAAATGCAGGTGTTTAGTAGATGGTAGTAAAGTAAGACTTCCTAGAACACATGCAGACACTGCTTTGTTTGTATTTTAAAAAAAAAAAAAGGTGCTGGTACTCATATCTTGATGGTAAATTTAGAAGATGCCTCTCCTACCCCTCTTTTTCTTGTGCCATGCCTCTTCTTCCTGCAGTGTGCTCCTTTTCCCTGCTGACTCTGCCCCCACAACTGGGCTGGCAAAAAAGGTTCCAGTATTCTGTACCCCTCTGTACCATCACAAAAAAAGCACTGCATATGGATATGGTTATCTATGCAACAGCCCCGTAGAGCACACGGGGCAGGCGGTGGGAGAAGAGAAGGGAACACATTGTGGGGAATTAATTGCCTGAGAAAGTGCTTTCAGTCCTGGGTGTGTCAGTAGTGCAAAGATATTGACAAGCCACCTGCACTTAAAAGAAGCCCAACAACAGATGCTAATGCAGATTTAAGAAGAAATATTTCGGGTGTTAAATATGTATAATTGGCTACGTGCTGACTAAGGCCAGAATCCTACGAATGTTTGTTCAGGTGTTTAACATCAATATGGTGAGTCTTCACGTTATGAATCTGTTGAAGTATAGAGTTTAAGACCAGATGGTGCCATTAGATCATGTGGTCCAGGGGCTCTCAACCTTTCCAGATTATTGTACACCTTTTAGGCGTCTGATTTGTCTTGCATATCCCAAGTTTCACCTCACTTAAACTACTTACTTACAAAATCAGACACAAATACAAAAACAGTGTCACAGCACACTATTACTGAAAAATTCCTTCTCATTTTTACCATATAAAAATAAATCCGTTGGAATACATTGCACTCACGTTTCAGTGCATAGGATAGAGCAGTGGTTCTCAACGTGTTTTGTGTTGCGACGCGGTTGGTGGCATGTGCGACAGTGTGTGTGACACAATCTTCCACCCATGGCCAAAAAAGGCCCCCTGCTGTCCAGACCAACCCCACCATCCAGCCCCAGCTGCTCCACCCCCACCCCACCGCCTGCCTATCTGCTGGGAAGCTGCTGTGGCAGAGAGGTTCTGCCAAACTGTGGCTCCTGGGGATGTACATGCTGGCTCCTCATGACATGGTAGTATGTTGCAACACACTGGTTGAGAACAGCTGGTATACAAAATAATATAAATGAGTCATTGTCTGTATGAAATTTTAATTGGCAGTTTGCAAGTGCTTTTCACGTAGCCTGTTGTAAAACTAGGCAAATATTTAAATGAGTTGATGTACCCCCTAAAGACTTCTGGGTACCCCCCAGGGGCATGCATACCCCTGGTTAAGAACCACTGATCTGGTCTGACCTCCTATATATATCCCAGGCCACTAAATTTCCCACACTGAGCCCCATAATCGGCTTAACATAAAGCTTGTGCATAATTGCTTGCAAAAATCAACATAACATTCTATAAATATTTTAAAAGTCTCAGAATGATGAGCCTTATTTAGGGTGATATAAAGCATTTCATTTTAAGTAGACGTTAAATGGTGCATAGGCTTGTGCTAGATTTCATCATGGGGTGAATTTCACCCTTTTCGTGGAAAATAGACTTCCTTTTTTACAGAATAAATAGCTTTTGCTGATGGTGCATTAAATCTTTTTGCCCAGCATTCTTGGTACTATTAATGTACTCTACCAGTATAATCCTTCATTGTGTTGCTCTACTGTTCTGGACTATTCTGTAACATGTTGCAGTTGTTTAATAAGGGGGGTTTTCAAGGGTTGAGTAGCTTAGCAATAAAGGAAGAGGGAACTTGAGGCAGCATCCACACAACTGAATTTGAAAATATTCTTTACTGATTCAGAACCAGGGGAAGGCAAAGCTATGGACTGGTTCTGGATTTTTCAAAAATACTTTTTCTTTGCAGTTAAAGCTAGTTCCAGGCCAAAGCTACATGACCAGGCTCTTCCTGCTCTCCCCACAAGGCAAATAATGAATTAATTTTAGAGACTAATAGTTGAATATCCATACTGCTTTCATCCTAATGTGATTTCATAGCTACATGACCTGTACTGAGTCCTGGACACAGTAAAACATTTTATTTGTATGCACTGTAAAGGTGAATAGATCTTCATATGGCAAACTAAGGAAGACAGCATTTTATACTGTTAAAGGCCATAACTGGAAATCTCAGCAAAGGCCTGTATTCAACCAAACTGAACAACTTCAAAAGTCTTGCAAGTAGGGATTATAAATTAGGGGCTAGGTTAGGGAGTAGAATGTCACAGGTGACGTGACTTGCTTAACCTCACTGGCACAAATGGTGAGCACTGTAGTTACAATTGCTTAGAAAGCCAGGTGAAGTACTGCATATTCTCTAGTTTTACTGACTTCAGATGTTTTCCTGCAGAGCTAATGAAGGCGCTTCAAAAACTCAAAACATCGGGGGGAAAAAAATCATTTTGTTTTTTTAGACCAGCTCTTGTTTTTAGCAGCTTTCTGGATCAAGTTTCTTAATCGGCTCTTTCCCTCTTTTGTAAATGGATTGTTTTAAGTTGTGGGTACTTTGGTGCAAGGTAGAAGATCAGGTATCTCAGCCTATGCCCATCTCATAATGCAGATTGTACAATCAAGATTCTCAGTGTTAGGAGCTGTTGTGATGCTCTGGTTGGTAAAACTTTTATAAAGAGTGACAAGACAGAACATTTTTCACCTGCTCATGTATAATGCAAAACTCTGTAAATAACTATCTTGTAATCTAGCTTTGTTTTGGAAAAAACTCTCTGTGCTGGATAATTAACAATATGGTGATTCACAAACATCTTATGATATGCTATGAATCTTTCAATATGAACAAGAGAGATTGGGCTGATTGGGGAATAAAAGGCCCCTTCTTATAAATGTTATGCATCATTTATGTGGACTTTTAATCACACTGTACTTGGAAAACTGTGAGATGCATCTGACTATGAAAGACAGAGAAGCACTATTTCCAAGTTATTTATTTGTCTTTCACTTAATGTAAGCATGAACATTGTTACCCCGAAACTTCCCAAAAGAGGGGGGGGGGGGTCAGATAGGCAGTCTAGTCTTGTAGATGTCACAGGTCAGAGCCATGAAATTTGGTCCTAACTCTGCCACACTTCTGTAGCACCTTTGGTAAAGTTATAAACTCACTGTGTTTCAGTATTCTCTTCTGTAAAATGGGGTTGATATTTCCTAAGGGTGTTGTGAGGAGAGAGAATATTGAATATTGCCCCCCAAAATGCTACAATTCAATAGAATTTATTTCAATCTATAAAATGACAAAAGGCACCTCAGTAAGTTTAGGTACCTCTGAGAATTATTTAAATATATTAAGTCAGTATACCAAAATAAATATTGGCCCCACAGCATCTTATCATTCTAAATAACCACCCCTCATGAAAAATGGTACATTTGTTTTGACTCTTAACACCCACTTTGTGCTCACTTCCCACAAACATTCTAATTAGTATGTTTACTGGCAAACGTGCAGCTTAAAAATTCTTGTTTTAGCTAGATTGCAAAACATTTGTGGAAAGTAAATTCTAAATTCACAAATGTGAGCATGCTCACTGGACCCTCCTGCAGCTCTGGGTTGGGGCATGCTCAGTGGGGACAGTGCAGCCTGCTCAGCAGATGGTATCTGTGAAGCACTGGAGCATACCCAGTATAGATGACTCTTCAGAGCATTTAGCTAGCAAACTGACTGGTGTCTGAGCATGTGCACACTGAGATTTTTAAAAGGCTTGTTACTCAGCCAAATTTGGGTGAATTTTCACAGGACCATCAAAAGGCACCCAATGCCAGGCTCAGCTCTCTCCCACATTTCTGTTCCCTTCCCTGAAGTGTGAAGTGCTGCTACTGCTTCTGAACAAAACTGTAAAGATTTAACATGGCAACACAGAATACTTCTTCTGTCACTTGAGAATTAGATTTTGCTTTAATTTTAAAAAAGTCAACTTGAGGCAGACACACAACAATTAAATTCTTGTAAAGTTACTTGTAACTGAAAACAAGACCTTGTAATGGAAAGTGTTGCTCAAGCTTATTTGTAAGCATTGCTACCTGCACCTCCTACAATTAATCGACAAGTAGTTTCTAATGTAGAGAGCACATATTTCAAGACATAAGCACTAAAAGTAGAATTCAGTTGACATGTTGCCTCTTGCTCTACATCTCTTGACTTGACTAGATCAGTGCTTGATTTCTCAACCTTAACATTGCTATACATCTTTCTCCCCCCAGTAATATCAGTCTTGATAGAATCATACATAAATGCATGCACCTGTTTGCATTACTATAGTGCCCCAGAGCTGAAAATTTTGTAGAATTTTGTATTTAAACTATTCTTTAATATAGCTTATAGATGCTTCAAAGTGACTCAGCTTGCTATAAAACTGATAACCCTAGACTTCAAGATTTACTTTTCATCATGTCCTTCAGATGCTCTTCAGCTGAACAACTTAATGTGAGAGCTGTTAGGTTATTTATAGTAGGCATTTTAAATCACACTTGGATATTTATAAAACATCCTGTCCCATAAAGACTTCCACAGTTTGCTTTCCTTCAGTTCTGTTGCTAGTGAAAGGATATGCATTATTTGGACCAGTGAAGTAGATCAGTAAGCCTGGCAGCTATTCATTAGTCTTGGATTCCACATAGTCTAATGACTACAGGAAGCTAGAAAATGGATGTATTTTATGGACTGAAACCGCAGCTACTGTAAATTGGCTGAACTCTATTGAAGGTATGGAGATTTACGCCAGCTGAGAATCACACATTCACTATTTGAACTGTAGAAGGTTGGGTGGGGTTTTTTTTGTTTTGTTTTGTTTTAAATCTGGGGTAAAAGGTTTTAAAACCCCACAGAGCCTACAAAATGATACTCCCCAAATGCCAATAATTCACAAGATAATTTTATGATCTGTACAGAGCTGAGTACATTATCAGGGCTCAAATGAATAAACTTTCATATTAAACTTTCATAAACATTCATCATACTTTTCATATTAACAGAGCTATTACACACTTCTAAAAAGCTAAAAATCACTTAATAGTAAAAACAAGACATAAAATATTGAAAAAGGAGCGATTTTGCTCTTTTATTATTTATTCATGGCATTAACAGTGTGTTAGGTGCTTTATTTTGCAAAATACACAATGAATGACTTGCAATTGACCCCAAGATGAACCAAAAGAATAATGTAACTTCTCCATTTTCTTCCATTATTTTGTGGTTTGTTTTTTTAAGTTAGATACATTTTGCTTGACTTTTTACCTTATATTTGCCTGTGCAGTGATTCATGCCCAGAACCTAGACTTCAGCCCAAACCCAAATGTCTACACTGCAACTTTATAGCCCCACAGTTTGAGTCCTGTTGAGCCAGAGTTACCTGACCTGGGCCAGTTGTGGGTATTTTATTGTGCACATCTCAGCACACAGGATGGACCTACTCTGGGAAGGAATCAGTGAAAAAAGGAGGCCATTCGCTTCCTTTGTTGCAGAAGTTGGAAAGTTTGCAGTGAATCAGGCAGGGGATTCAGGAAGAGAGGGGCTATTTTCCTGGTTAAGGCTGCTGAATGCCACCATAGAGATGTGGATTCTGTCTCTGTTACAGTGGTCCTTTGGGTGCTGGGAGAGTCACTTTACATCAAATTTTTCCCAGACAGTCAATTTTGCCAGCTTTCCTTACAGGTCCCCCAGTGACCCTTCCTTGTAGGAATGTCACTGTGGTCATCTGTCATCAAAGGCAACTATTGCCATCACAACCAGGGTACTAGTGACTCTCCACAGGTATGCAAATGAACTGGAGGGAGGGAGTGATGAGTGGCTGATTAGCTCTGATGTCACTATATTATTGCTCAAGTAGCAGGAGATGCCAGCAAACATGTATTTTGGGCAGGAGGATAGATAAAACTTTTCTAGTTTTCCCCTAGTTTCCTTAAAAAAAAAAATACAAACAGGGTTATTCTGAAAACTTGAACTAGTGGCTGAAATTTGTTTCCAATTCATGGCATGCTACAAAAAGGGTTCTGGAAAAAGGTGACACACCTGAAGAAGTACAGACCCTCTCAAATAGAAAATTCTGTTGCTTCCTTATCTTTGCTGGCCATTATCTTTGAGAACTCGTGAACAGGAGAGGTCCCGGAGGATTCGAAAAAGGCAAATATAGTACCTAACTTCAAGAAAGGGAAAAAGGAGGATCCAGGGAACTACAGACCCGTCAGCCTCACCTCAATCCCTGGGAAAATCATGGAGCAGGTCCTCAAGGAATCCATCCTGAAACACCTGGAGGAAAATAGAGTGATCAGGAACAGTCAACATGGATTCACCAAGGGCAAATCGTGCCTGACCAACCTGATTTCCTTCTATGATAAGATGACTGGATTTTTGGATGCAGGAAGAGCCATTGACGTGGTATACCTCAATTTTAGCAAGGCTTTTGATACGGTTTCCCACAGCATTCTTGTCGTCAAGTTAAGGAAGTATGGGTTGGACGAGTGGACCGTAAGGTGGATGGAAAACTGGCTAGATCAACGGGCTCAGTGCGTAGGAATCAATGGCTTGATGTCTAGTTGGCAACTGGTAACGAGTGGAGTGCCCCGGGGTTGGTCCTGGGGCCAGTTCTGTTCAACATCTTCATTAATGATCTTGATGATGGGATAGACTGTGTGTTTAGTAAGTTTGCAGATGACACCAAGCTGGAGGGAATGGTAGATACTCTGGAGGGCAGGGACAGGATCCAGGGAGACTTGGACAAATTGGAACACTAGGCTGAAAGAAACCTCATTAGGTTCAACAAAGACAAATGCAAAGTCCTGCACTTAGGATGCAAAAATCCCATGCACTGCTACAGGCTAGGGTCCGATCGGCTAAGTAGCAGCACTGTAGAAAAGGACCTGGGGGTTATGGTGGATGAGAAGATGAATATGAGCCAACAGTGTGCCCTTGTTGCCAAAAAGGCCAATGGCATATTAGGCTGCATCAGTAGGAGTATTGCCAGCAGATTGAGGGATGTGATAATTCCCCTTTATTCGACCCTCGTCAGGCTGCAGCTTGAATACTGTGTCCAGTTTTGGTCTCCCCACTACACAAAGGATGTGGACAAATTAGAAAGAGTCCAACGGAGGGCAACAAAAATGATTAGGGGGCTGGGGCACATGACTTATGAGGAGAGACTGAAGGAGCTAGGCTTATTTAGTCTACAGAAGAGAAGACTGAGGGGAGATTTGATAGCAACCTTCAACTACTTGAAGGGGTGCTCCAAAGAGAAGGGAGCTAGGCTGTTCTCGATGGTAACAGAGGACAGAACAAGGAGCAATGGTTTCAAATTACAGCTGGGGAGGTCAAGGTTGGATATTAGGAAAAACTTCTCACTAGGAGGGTGGTGAAGCATTGGAATGGGCTACCGAGGGAGGTGGTAGAATCTCCAGCTTTGGAGATTTTTAAGGCCCGGTTTGACAAAACCCTGGCTGGGGTGATTTAGTGAGAGTGGACCTGCTTTTTAGCAAGGGCTTGGACTAGATGACCTTGTGAGGTCCCTTCCATCCCTATGATTACAGAACCTTTAATAGATGAGATGATGCCCACAAAGGAAAGAACCAAGCTTGGAGTCCTAGGGTGCATCAATACAGCTGTTAAAAATTCATGGCTGGTCCATGCTAGCTGATGCAGATTCCCCATGACAGACATTCAGACTCAGTTTACAGCCTGAATTCTGGCACTCTCCTACTTCACAGGATCATAGGGCCTGTGCCAGCCACAGTCAGATCATCTACACCAGCAGTTCTCAAGCACTGTGTCAGGACACAGTATTGTACCTCCACACAGCATTAAGTGTGTCACGGAGAGCCAGGTGGAGTGAACTGGTGTGTCCTGTAGGGTAGCACATTCCACTAAGCATGTCTTGACCCACAAAAGGTTGAGAATCACTGACTTACACCACAGTTAAAACAGCCTCTTAGCTTGAGTCAGCTAGCACAGGCCAGCCATAAGTTTTTAACTTCAGTGCCACAGCAATTCTCAACTTCTGTCATGATACATTACTGTGTCACCACACAGCTGTTCAGTGTATTGTGGAAAGCTGACAGCCACTCACTGGAGTGCAGCAGCAGCTTCCTGATAAGGGTGCTAGATTTGCGGCTGGGATGCTGGTGTGTCCTGTCGGGTCACAAATGCCACCAAGGGTGTCGTGACCCACAGAAGGTTGAGAACCGCTCATGTGGATGTACCCTTAGAGCCACAGCTGTGCTGTAGGACTGGCAGTTAGGAGAAAAAAAACAACTTTTCACTTGTAAATTGACTGCCTTTATTATGGAATCATTTATAGCCCACTGTATCTTTTTTAGAGTCACTTTTCAGACTACACTTGCACAATACAGTTAATGAGACAAATCAGGTCCTTCCTTAGGCCAAAATCATTCCCTAAGGAGAAAAACTTGCATGGGAGGGGGAACCCCCTGAGCTTCTCTTTTGGGCGTTTCCATCAGATCATTTTGACAGGGATGGGGTTTGCCCTTCCCCACCCCTGTGAAAGGAGTAGGCATTTCATCCCCAAAACACATGGCTTTCCTGAGAACAGGAGGGGGTCACCAGGTCCTGCCTTCTGATCCGCTGCAGCTTTCTTCCCAACTTGTTCAGGGCTGATGAGGACTTCGCTTGCCTGCCCCGCACAAAGAGAACGCCTCCCCCCACAAATTCAAAGGGGTAGTTTTAGTTTGTTTGGTTTTCCCCCCAAAAGGGGAGGGAGGCTTCATCACAGAAAAAGGGGCATGGGGATAATAATGCATGTCACACACCTTACAGCCCTACCCCCTTGGCATGCATTGACCCCCAGCTCTACAGACAGCCATCTTCCCATGTACAGATGGGAAGCAGACAAGGCATCATGTAGGAAGTACATTTTGGATTTAACATCAGTGAGCTTTTTTAAGCTTTCATTTAACTTTTAGAAAATACAGAGAACTTCTAGAAAAACTGCAGCTTTACAGTAATAATGTGGGAAAGTAACAGGCGCAAAGATAATCAGAATGAAGGCTGAGAACCCTCTCTATGCCTCATACGGTAGTAGCGGTCCCTGCTGTAGTGTATGCTTTCAGAACATGTTATATCTACGGCACAATATGGAAGATAAAGGACAAAGGGACAGCCTGAACTTATCGCTTATTCGCTTTTGTTGCCTTAAGTTGGACTCTTAACGTAACTGATCTTTGCTTTATGCATGCTCTTATCATTAATAGTAACTGAATTAGTTAAATTAACTTGACATTGCTTTAGACAATTCCCTGAATTTGCCTGATGGAGTTCACTGGAATATTTAATCAATAAATGTGCAGTTATGAAAACAATGCATTTTAAATTGAGATTCCATGAATTTCTAGTCTGCTTAGGTTTTACAGTATCAAGAATAGCAGATTGTCATCTTTGTTACTCTGATATAAATGCAGGGGTCTCTAAAGTTGTGTACTTATTCTAGAATTACACTGCTATATGTGAAATGTCAGTCTAAACAATAGTGGCACTGCTGATCCTTTACTAAAAAAGGCAAGCAGGAAGGATCATATACAGGTGAAATTGAAATGATACAATAAAACAAAGAAAAGATCTATTGAAAAGGGAAAGACAGATAATTCTACCAAGTACTAATCCCCATTCTGCTCTCAGAGCTCCATTAGTAGCTCACTTTAATGAGTTGATCATGCTGACATCTGGAGAATGTGGGAGCTGGTATCAAGGCCTTATCAAAGCTCGGAAATGTTTGCTGCCTGGTACAGGTATGCTGCATAGTCCCCTAGCTTATATTGACAGAAGTTTGTTTTGTTTGCATGTACTGGGTGGGGCGGGGGTGTTAAACCAGTAGAGCTTAATCCAGTTCCCTGAACGGAATAAACTATGCTGGCAAAATTTAAGGATTGAGCAAGCGTCAATGAGAGAAACTGTTTCTAAAAACATTCTTGGAACCAAAACAATCTTTCCAAGATCATTTTCCTCCCTTCCCCCCAGGTGTGCCAGACCAGTGGTTGACATAAGTGAGCTTATATCAGTTTTTCACCACCTTGATCCTGAAAGATGCTTGGATTCATTGTACGTCCAATACAAGTTAGAGCAGTTCTGAGACTGCACTGACAAATGCTCATGAATATTGATCCGGGCACAGCACTGTCAGGTGGGCATCACATTCCAGCCTTGCTCCCATCTACCTCGACACGTCTGTTCCAATCCTTGCACTCTGTGGTAGGCTGAGGGCAAGAACCGGCATTACGTTGGTACTACACCATTGGAATCCTCAGGTGATCCCTCAAGGCTTGTGCAAGAGATTGCAGCTGGAGATTGTTCTGTGCATGTTCCGCAGCTCTGTTCCTGTTGGGCTGTGGGAATGGTACAGAGGACCTGGAATCTGGCCCAAGATTGTTTGTGTTTTAAGATAATCCTAAGAAACACTCTACAAACTTTGCAACACTTACCTGAAGTTTAGTCAGAGGAAATGCAGTGCTATGCCCCCCTGGGTCAGCCAGACAGTCACATGTCTAATGCTTCTTGTCTGGCAGCAACTCAGACACCCTAGCTTCTCTGTCTATCTTCTCCTTCCCCTTCTTTCTGGTTACATCTTTAGAAGTTTGTTTGATTAGCCTAACTAATCATGAGACAGTCCCAGCCTTCCAAAGCATTGTCTCCATTAAGAGACTACTATTTTCATACAGCTGTTTTCCCTAGTCATTCCTCACTGTAATCATGGTGTTGAAGACACACTGTAGGTGCCAGATTCTCCAATATCCCAAGTCCCTGTGAGGGTGTACAAACAGTGGATGTCTGAACTTTGTGCACCACTCACTTTCTGGAAGACTGTCCCTAACAGAGGAGTTTTTTCAGGATGTCCCTTACCTAGCTGATAGCTCCTGCGTTTAGAGAGACAGGAATTGTCATTTTTTTTCATAATACCAGAATTTCTACTCTAGATGAAATCTAAATAGATCTGTCACAATATCACATGCTCAAATCCAAACAACACTGTCATTTGTGTTTTCTGCTTCCGTAAGCCAAAGTCTCCTGGTTCCCACTACACCACCCCTTCTTTTCAGAGAAAAGTGGCAACAGCTTGCTTCTGTTTTTATGGTATGTTGGGGCTACATTGAAAATCAGCTCTAATCAGATCTGACTCAGAGGATCCTATCCCACCAGCACAGGGGGATCTCTGATGGTCACCCTATCACTTCAAGGTACTGCTGAAGGAAAAGGGGTGTTTTTACAGTAATGGTCCTTTGGAGTCACGGACAGATGATGTAAGTTAGCATACAAGTAGGGAGACAAAACAAAACAAAACTGAAAGCTACTTTCCCCTGCCCCTTGTACTCCAGTTGCACAGCTGTCAGCAGGGTATGGGAAGGCTGGATTTCAGCTCCCAGAAAACCACCGATCAGCTGAAAAGGCAGCCCTAAGCCAGGGTCTGGATAATCAAAACATTGTACACAGTATTTTAGATGAAAATTGAATTAAACAGTTTTGGATGCTCATCCTCACAAAAGGCACTGCTGCTAGAGACTCTCCATCATATCTTTTCACCCTAGCCATTGTCATTCAGAATTTGTTCTATTGGTATATCCAGCTTCTCTCAACTGCTTGTTATCTTTACTATTAACTGAGCACCAGTGCTGGATGAGCCTCTGTCACCTGCAGATTCCCAATCTGTCGCCACAGAAGCTCCATCTGGTTAGCGCCATAAAACAAATCTTAAGAAAAAACCATTTGAGCGACTGCTAGTTTAAGGTGGATTGTCAAGAGCCCAAGCTCCTTAGACGCTCAATTGCCATTGCCGTATGCTGCTTTATTTTACCCTGAATTCTTACTTTACAATCTGTCTTCCTCAAGGGAAGATGCTCTTGTGTTTAAGGCAGGACATCTACAGTCTGGCTGATATTCCTAGCAATGCCTCACACTTCCTCTGTCACCTTGGGTAAGTCAGTTAAGGCCAAAGTTGTAAAGGTACAAGAAACTTAGGTACCAAGTGGGACTACGCACTTTTGAAAATCCCATTAGGTGCCAATCTGCATCTCTAGGATATTAGTTCCAATGGGGTAGCCCTGTTAGTTTATTGCACAAAAACCAAACAGAGTCCTGTGGCACTTTTAAAGACTAAAAATTTATTTATCATATGAGCGTTCATGGGAGAAAATCCCACTTCATCAGACGCTTTGAAGATGGGAAATTTACAGAATGGGAGGAAATTAAATGCAGGGAAGTGTCTGACATAGGATCAGGTCAGTCTGTAACAGCAAATCAAAATAGGTGTTAGGATTCAAACACTGGGGAACAGCACATAGAGGAAAGTGAGGTCAAATCATCTGTTGTAATGAGACAAAAATCTGTAGTCCCTGTTTAACGCCAAGGCACTGACTCGAATTTCCATATAAATTCGAGTTCTGCAGTTTCTCTTTGAAGCTGTGATTTGTTACTCATCTGTTTCAGCACAGTTATTAGCAAGTTATCAATGGAGTGAGCAGAGAGATTGAAGTGTTCCCCTATTGGTTTTTTAGTGTTGCAATTTCTGATGTCAGATTTGTGTGCATTTATTCTTTTGCGCAGAGTCTGTCCTGTTTGTCCAATATGTAAGGCAGAGGGGCATTTCAAGCACATGATGGCATAAATCACATTGGTGGATGAACAGGTAAATGAGCCCTTGATGGAGTAGGTGGCTTGATTTGGTCCTGTGATAGTGTCTTTAGTGTAGATATGAGGGCAAAGTTGGCAGCGTGCTCTGTTGCAGGGATATGTTCCTGCTTTAATGTTTCTGTAGTTTGATCTGTAGTTGCTGGTGAGTATCTGTTTCTTCACTTCTGGGGGTGAGTACTGTAGTGTTAAGAATGCTTGATAGAGATCCTGAAGCTGTCTGTCTCTGTCTGAGGGATCGGAGCAAATGCGGTTATATCTTAGGGCTTGACTGCAGACAATGGATCATGTGGTGTGCCTTGGATGAAAGTTCGAGGGATGTAGGTAACTATAGTGATCAGCAGGTTTGCGGAATAGGGTGGTCTTTATGTGCCCATCACTAATTTGCACTGTACTGTCCAGAAAGAGGATCTCCTGTGTGGAGTGTTCCAGGCTAAGTTTGATTGTGGAGTGGAAATTGTTGAAATCTCTATGGAAATCTTCAAGGGCATCCTTACCGTGGGTCCAGATGATGAAGATGGCATCAATATAGTGTAAGTAAAGTAGAGGTGCTTTGGGATGAGATGTGAGGAAGCGTTCTTCTAAGTTGGCCATCAAGATGTTGGTGAATTATGGGGCCATGCGGTTACACATAATAGTGCCACCAACTTGAAGGTATAAATTATCTTCAAATCTGAAATGGTTGTGGATGAGTACAAAGTCACAAAGTTCAGCCACAAGTTTTGCTGTGGCATCATCTTGGATAGTTCTTCTAATGGCTTGTAATCCATCTTTGTGTGGGATGTTGGTGCAAAGAGCCTCTACGCCCATAGTGGCCATGATGGTATTTTCTGGAAGTTCACCAATTGACTGGATTTTTCTCAGGAAATCCATAGTGTCTCTCAGATAGCTAGGTGTGTTGATAGCATAGGGTCTGAGGAGAGAGTCCACATAGCCAGATAATCCTTCTGTAAGCGTGCCAATGCCTGAGATGATGGGGCATTCAGAGTTTCCTTTTTTTATGTATTTTAGGTAATAAATAGAATATCCTTGGTCGGGGTTCTGGCAGTGTGTCTGTCTTGATTTGTTCCTGTGCTGCTTTGGGGAGTTTCTTTAGTAGGAGGTGCAGTTCCTTTTGGTATTCCTTAGTGGGGTCAGAGAGGAGTGGTTTGTAGAACGTTGTTTATCAGCCTCCTGATTGTAATCCGATTTATTCATGATGACGACGGCGCCTCCCTTGTCAGCCTCCTTAATAATAATGTCAGTTGTTTCTGAGGCTCTGGGTGGCATTGCGCTCTGCATGGCTGAGGTTATGGTGTAAGGGATGATGTTTGTCCATGATTTCGGCCTTTGCCCGGTAGCAGACACAATCTATATAGAAGTCTAGTCTGTTGTTCCGGCCATCAGGAGGAGTCCACGTCGAATATTTTTCTTGCAATTTTGGGAGGAAGGTATCTGGAGGTCATTGTGTTCTACATTGGTGGTGATGAAATATTCCTTGAGTCTGAGATGGTGAAAGTAGTTCTCCAGGTCACTGCAGAATTGTATCTTATGTGTGGGAGTGGTGAGGCAGAAAGAAAGTCACCGAGATAGCACAGATTCCTCTGCTGGAGCAAGTGTGTAGAACGAAAGATTAACAATGTTGTTCGGTGGGGTAAAGGTGCTGTTATTCTCCTGTGGGGTGCATCAGAGTTTAGACAGTTTGGTGTCTTTTTTTCTTCACACAATCCATTGTCTACAGTCAAGCCCTAAGATACAACGGCATTTGCTCTGGTCCCTCAGACAGAGACAGACACCTTCAGGATCTCTATCAAGCATTCTTAAAATTACAGTACCCACCCACAGAAGTGAAGAAACAAATTGACAGAGCCAGACAGGTACCCAGAAGTCAACTTCTACAGAAGAAACCCAAGAAAAAAAAACAGAATGCCATTGGTCACCACCTACAACCGCCAAGTCAGACTTCTTCACCACATCATTAAAGATCTACAGCCTATTCTTCAAGATGATCCCTTACTCTCTCAAGGCTTGGGAGACAGACCTCTCCTTGCTTACAGACAGCCCCCCAACCTTAAACAGATACTCACCAGCAACTACAGATCAAACAACAGAAACATTAAAGCAGGAACACAGTGCTGCCAACTTTGCTCTCATAACTACACTAAAGACACCATCACAGGACCAAATCAAGCCACCTACTCCATCAAGGGCTCATTCACCTGCTCATCCACCAATGTGATTTATGCCATCATGTGCTGGAAATGCCCCTCTGCCTTACATATTGGACAAACAGGACAGTCTCTGCGCAAAAGAATAAATGCACACAAATCTGACACCAGAAACTGCAACACTAAAAAACCAATAGGAGAACACTTCAATCTCTTTGCTCACTCCATTGATGACTTGCCAATAGCTGTGCTGAAACAGATAAATAGCAAATCACAACTTCAAAGAGAAACTGCAGAACTCGAATTTATATGCAAATTCAACTCAGTTGCCTTGGTGTTAAACAGGGACTACAGATTTTTGTCTCATTACAACAGGTGATTTGACCTCACTTTCCTCTATGTGCTGTTCCCCAGTGTTTGAATCACTTTCCTCTATGTGCTGTTCCCCAGTGTTTGAATCCCAATATCTATTTTGATTTGCTGTTACAGCCTGACCTGATCCTATGCCATATACTCCCCTGCATTTAGTTTCCTCCCATTCTGTAACTTTCCCATCGTCAAAGCATCTGACTAAGTGGGATATTAGTCTTTAAAAGTGCCACAGGACTCTGTTTTTCTAGGATATTAGGTATATTTAAAAATCTAGTTCTTAGTCTGAGGTTTCTACTGGCACCTAAGGCAGTTAGGCACACAACTCCCATCAAATTTGTGGGATTTGGGCACCTAAATCCCTTCATTTCCTTTAACAATTGCATTAATTTCTGTTTCAGTTCTGTAAGTACAAAATGGGGATAATAATGCTTCCTTTCATCCGCCTTTTATCTGCCTTCTCTATTTAGGATGTATATACTTTGGGGCAGGCCTATGTGTTGTACAGTACCTACTATGATGGGTCTCTATCCTGGTGCTCCTGTCATGCACATATTAAATCTAAAGATCTTAATTAGGAACATATCACCTTGGGATCTAAGCACCATAGATAGCATGCAAAAACAACGAGAGTCCTGTGGCACCTTATAGACTAACAGATTTTCTTCAGCATAAGCTTTCGTGGGCTATAACCGAGTTCGTCAGATGCACGAAGTGGGTTATAGCCCACGAAAGCTTACACCGAAGAAAATCTGTTAGTCTATAAGGTGCCACAGGACTCTCGTTGTTTTTGCTGTACACAGACTAACACGGCTACCCCTCTGGAAAGATAACATGGTTTCCACCAAATCCAGCTATTACCAAGCCAGCTTTAGGGTTGCAGTTATAGGGTGCACCACTCACCTTCTCTTGGTTACCCTGGGGATTCACTTGAAACCAATACCTCTGCCCACAGTTTGGACACCGTGGCGTTCTCTCTCTCTGTCCACTCTGCAGCCCCTCTCTCAGCCTCAGGAACCACAGCAGCCTCTTCATGACTTAGCCCACAAGCCTAGTTACTAAAGTCCTTCTGGACCAGCTGGTTTATATCTCATATGCGCTTGCCATTTCCCTGTGGCTGGTAGGGGAACCTCAGTCTGCCCTCTGTACCACAGAGATTTCAATTTCCACTCCACAATCAAACTTAGCCAGGAACACTCCACACAGGAGACCCACTTTTTGGACACTACATGCAAATTTGAGATGAACACATAAAGACCACCCTATACGGAAAACCTACAGATTGCTATAGTTACCTACATCCCTTGAGATTTCATCTCAGATGTACCACACAACCCATTGTCTATAGTCAAGCCCTAAGATATAACCACATTTGTTCTGATCCTGTGGACAGAGACAGACACCTTCAGGATCCCCATCAAGCATTCTTAAAACTACAGTACCCACCCACGGAAGTGAAGAAACAGCTTGACAGAGCCAGACCGGTACCCCAAAGTCAACTATTACAGTAAAAGCCCAAGAAAGAAAACAACAGAACACCACCTACAACCCCCAAGTTGGACCTCTACAGCACATCATCAAGGTTCTACAACCTAGTCTACATGACAATCCCTCACTCTCTCAAGCCTTGGGAGACAGCCCTCCTCCCCCCATTAATAGATACCCACCAGCAACTATAGACCAAACAACAGAAACTTTAAAGCAGGAACATATCCCTGCAACAAACCACGTTGCCAACTTTGCCCACATATCTACCCTAAAGACACCATCACAGGACCTAATCAAGCCACCTGCTCAAGCACCAATGTGATTTATGCCATCATGTGCCGGAAATCCCCCCCCCCCCTTATATATTGGACAAACAGGACAGTCTCTGCACAAAAGAATAAATGGACACAAATCTGACATCAGAAATCACAACATTCAAAAACCAATAAGGGAACTGAAGGGATGACAGACACAGAATGTCATGTCATGGAGGAGCAAAAGCTGCTTTTTAGAGCTTGCCACCTCCTTTTTATTAAGCCGAACAAACAGCTTACATAGAATCATAATAAGCATTCATGTACAAAAACATAGCAGGATACAGGAACATAACAAGGTCAAATACTCAATGTTTATCTATTACGCTCTCCGTTTCCCATGCTCTCCCTGCCCAGTATGTTTACAGGTGAATAGCCTGTGATCATGCATTGAGGTCATCCAGGTGTGCCTGGACGTGCCGTCTCTGCATGAGCCACAGGCCATGAATCCCTACATCTCCCCCTTACTTGTCAAATAAGTGGGCTCCAGGTAACCCTGGAGCCGCTTGTGGAGCAGGGCCTGGTCGGAACGGGAGAGCGAATAGACAGAGAATCGGGGGGAAGGGGGACGACAAAGGGACAAGAGGGAAGGGATACACTGAAGAAAACAACAAAGAGCAATCAGGGCAACAAGGGCAAAAATACCATAGCCAAACAAAGCTTGGAGGGGGGCCACCCCGTGAGCCAGTCCCAAAAACCACTAAAGCCGACATCCTGGGAGATGCGCGCCGTGAGGTTCTTGAGCGCCGCAAGGCGGTCCTCAATGGAGTGGCTGTTATCAGTAAGATTAAAACAACACATATTGCGAAGAGTTGAACAACCATAATGATGCTTAAGCAAAAGAAAGTCAATGGCAGCGCGATTATCAAGGATCGCATCCCGAAGCTCATGTTATTCCGCGTTAAGAAGTGCAATGGCTGAGGAGGTAGCGTTGATAGCCTTGGCAGCGTAACAGGCCAATTGATGGAGCTGAAGATGCGAAGCGAGCGCCAGGGCAGGGACACCCATGAGCAAAAGCGCCAAAGAGACGGATTCCGCTTTGCTGAGCAGCTTAACGGTGGGGTCACAGGAGGCATCCAGAGGGACAGTGCAACAACTGCGCTGCTTCGAGAAGGGGGTCGAGGGCAAAACGATAGTCAATCTACTAAGACAACAAAGAGTACCTTCCGAAAGATTAGCAGGGACATAACTAAAGGTACAAGCACCACAAGAACCAATCCTTTGGTAAAATAATATTCCCATAACTAAAACTAATATTCATGACGGATGTACAATTCAAAATCGGGCCGGGTGGAGTAACACATCCCTGCGAAACTTTGGCCTGAGAACAATTAACAACACGGGCGCAGGAGGTATTCACACCACTAGCTGCATAAGGGGTGTGGAGGGAAATTGCATCAGGCAGTATCTGCCTGACCGCCGCGCCCCAGGATGAAATGGTGCCATAGGTAACCTTGACACCAAAGTTGGCCAAAAAAGTATCATTTTGTACCTCGGAGGGTTGTTTACAAACTGGAATAAGGCACGAGCCAAGGAGTTGGCCAACCTCCACCTCGTTGGAGAGGCAAAAATAGGAGGTATTGACGGTGGCAGCAAGGCAGGTCCAAATATTGTATCCCATCCGGTCCTGGAGGGAGGGCGCCGAGGCCATGGGGGCTGGCACAAGGCAAACTAAAGCCAGGAGAATTACTAAGGAATTGGCTGTGAGCTGAGTAAATATGGCCAATAACAAATTATCAGGGGTTGGCTCCTGATGGTTGCGGAGCAGCTGTTGCTGGGCTGCTGAAACCAGGGATTTCACATCTCCCCATGTGACTCCCCGAGGCAGGGGGCAAGCAGGCCGCGGTTAGCATCGCCGGGGTTTGGGTTTCTCCTCGGTGTCCAGGTTCAGGGTCAGCTGGAAGTTGGGGATCGGATTGTGCAGTCCCTGGTACCACGCCATCTGGGGCTGGTCGAACGCACCGAGCCGGAACCCACAGCGGACCTGTTGGAGAAAGCACAGCGGCATAGCCTCGCCCCCACGTAATCAAAGGGACGGGCCCATGCCATGCAGGATCAGGCATTTGACGATAGTACACATTGGGGTGTGGTAGGGACCCCTGGCCCCGATAGTGACGATCCACGGGGGCGTGTCTGTCAGCATTCAGTGTTAAATAATTCAATGTAAATAAGGCAATGTACATGGTCTGTTGGATCTCCGCCAACCCGGTGGGCCGGGAGGGCGCTGTTTTCAATTGTTTTTCCAGAATAGTTTTAAGGGAGCGATGAGCACGCTCCACAATGGCTTGGCTGGTAAAATTATAGGGTATGCCATGTTTCAAAATAATATCCCAAGAGGCACAAAAAGAACGAAACAGGGAGGAGGTATAGGCAGGACCATTGTCGGTCTTAAGAGAATGGGGCCGTCCCATAACGGCAATGGCATGCAACGTGTGATTAATAACTTAACAAGCTGCTTCCTTGCGCTGGGCCGAAGCCCAGATGAAACCGGAATAAGTGTCAATAATGACATAAAGATGACTATAGGGTTTGAGGGCAGCAAAAAAGGTAACATCCATTTGCCAAAGTTGATTGGCCGCCGTACCATGCGGATTAACAGCGTGGGGAAAGGTCAAGGGCATGGAGGCGCAATGAGGACAGGTACGGACAATGTGCTGCACCTCCAGAAGGGGTAGGGAAAACTGCTTAGCCAGGACCTTGACAGACTGATGAAAAAAGGCGTGGCTGGATATGGGGTCGGAGAACAAAAAAACAACGGATAGGTCCCAGAGGGCCTGATCCGCCCTCCGATTACCTTCAACAATGGGGCCAGGCAAGGGCGAGTGGCTGCGAATGTGGCAAACATAAAATGGATGCAGGCGATGGGAAAGCAAATTTTTAAGAATCAAAAAAAGTGACATAAGATCATTATCAATGAGGGATGTAATACAGGCGGTGGGTAAATGAGCAAAAAGATGGTAGGTATAGAGCGTATCTACAATTAAATTGAACGGGCAGTTCTGGAACAGACGAAAGGCCAAAATGGCCGCCGCCAGCTCTGCTCGTTGAGCACTTTTCTGGGGAAGGGTAACGTGTACTTTCCATTCTGTTGAATCAGGGGGGAGGTAGGTGAGCACTCCTCGGGTAGGAGAGCCATCAGTAAAAAGAGTGAGGGCTCCGGGGATGGGCTGCAATGCCCTAACAGGGCGAATTCTGAAAGGAGCATTGAGGACAATGGTTAGTCGGGGGTCTTTGGGGGGATCCAGAGGGAACTTTGATACGCGGCTTGATGACCACCGATGCCCCACAGCTCTTTAGTTGGTGATTTGGGCCAGTCGGGCGGCCAGTCGGCAGCGCGTATCACTGTGACATCAGTGCCGGTATCTAGAAGGCCAGTAAAGGAACGGCCGTTCAATGTAAGAGTTAACATTGGCCGAGGCCCGTGAATGTGGGTAGTGAGGGCGAGCACTGAAGAGTCGGAAGGGAGGGTGGAGCCAAAACCTCCATCGCCCCGCTCTTTGTGCTCTGCCCCGGGGACCAGGAAGGGGAGTAAAATTAACTGGGCTACCGAGGATCCTTTTGGCAATTGTTGAGGGAGGTTGGTCCATACTTGGACCTTGAGGACCCCGGTGTAGTCGGCGTCAACCACGCCGGGGATGACAAAAAACCCTTTGCGACCGGCATGGGAACATGGCAAAATAAGACCGACTACATGTGGGGGGAGGGGCCCCGTTACCTGCGTGGGAATGACATGCACCTCACCAGGAAACTGAAAGTCGGTGTCAGTCTGTAAAATTAAGTCCAGGCCGGAGCTGCTGCTAGTGGCGGCGTGGAGGCGCCGGACGGGGATGGTAGCGGCTGCAGGGGCGGCGAGGGTAAGGTTGGGAGTGGGGGGGGGGCTGATGTGTCACCGTGACGGTGTTGTCTGGGTTAGGTGTACGGGTGACCAGGCAGACCGCCATAAGTTCGGCCAGTTCCTCCACGGAAAGGTCTGCGGTATGGCGGGCAGTCTCAGCCATTTGCTGCACTGTGGACGGTCGAAGTGAAGGATCAGAATCAGGGGGTTTTGAAGGGCTTGGGGGGCTCGGTGGGGGTTGGACGGGTGGGGTAGGGGGGATAATCTGGCGGATAGACTGCGGTGGAGGGACAGTAGAAAGAGAAATATGAGTGGGAGGTGTCGGTGGCACAAAGCGCTCAACGGCATCTCGACAAAGGTGCCAAGATTGGAGCACCTTGATACCTGCACGAGGCTCAGCGTGCAGGGTACGGCCGATGCGGTCCCAATCCTCCAAGCGGAGGGTTCCAGCATCAGGGTACCAGGGGCATTGGCCGTGAACCTCATGAATCAGCACCTTGAGATCATTAAGCGTAAAGGAATGTTGAGCCTTGCGCCGTAAATAAGCCAACTCATTACAGTGGCGGGTCTGTGCATTAGACAGAGAGGCCCCCATACTCACCGGGATCTGAAGATGTATGACGCATCTGTAACCCTTGCCGGGCGTGGTGGGTGGGAGCGAAAGACAAATAGCAGACAGGAAGACAGGAATTGCTTTCCCTTGTGCGAAACGGTAAATGCACCACACAGATTTACCGAGGCAAAAGCCTCAGACGGACAAGTCACTAAACTTGTCTGTGTGCCCACATTGGGAAAACAGGAGAAATCTAAAAAGTAAACAGGCACAGGGGCCCCACGGATGGGCACCAGATGAAGGGATGACAGACACAAAATGTCATGTCATGGAGGAGCAAAAGCTGCTTTTTAGAGCTTGCCACCTCCTTTTTATTAAGCCGAACAAACAGCTTACATAGAATCATAATAAGCATTCATGTACAAAAACATAGCAGGATACAGGAACATAACAAGGTCAAATACTCAATGTTTATCTATTACGCTCTCCGTTTCCCACGCTCTCCCTGCCCAGTATGTTTACAGGTGAATAGCCTGTGATCATGCATTGAGGTCATCCAGGTGTGCCTGGACGTGCCGTCTCTGCATGAGCCACAGGCCATGAATCCCTACAAGGAACACTTCAATCTCTCTGCTCACTCCATTTATGACTTGTTAATAGCAGTGCTCAAGCAAATGAATAACAAATCAAGCTTCAAAGAAAAACTGCTGAATTAGAATTAATATGTAAATTCAACTCCATTGTCTCAGAGTTAAACAGGGACTATGGATTTTTTTTCTTATTACACGTGATTTGACCTCACTTTCCTCTATGTGCTATTCCCCAGTTTTGAATCCCAACACCTATTCTGATTTGCTGTTACAGCCTGACCTGATCCTTATTGTACATTTCCCTGCATTTAAATTTCTTCCCATTCTGTAAGTTCCCCATCTACAAAGCATCTGACAAAGTGGGATTTTCTCCCACAAAAGCTCATGCGATAAATAAATGTGTTAGTCTTTAAAAGTGCCACAGGACTCCTTGTTTGTCCTCTGTCCCAGGCTCTAGTCAAGGAACCTTCTACTAAGCAGCCTTGGTCCCTGAGAAGTCTTACTTCTAGCTACTCTTTCTATGGGTTATTTCCCACCTGCCATGCTGTTTTCCCTTCTCCCTGGATTTTCCAGCCTTCAACTTCATCCATTCAGAGATCAACTATCTTATTTCCTTACAGACTTTAACTTTAACCAACAGCAACACCAATCTCCCTCTTTGTAGTCAAGTAACTGGCTCTGTGCTGGTCTGTCCCGGCACAGGTGAGCCTCACTCTAATTAGCTGTCTGCAGCCTAATTAGCTGAGTGGGCTCAGCTGGCCCACCTCTGATCTGGCAATTCTAGTTTGGGGTATCTCACCCCATCACAGCTGCATTCTGCTTAAATTTGCATGGTCTTTGGAATGTTAGCATGGTGTTGTTCAAAGGGAATATTAGTGTCACACAACATTTGAAGCGTCCTGCTCCTGGTGTTAAGGCCAAATTAAATTGCAGTAACTTGTAAGAGGAGAAACATACTTGAACAATTAACAGGAATGCATTTAAGTTTCTATATGCGCTGCCCCTGCTCTGAATTAATGTTTGCCTACTGTTTTGTCAAGTTTAACACACACAAAAAAGTCACAGAGTACATTTCCCCACGTTCCAGTCAAATGTTTAGCAAAGGCTGCTGTTATGAAAAGGTTTTTTAATAAGGAGAATAATGATCTTCAGATTCTGACCTCCTGGCAGAACAGTGAGATTTATCAGAAAGGACATGTGACTAGTTAAGACACACAGCCTCAGCTTGAAGGAAACAGCTGCTCATTTCATGCTTTAGCACTTGGCAGTTGGACAAGGAAGGGTGATGTTTGTGTTGAATACCTCTGCAGAACCATATACAGTAAGTGATTTTCCTTGTTGTTATTTTTTAAGTCCCACTGCTTTCCTGTTTTAATTTTAGATCTATTGCAAAATGCTTATGGGTGAGGCATATTTTGTTACCTCATTGATAAACATTCATTTGTGTTGAAACTGACTATATTTTTCTGGATCCTTTATAAGTAACAACATTGTTTGTTGGTTGGTTGCAGGAATGAAATGAGTATCTTGTTTTGTCCTAATTCTAGCAAGGGGAAAGGGTGTTTGCTTAGTAGGAGGATGCTATGAACAGATCATTTATGGTCTATGTGTTTTCTGTTCTCTGTTGACTTCCAAGCAGAACTCTAAAGTGGATTAGGGCACAGATGAGGAGGTCTGCCATTATTATATTGGAGTTCATGATACTGATGTTGAAAATCTACAAAGGAATGCCATCAAACCAATGCAATCGGGTTTAAAGAATTTCTTGTATATGCTGTTACTCTGTGTTGTATGCTGACAAATAAAATGGGATTTTTAGATATTAAAAATAGAAACAGGCAGATACATAAAGAAGGAGAAAGCATGAGATGTCCAGGAAAGGCTCCATTGATTGACAATCCTAGATAATAGATATGTGTAATCCTACCAAGAAGCAGGGACCACCAAGCTTTCAAAATATCTCTGGCCTCCAGAATCCAATATATTTTTGTGTGTTTTTGTTGGTTTGTTTTTAAACTTCAGGCACTCTTCCACTTTCTGATAACTTGTGTCCTAATATCTCAGGATCACTGTGTGTTGGTCTAAAAGTGCAAGAACCAGTAAGTGTTACAATACACACTTAAAATAGATGGACTTTTTAATACCACAACAAGCTGTTATTTAGGCTGAGGACATAAGAATTGCCATACTGGAACAAATCTTTAGGCCATCAACTCTGGCATCTTGTCATGAGTTGACCTGTACAAGGTGCTTCAGAGGAATGTGAAAAAGGATAGATGTAGAGATCAGTGGAATCCTGTCCAAAGTGATGTATAAGATATCAGAAGGCAAAAACTTCAGTTAGGTCAAATGTGAACACCAATTGGCTTTTGAACCTTTATTACTACAAAGATGGGCAGAACAATAATTCTGTTGCCAGCTTGCTAACAGGTGCAAAGACTTTGACTTGTAGAGAAGGAAACATTGTTTATTCATCTCTGACATCTTTTCATTTAAGGCACAGTTTATGGCTTTGGCAATTGATTGTCATTGGTTATGATTAGAGCTCCGAAAAGTCGAGCATGTGACTCTTTTTAGCCTACGCTTGGGAAGAACATTTCAAATTAACCACATTACAAGGCAAGTTGGAAAGGTTGGATGAAGAATGCTATTTTGAATGCTAAGGTGAAGCCTGAAATCCTTCCAAAAGCATCTCTGTTGCGTTGAAAGCGTTCAAGCTTTACAGCACCAGGGAAAAGACAACAAGGTGTGAAGGAGAAAATCAGCAGATTTTTGCTCAGTGTCCCCAGAAGGGGTACTAATGTCAAGGAGTACAATCTCTCTGTCCTTTTCCCTCCCCTTATGATAGAGAGGGGTATTTTGGGAGTGGCAACTGATAGTCCAGAATGAGAACTGCTCTTCATATGTTGTTTACCACAAACCAGTGGGTATTCTCCACCTATTTTAATGTTGACAAAATCGGGGCTGTTCGAAATTGCACTAGGTTCCAAATATCTTTTTATCGGCTATTTTGCTGGCACAGACTAGCTGGAGCATAAAATATGTCAGCCACACCCCCTCCTTCTCTTCTCTGGCCCTGCCCAAACCTGAACCTGCTGTGCCAAGCACAGTGAGAGGGGGCTGGCATAAATCTCTGGACTAGCTGGAGAACCTTCAGGCTATCCGTGTATTCTCCCTGCGCCCAATTTTAGCCCCTTTTGGGCTTTTCTGTGCAGTCAGTAGTATAAAGGGGCTGCTTCATAAAACAGATTGTGGCATCGGTGGTTATTATAGGGTGAAAATGGCGTAACTACACAGTGCCAAAATAATCTGTGGATCTCAGAGGGTTATGTCTGAAAGAACAGTGCTTTCACTGTGCTGCAGACATGCAGTTTGTGCCTTTGAAAATTTCCCCACTGTGTAGATTTCCTGTTTAAGTTCATCTGAATTTTGCAGTCTTAAACAATGAGATTAGAACTTTTAGGTTTGTTTTCAAACTACACACACACGCAGGTAACCGGACATAAGAAGTATTGGTTAGCATGACAGACTGTGGTGTCTGATCACGAGTAGCCTCACTGTTGTCCAGTCTTTGCATTACCAGGATGAAAAGGCCCAGTCATTAGAGATGCTGAGCACTTGCATCTCCTATTAACCACGAGAAGAATTGAGGATGCTCAGTACCTCACAAAAGTTGCTCCTTGCTTGGGAGGATCAGGCCCTGACTGACTCAGAGTTCATTGAGTTTTCTTTTGGTTACACAGCAGTAATTACAGGAATTATATCGGTGCCACATCACAGAAAATGTAACTGCTTTACACTGGGCTCTACTGATACGAGATTGAACAAGTTCTGTTAAGAGGATGGCATTCCTGTACCATCTTTAGAAACTATGCACATGCTCTTATCTCATAGAACTTTAGTGTTTTTACTTTTACTTTTTCATGATTAATAGAGTTTAGAAAACATTTTTGTGTATTCTTAGTAAAGAAAAAAAGCCATACTTAAGGTCAAATAAAAATAAGTGGGAATTATAGATTTGCTTTTACAGTGTTCTGGATGAGCATATTGCTGCTTTAAAAGATAACTGAAGAGAAAATGCAACTTCACCCTCCCATTCTTTCACTGAAAAGACTATTGTAAACAGGGCCGCTCCCAGGAAATCCCCAGATAGAGAGGAAACTATATTTGAACATGCTGTAAAGGTTTGCATGACTTTTTCACCAAATTGTTTGGGTCTAGCTACCAAAAAAAAAAAAATTCTTCTGTTAGTAAATCTGTTTTCTGATGTTTTGATTTTTTTTTTCCACAGTTGAATATAACTGCTCGATTTTCAATTTAGCCCCTTATTTTAGGCAACAATACATGGCAACATACTCAGTGAACAATAAAATATTTGGTATACTGTACTAGAGCACTAGCTTAGCAAAACTAAATGTGCTTACAATATAAGACTTTTTTTTTTTAACCTTTTTTAAAGCATTATTTTGCATCTTCATTCAGGGGATTCAGGCAGTTTCAGACCTTAATGTACAGACAATAACTCTTATTAAAACACACACATTAAAGGTGTGGACTTCATAAAACATAATGATCTGATTCTGATCTCATGTACACTCTCACTCTAGAATAAACCTATTGAAATTAAAGAACTAAATCCAGATTTTTCTGAGCTGAGTTCAAAATACAGGCTACATTTTCTATATAGTTACCTGATTTTAAATTTAGAGAGAAATGCAAATTTGAGCAGGGTCATGAAAATCAAGTAAGTCAGTCATTTTTGCTGAACTTCAGGCAGCAGCAGACCCATGAACTTCAATGGGATTTTTCCATGTGTCAAGTTAAGCATATCTGTAAGTGGATTCAGGTTGGGAGCTAATGTGTGGGTGTGTGGAAATACCCACACCACTGAAGTTGGTGGCTCATCAGAAAATACATCTTCCCCTGAGAATTACTTTGATTGTTTTTGGTGGCCATCTGGTATCTCATTTCTCTGAAGCACTATTCCCCTTCTACCGTGTCCTCCGACCACATTCAAATAAAAATACTTTGGTTTGACTCTTTCTACACTGTACTCTCTCATCTACGATCTATCATTTATTTTGAGCTAATTACATGCAGTTACACAGCTGAGGGAAGTCTGCTCCAAAGTCTGAAGAATCTACCCATGTTATTAGACAGTATTAAACTGGAAAATTTGAGCTCTTCTAGTCCAGATTTGGTATATTTTCCTATTACAAACTGAAAACAATCACATCATCTTTATGCATGAATGTTTTAATGATGATTCATTGACATTGGTAGTTCAGAAGCCGGTACGGGCCTCCCTCCCCCCGGATACCCCCTGCACAGGCAGGCCAGCCCAGGGAGGCCAGATCCTGCACACCACCCCCCCACCCCACCCCCGAGCCAGCTGCTCTGTCCTGGGGGTGGCTCCACTGCCTTCGGCTTGCTGTGGCCAAAGGCCATGAGACTGGAGCAAGGCGAAACTCAGCAGTAGGGGGGCAGGAGGGCATGCATAACCGTGGGGCTCAGGGCGGTCGCCCTGCTCACCCTCCCAAAGGATGGCCCTGTTCAGAAGTATCTGGTATACTCTCTAAGCAGTGGTATAACACAAAAATTGTGCTGCTTTAATTATATCAAAAATAATGAGAGTCCTGTGGCACCTTAAAGACTAACAAATTTCTTCAGACAAGCTTTCATGGGCTTCAACCCACTTTGTCAGATTCATGAACAATTTACTTATACCTGTCTACGTGTACATAACTATACCTCAGCCCCCTCCTTCAAGTGGTGATACATTTGCTTCCCCCTAATGCTCCTATAGTAAAGGGTGATGCTTCCCCATGTGAAACGCCGACGTGGTGGGTGGGGTGGAGGAGAGAGAGGGTCATGGCAAGCAGCAAGGATGCATGAAATAGCAGTTTCCATCAGGTTCTGCTTGAAAGAGCAAGAGAGAGCTCATTGATTCTTATAAATAATAAAATGTCTCCACATACAGAATACCTGATTCTTTTTTCACCAACCTCCTAGTTATTCTTAAAATTAAAAATTTTCTACACATTTACAGGAAACAAATTTTTTTATTTGCTTATATATGGAATGAAAAAAATACAGATTTACAGTTTCTTAAATGCAAACTTATGCTCTTGTATGACAAGGATAAATTAAACATGCCCATTGTGCATCGAAGCCATGAACTGGGCTGCAAATGCAATAAATAAGGCATTCAAAAGTTTAACAGGTGGAGGTGGGGCACCAAAGATGCTCCTCATCTGGGTTGCCATTTGTTTTAGGACCATCCTGATTATACCATATTCTTATATTTTTGGCCTCCTCTTAACATTTTATACAAAGAAATGGCTTTTCCTCAGCGAAGTATTTCAGCTCACTAACTTGAATATCAGGGAGGCAAGGAGGAGTGAGATAATATCTATCCTACCACCTCATCCACCTTGACTCTGATATCATGGGACCAACTCAGCTATAGCAACATCGTGTATTACTTAAATCTCCTCATTCTGAAATAGGCACCATTATACATGAGCCTTAGTTTGAATTCACTCACCGTACTTTGTAACTCTCTTGTCCATTTTACCAGTCAACGAGGCCCTGCCAATAATCAGTGTTACCCGCTCTCACAACACTTTCTTTTCCTTAAAGCTTCAGCTGCAGAATCAAGAGTGGTTGAGAATATCAGATGTTTTTTTTAATGAATGTTTCCAGCTTTTAGTTGCAAATAAAAGCTTCAAACTCTGACCCAAGTGTGACCTAAAAGTTCAGAAACCAAAGAGCAACGAAAAAGAGCCACTATTTTTAGATTCTCGTGGTTTTAAAGCAAATCTTGTGATTTGGGAGGTGGGAAGCCTCAGTCTTGATTCTGAATGCTCTAGGTTGGCAACTCCAGGCCCTGACTTACATGCACACGACAGTCCCAGTGAATTCAGTGGGAGTAATTACGTAAGTGTTTACAGTGTTCGGAACTAAATCATTTAGCTCTCCTGGTAGAATCTGTCGAGGCTTTATCACTATACTGAACTACAAACCCAGAATAACCACTGGGCTTACTGTACGCTCATCAAGTAACTTCCTTAAGCATCTCATAAGCCCCTCAATTGCTAACGCTTTTTTGCTCATTTTAGCACACTCACTCACTTTTCCTATGAAATTCCTGATAGCCGGTTTCCTGACGTAGTTACAGTTTCTAAACTTCCTGTAAATCTCTATTTGGTGTTATCTTTAAATCTCACTATTCTTTCTCATTCTCAGGAAGCATTTGCTCTTTTTAACTTCACTGGCCTCACCAGTCCTTTTATCCCAACACGTAGGCCACTTCCAGCACTGGTAATACTTTATTTTTAAACTTGATAATCATCATATCTGATAAAGCCTTAATTATAATTAAACACCAAGAGGATGCTCTGTGAAAGTTGTTTTCTTTTTTTTTTTCCAACAGCTAACTTGTGGCCTGCTCCTGGAACAGCTTTTCAAAGGTGCTCAGCTCCCATTTAGACACCAAAATAAAAGCAAGACTTTCAAATAAATTCAGAAAGCAGAGGCTTCTTAAAACCTGGCTATGTGTCCCAATGGAAACGAGTGCAGGCTGAGCACTTTCCAAAATCTGCACCATAGGGCTGGTCCATACATTGTTTTATATTGACTTAACTATATCAGTTAGAAAGCAATAGGCTGGAATCCGTAAAGAAGTGTTGACAATTCAGTGCTGAGTGCTATGGGGCCTCATTTATAGGCATCTAGAAAATCTGAAGAAAGGTACTGTGCTTCAAAAAGTCTGTGCTGGGTACCTTGCTTCCCTATACAATGAATAGGGAAAGGCAGGTGCTTGAAAATGGGATCCACACATGCCAGAATACTAGGTGGTTCCCTGGCTTAGCTAGTCATTGGGAGATGCTGATGTGCTGCACCATGCCGTTTACTCAAAAAGAGGCCCCTAAGTCTAGACAGCAGGGAGGCACCTAGCTCTGCTGGTGATCCACTAATGGGAAACCCTCCCCTGATTTAGGTATTTACATAGTTTCTTATAGGTGTAAATTAGGCTCACTCAGCCTCCCTCAGTCGCTCCCATTGATGCTGCTCTACTGTGAACAAAGAATGAATGAGGGAGGGAGAGAAAACAAGAGAAACACTCATTAGTCCAGTAGTTTGGGCATCTACCTGATGGTCAGAAGACCCTGAGTACAAATCCTTCCACCTCTTCAGGCAGAGAGAAGGGAATTGAACCTGGGTCTTGCTCCTTCCAGGCTAAAATTTAAAAGCTGAGTGTAGCACCGTCTCCTCTGGCTGGATTTTGAATAGGGCCACATCTAGTATGTGTGTCCTCTGAGCATGTCTACTGGATTGGGCCTTTTGGATAAGTGAGGTGGATGAACACCTGCCTTCCCCCATCTGTAAATTGCTCTGGCACTTTGGTGGAAGATAGGCATCTGGGAAGCCTGGAATAAGGCAGCAGTGCACATGCCGAGAAGCAAAAACTTAGGGGGATTTTTACTTGAGAAACTTGGGTACCAAGTAAATTTAAGGACCTACAAGATGTGATGGAGTTACAGTGGGGAACGTATGCACCAAAAATGAGATTAAGGTACCTAAACAGCTTAATGAATTCCGCCCATAGAATTAAATTGGTGCAGTCACTAGTGTTGACACAGCTATACTGCTATAAAGGTACTTTGTTAGGCATAGTGTATTCCTGTAAATTTAGGAAAGTGAAGTTGCTTCTTCTGGGTGCTCAGCATTTGAAATTCTGGCCCTAACCTCTTATTACAAAAACCAATGTAGCCTGTGATTCCTATATCAAGGCCTTCCTATCATCACACTTAACTTTTCACCTGAAATTTTCATTTCACACAGTGCAGTCAGGTTTTCACACAATCGCAGATGTGATAGCTTTCCAAATGACCACCTCAGATATTCTGTCAGGTGACCAAACAAACCTTTCCAAAATTCCTGATTAAAATAATCTATTAAAGAGACATTTATGTTTTCACGCTAAAGAGATTAAAATCTATTACCAGAGTTCTCTGCTCACAGGCATGAACTAGGCTGTCTGGAAGTTATGTTCCAGGCTACAAATGTCTGGCCTGTACAAAGTTGTAAACCCACTCAAGTTAACTGGAATCCATTTAACTCAGGATAAAAACTTCTAATGCAGCCAAATTCTTAGAGCATATAAAATTGATGTGTTAAAGGTCGAGTAATTTATATTCTGAGATTGTCATAGAATGACAAAGCTAAAAGGATATTGCGAGCACAGAATCTCATATAATATCTCTAATATCCCCCACAGACATTTTATAGAAGAAAATAATTTGGACTACAAATATTGTCTTCTCTCCCCCACCCTTTTTTTTTTTATACTTCCAGCAGTGTTTAGTAGCAAACAAACATTCTGAAGTCCAAATGGATAGACCAATGAGGCATTGCATTTTCATGAGGTCCACTGCCATGTGCATTGTTCTTCTTCTGGATGTGGGCGTGTGTTGGAATAGTTGTTAGTTAAGCGTCCGTTTTAGGAAGGAACACTCCAATAAGTCAAGCCAAAGAAGGTCAGGTTTCCCGTTTTCGTTCAATTTGTGTGCTTAAGTATTGTTTTTCTAGTCCAGTGTTTATATGATGTGTTTTTCCTCCCGTCAATCGAGAAGTTTTCTTCTTTTAGAAATACACAAATCCCTCCCCCTTTGGGGGTAGTTATGCTATTCTTTGCACTTTTTAATACCTACTCAAATGACCTTGCATTTCCTTGTCATAAATCTTTTAACGGAAGGGGAAAAAATCAGTTGTAGCTAGCAAAGTTTGCAAAATAGGATTTTAAGTCATCAGCAAGTCCACTCGTGTAACCCATGTAGAATTGTCAGGATTATACATAGACTATTAATAAGGCTTGCTCTGTGCCAGTAACGCAGATATATACATTTAATTTTTTAGCAGTAGGCAGAAAGAAGGACCAACACTGCTGTTGTGTCTTCAAATTCTTCATTCTGTCAACTTGTTTTCACAATGTTATAAATAGCCCTGGAAGCTCATTGTCTACCATTTATGTGACTGTACTGATCAGTTTGTCTCCCATGACAGCAGGGTGACCAGATGTCCCAATTTTATAGGGACAGTTCTGATAGTCAGGACTTTTTCTTACATACGCACCTAATCCCCCACACTTCTCTCCTGATTTTTCACATTTGCTGTCTGGTCACCCTACATATCAGGCTGTTTGTTAAGGGAATGGAGTTTAATCAGCTGATTCTTATTTGGTGAGTTCCAAAGGGTAGCCTAGCTGTGTTAGTCTAGTTCAGCAAAACAAACAAGGAGTCTGGTGGCACTTTTAAAGACTAATAAATTTATTTATCGCTGAGGCGAAGTGGGATTTTCTCCCATGAATAATAACCCCCCTTTTTTTTCCAGGAGACAATATTTTAAGAACATTTGAAATGGTTGGTTTCAAACACCATTTTATATACAGTTTTTTAAAAGTTCTCCTGGTATCACTGTTCAGAAACCATGAGCCTACCATTGTTTCATTCTCCTTCCCTAGGGAAACTTGCACAAATAATAGACTAGGAAGGAAAGTTCTATGTCTATTTTGATGTTCTGCATCTGTGAGGCAAATTTATCAAAGCAATGACTGGTAGAACTCTTGCAATTCTAATTCAGACAGATTTCTGCCTACTTCCCTGTGGGTCCATTCATATGTGAATTATGACAATCAATGCTTTGTGCAAATGCAAAATCCTGACTTTGCACAAGTGCAAATTTCTGTGGTTGCTGTCCATTGCATACTCAAGTGAATTTGCATGAGTTCTCAGAGTCTAATTACAGATCTGCCAAGTGCTGGCTTTGGTGTCATGTCCCCCTTCCTGGCTTCTGTAATCTAATGCATAATCTGAATCCACAGTGGCTCTTTAAAGATGAGCTCCTATTTAAGTGCTTACCAAGAAGTGGAGAGGGTTCTATTATCAGTCAAGAGTGGCTGGTCTCTGGTCCCCTTCTGCATGGGGAAGGAGAAGTTGTATGAGAGCCATTCTCTTTGGTCATCAAAGGTAAAGATCAAACAAAATCCTTCTGAATGGCTCCTTTTCCTTGCATGGCTATTATGGTATATAACCATCTTTACCCCATGCTCTCTATTGTTGTATAGCCCCTTTTCTAAGGCACCTTGTTTCCTACTATCTGGAGCTCTGAAAGTCTCTTGCTGTCACCCCCAGCCTCCCTCCTTCCTGCGTTGCTTAAGTCTTTCTTAACTTGACCTTCATGGTGTACACAGTCATGTAAGAGAAGATGATGATGTAACATTTTACAATCAGTGGTAGTGAAGGCTGCCTTCTCTGTAATAGGAGGCCACAAATGGACCTTCCAAAGAGAATTAAAACCAGTAGGAAAAGGTTCCATGGTCATATAAATAGGAAGAAAACAAGGAAAGATAAAGAGGGGACCACTAAGCACTGAGGATGAGGTGGAGGTTAAAGGTTATCTGGGCAAAATCCAACACCTATGCAGATGCTTAGCCTCAGTTTTTAATGAGACTGATGAAGAGCTTAGGGGTAGTGACAGAGAGGCTAATGGCAACAAGAATATAGAGGTAGAAATTACCACATCTGAGGTGGAAATCAAATTCAAACAGCTTAATGAGACTAAATCAGGGGCCTGGATAATCTCCTTCCAAGAATATTAAAGGAATTGGCACATGAAATTGCAAGTCCATAGCAAGGATTTTTAATGAATCTGTAAACTCAGGGGTCAGACCCTATGACCGGAGAATTGCTAATATAGTTCAAATTTTAAAAAAGGGGAAAAGAGGGATCCAGGAAAATATAGGCCCATTAATTTGACCTCAAGTGTATTCAAGGGCTTGGAATAAATTTTGAAAGAGAAACTATTTAAGGACATACAGATGAACAGTAATTGAATACAATACAAAATGTTTTTACAAAAGGTAGATTGTGCCAGACCAACCTGATCTCCTTCTTTGAGAAGATAACTGATTTTTTCAGACAAAGGAAATGCAGTAGAACTAATCTAATCTAATCCATAAAGCACTCATACAATTCCACGTGAGAAATTATTAGTTAACTTGAAGATGGAGATTAACATGAGAATTGAAATGTGGATAAGCAATTTTCGGCACTCCAGCTGATAGGGAACCCCCGGGGATAGCTGATAGGGAACCGCTAGGGTCCCAGCAAAAAGGGAACCCCGTGCGCCCTTCTAGCCGGGACCCCTGCGGGTCACAGCAAAAAGGGAGCCGCAGCTCTCTTTTTGCCGGGACCCGCGGGGTCCGCTCAGTCCCAGCCAGAAGGGAGCACGGGGCTCCCTTCTGCCCGGGACCCAAGCGGTCCTGGCCAAAAGGGAGCACGGGGCTTCCTTCTGCCTGGGACCCGAGTGGTCCCGGCCAGAAGGGAGCCGAGCAGTTCAGGCCAGAAGGGAGCTCCGCGCTCCCTTCTCCCTGGACTGCTCCGGGGCTTGATGTCTCGGGGAGAGCCAGCCCCATGCAGGGCTGGCTCTTCCCAGAACGAGTCCCCCTACCCTGGGGAGCTGATGCTCCAAAGGAGCCTCGCCTCGCCTCCCCCTGGACCTAACCAGTCGACTTAGAGAGTCTAGTGTAGTGTAGGCCTGCTTTAAGTCAACTTAAGAGTTCTGTGTGGACTCTCTAAGTTGACTTATTAAGGTTGACTTAAAGTCGACTTAGTAAAGTCGACCTAAATTACTGAGTGTAGACATAGCCGTAGCGACTAATAAGAATTTTTGCTATAAGCTGGGCACTTTTTAGTTGAAAATGACAGGAGGAGAAAGACCTGGGCGTATTGGTTGATCACAGGATGACTATGAGCCACCAGTGTGATCTGGCCATGAAAAAGACTAATGTGGTCCTTGGTCCTAGGTTGCATCAGGCAAGTATTTCCAGTAGAGACAGGAAAAGGTTAGTAACATTATACTGGTAAGACCTCATCTGGAATACTGTGTGCAGTTCTAGTCTCCCATGTTAAAAAAGATGAATTCAAATTGGAACAGATGCCGAGAAGGGCTACCAGGATGATCCAAGGAATGGAAAACCTACCTTAAACAGCTTGGCTTGTTTAGCCTAACCAAAAAAAAGCTGAGTGGAGGTATGTTTGTTCTCTAAAACTACATGAGAAGGATTAATACAAGGGATGGAGAGAAGTTATTCAAATTAAGTGCCAATGTGGATTTAAGAAGAAATGGATATAAACTGACCATCAACAAGTTTAGGCTCAAAATTAGGTGAAGGTTTCTAAGCATCAGAGGAGTGAAGTTCTGTAACAGGTTTCTAAAGTGAGCAGTGGGGGCAAAAAACCTAATTGGCTTCAAGATTGACATTGATAAATTTATGGAGGAGATGGCACATGGCTCATCAGTGACTACCAGTAGCAAAAATCCCCAACAGCTGGAGATGGAACACTAGATGGGATGAGGGATTTCGCCTTCTTTTGTATTGTGCAGTATGAATCACTTGCAAGTTTGAATTAGTGTAAATGGTGACGTCTCTGTAACTTGAAGTTTTTGAATCATGATTTGAGAACTTCAGTAGGTCAGCCAAAGTTTAGGGGCTGTTATAGGAGTGGGAGGGTGAGGTTCTGTGGCCTGCAGTCTGCAGGACTCAGACTAGATGATCATGATGGTTCCTTCTGACTTTAAAGTCTATGAGTCTAAGTGACTCAGATGTGCAATTGCAGAGCTACAAACTGTGGCATGTAACTTATCACTTGAATCAGCTTCAGTTCCGAATGACGAGGCTAGCTAATGTAATGTTGATTTTTTTTACAAAAAATCAATTGCAGGCTGCTAAACCTAACCTCAGTACCAGGCAAATTGGTTGAAATTTTAGTAAACAACAGAATAATTAGACACATAGATGAGCATGATTTATTGGAGAAGAGTCAACACTGCTTTAGTAAAGAGAAATCATGCTTTACTAATCTATTAGAATTCTTTGAGGGATTCAACAAATGTGGACAAGAGTGATGCAGTTGGTTTAGTGTACTTGGACTTTCAGAAAACCTCTGACAGAAAGCCTTTAACCAAAGACTCTAAAGCAATGTAAGCAGTCATGCGATAAGAGGGAAGGTTCTCTCATGGATCAGTAACTGGTTAAAGACGGGAATAAATGGTCTGTTTTCAGAATGGAGAGAGGTAAAGAGTCTGTAATGGGAGTAGTGCTGGTCAACACCTTCATAAATGATCTTGAAAATGGGGTAAACAGTGATGTGGCAAAGTTTGCAGATGATACAAAATTACTCAAGATAGTTAAATTCAGAAGCTGATTGTGAAAAGTTACAAAGGGATCTCACAAAACCGCGTGACAGGGCAACAAAATGGCAGCTGAAATTCAATGTCAATAAATTCAAAGCAGTGCACATTGGTAAACAATTATACATACAAAATGATGAGGTGTCAGTTAGCTGTTCCTACTGAAGAAAGATCTTGGAGTCATTGTGGATAGTTCTCTGAAAACATCCACTCAACGTGAGTGGTGTCAAAGTGATGGATAATAAGAAGGTTAAAGTCATAATGCCACTCTATCAAGCCTTGGTATGCCCACACCTTGAATACTGCATGCAGTTCTGGCCATCCTACATCAAAATAGATACACTGGAATTAAGAGAGATACAGAGAAGGACAACGGAAGTGATTAGAGGTATAAAACAGCTTGCATCTGAGGAGAGAGTAAAAACACTGGAACTGTTCAGTTTGGAAAAATGATGACTGAGGTGGGGCTATGACAGAGGTCTATAAAATCATGAAAAGTGGGGAGAACGTTAATAGGAAAATGTTATTTATTTCGTCACATAACAAAAGATCCGACGGTCCCCCAATTAAACAAACAGGCAGCAAGTTTAAAACAAACATAAGAAAGTACATCTTCACACAATGCCACAGTCAACCCAAGGAACTCATTACTCCGGGATGTTGTGAAGGACAAAAGTATAACTGGGCTCAAAAGAGAATTAGGTGAGTTCACGGAAGATAGGTCTGTCAATGGCTATTAGCCAAGATGATCAGGGATACCACCCCATACTCTCAATGTCCCTCAGCCTCTGCCTGCAAGATGCAGGGACTGGATGACAGAGGATAGATTGTTTAATAATTGCTCTGTTCTGTTCATTCCCTCTGAAGCATTCAGCATTGGCCTCTTTTATAAAACCAGAAATTGGGCTAGACGGACCATTGGTCTGAGCTAGTATATGTTCTAAACCAGCTTTGGGTAGGGGAAATTCAAAGGGGCAGATGGAATCCTTTGTCCCAAAGCCTAAGGTATGGAGCAGCTCTGTAGCTGGTTATGCAACCTGTTGGATACAGTAGCATCTCTTGTTGACAGTACTGTCCACAAATAGATCAATAAGTCACGCCATTGTCCTCTTCCCTGTGATGGTTAGCATGGAGCACAGTGATGTCTGAAATTCCTTCTTCGTGTCTTCTCTGAATCCTACTCTTCCCACAGTGGAGGTTCCACTATATTTAGGATCTTCTGCAGTCCTCCTTTGTTCCAAACTAGAATTTTATCCTTTATGTGGTATTGCTGGATCGAAGTTTGCTGTAAATACATTCCACAGTATCTGGTTTGTTATTTATGTCCAAGAGACCTTTGTTGTATCACTTTGGTCGACCAATGCAATAAACGTTGAACAAAGCTCTGCAGCATCTGAGTGGACCAAGATAGTTTTTCAACAACTTTCAACAATATCAGTAATTTCAGCTGTGGTTAGTGAGGCTGTTAATGTGGTCAGTTCTTAAACATTCTGGAGAGAGAGGTCAATACTTTGCTAATGCAAGCAATTAGAAATAAAAATGTAGTTGTGTACATTGTAAAAAATAATGAAGCAGTGACGACTTAAAAAGTGAATTTAAAGACTTGTAAAAAGGTCTCTAGTAGGGATGAGGAACACACAGAACAGTGACTGGCCCATCTTACTGTCTCTAACTTTAGTCCAAACAGGTGGCTTATTTGCCCTCTCCCTGTCCCTATGGATTTAAAGGTACAGCATTTACTTTGCCTATATGTTCATAGAATCATAGGGCTGGAAGGAACCTCATGAGGTCATCTAGTCCAACCCCCTGCTAAAAAGCAGGACGACTCCCACTAAATCACCCCAGCCAGGGTTTTGTCTAACCGAACCTTAAATATCTCCAAAGATGGAGATTCCACCACCTCCCTAGGTAACCCATTCCAATGCTTCACCACGCTCCTACTGAGAAAGTTTTTCCTAATATCCAACCTCGACCTCCCCAGCTGTAACTTGAAACCATTGCTCCTTATTCTGTCCTCTGTTACTACCGAGAACAGCCTAGCTCCCTTCTCTTTGGAGCACCCCTTCAAGTAGTTGAAGATTGCTATCAAATCCCTCCTCAGTCTTCTCTTCTGTAGACTAAATAAGCCTAGCTCCTTTAGTCTCTCCTCGTAAGTCATGTGCCCCAGCCCCCTAATCATTTTCGTTGCCCTCTGCTGGACTCTTTCTAATTTGTCCACATCCTTTCTGTAGTGGGGAGCCCAAAACTGGACACAGTATTCCAGATGCAGCCTCACCAGTGCCGAATAGAGGGGAATAATCACATCGCTCGATCTGCTGGTAATACTCCTACTGATGCAGCCTAATATGCCATTGGCCTTTTTGGCAACAAGCGCACACTGTTGGCTCATATCCAGCTTCCCATCTACCATAACCCCCAGGTCCTTTTCTACAGTGCTGCTACTTAGCCGATCGGTCCCCAGCCTGTAGCAGGGCATGGGATATTTCTGTCCTAAGTGCAGGACTTTGCACTTGTTTGTTGAACCTTATGAGATTTCTTTTGGCCCAGTGTTCCAATTTTTCTAAGTCTCCCTGAATCCTGTCCCTGCCGTCCAGTGTGTCTACCATTCCCCCCAGCTTGGTGTCATCTGCGAATTTACTAAGCATGCAATCTATCCCATTATCGAGATCATTAATGAAGATGTTGAATAGAACCGGCACCAGGACCAACCCCTGTGGCACTCCACTCGTTACCGGTTGCCAACTAACATCGAGCCATTGATTCCTCCCCACTGAGCCCGTTGATCTAGCCAGTTTTCTCTCCACCTTACAGTCCACTCATCCAACCCATACTTCCTTAACTTGCCGATGAGAATGCTGTGGGAAACCATATCAAAAGCCTTGCTAAAGTCAAGGTATACCACGTCAATGGCTCTTCCCACACCCACAAATCCAGTCATCTCATCATAGAAGGCAGTCAGGTTGGTCAGGCACAATTTGCCCTTGGTGATTCCATGCTGACTGTTCCTGATCACTCTATTTTCCTTCAAGTGTTTCAGGATGGATTCTTTGAGGATCTGCTCCATGATTTTTCCAGGGATTGAGGTGAGGCTGACTGGTCTGTAGTTCCCTGGATCCTCCTCCTTCCCTTTCTTGAAGATGGGTATTATATTTCCCTTTTTCCAATCCTCCAGGACCTCCCCCATTCACCACAAGTTTTCAAAGATAATGGCCAGCGGATCTGCAATCACATCGGCCAACTCCCTCAGCACCCTCGGATGCAGTTCATCCGGCCCCATAGACTTGTGCACATCCAACTTCTTTAAGTGGTCCCTAACCTGACCTTCCATCACCAAGGGCCACTCTTCTTCTCTCCATTCTGCATTACAGAGTGAAGTAGCCTGGGAGCTGGCCCTCCCAGTGAAGACTGAAGTAAAAAAATCATTGAGTACTTCAACCTTTTCCGCATCATCCACCACGAGGATGCTTGCCCTATTCAGTAAGGGACCTACACCATTCCTGATCCACTTCTTGTTACTGCCTTACTTGTAGAACCCCTTTCTGTTATCCTTCACATCGCTTGCTAGCTGCAACTCCAATTGTCCTTTGGCCTTTCTGATTTTATCCCTGCAGTCCCAAGCAATATCTTTATATGCCTCCCTTGTCATCTGTCCAAGCTTCCACTTTCTGCAAGCTTCCCTTTTATGTTTCACCTCACTACAGAGTTCTCTGCTAAGCCACGCTGGGCGCCTTCCACATTTGCTGTTCTTTCTGCACATCGGAATGGTACCTTCCTGTGCCTTTTAACAGGGTTTCTTTAAAATACAGCCAGCTGTCTTGGACGCCTTTCCCCTTTAGATCAGCCTCCCAAGGGATCCTGCCCATCAGTTCCCTAAGGGAGCCAAAATCTGCTTTTCTGAAGTCCAGGGTGTGTGTTCTGCTTCTTTCCTTCCTTCCATTGATCAGGATCCTGAACTCTACCATCTCATGGTCGCTGGTGCCCAGGTTGCCATTCACTTCTACTTCCCTGATCAATTCTTCTCTGTTTGTGAGCAGCAGTGTTCTTCTTATCTATTTATAATAATAATAATAATAATTAATAATTAATGTATGTTAATGGTAATGACTAGGACCAACCAAGAATTGAGGCCTCATTTTGCTAGGCATTGCACACAGCGTAGTAGATCCTCTTCTGAAGGGCTTCTAATTTAAATACACAAGGCAGGTATAGAGGAAAAGTGTATAAAGATAGAGGATATTCTTTAGGCAGCTTCTCCTGAGATTTTTATTTTCTTCTGAGCTCTCTTGTATCTTCTGCTGCTATTATATTTCTCAGTTCAGCTGCTTGCACTTAGCTTTCTGTCTCTCCCTTGAGTAATCACGTGGCTTAGCTCTTGTTAATAAGAGTATCCACTTTCTTTTATTTTTTTTAAAAATGGGTTACCGAAAAGAACCAAGAACATCTTAACCTTGTAAAGAATGAATCCCTAGTATGTCTTCCTATGGGTAAACTAAGAGCCATTGATGTGCTTGTATGGAAGGGTTGGAGAGTTCATCTGTGTTTCTGTCGCTATGCAGAAGAAAAACAGGCTACTTTATTCAATTAGCATGGCAAAGTCTACACATAAAATTGTGCCAGTGAACTAAGGGGGAGGCTTAAATGTAACTTGTGTCCAGACATTCTGAAATCTATTTATACCTGATTTTTGTTGGTTTAGCTTGCCTCTCTAACTAATCGAATCAGTTTTAAACCCATATGACTGCCCTCTTGGGGGATTTGCACTGATTTGACTAAATCAATTGTTAAATTAATTTAAGGTACACTGCTGTAACATGTACGTAAACCAACTCTTGCAGTGAAGACCTCTTTTGGTTTTACTACTGCCAACAGTAGCCATGACTTAAGATTGTTAATGTTAAATGCACATTGTGTTCACAACATGAAACGTTTTGGTTGGTTTGCACTTATGAAGGTAATTCAAAGAGTATGAAAAAGATCCTCTATTATACAGGCAATATACTCTTTCTAAAAAGAACTTTGTCACAGCTGACCATTAGTATTTCTCCCAAGAGCTCACTGCCTATACATTCATTTAAACAGAACAAGCCAGACTATCCACCATAACTTCCAGTAACATTATAATTACAGAACGAAATGTTTAGATGTGCCATAAATCCATTAAAACAAAGCACTGAGAATTAGTTCTGTACGTTCACTACATGTCAATTTTGTCTACCCTCCCTGAGTGTTCACTCCGGTCTAGCTAAGCTCGTAACACTTGGAACACTGTAAAATTTGGAGTAAATCATCTCCTTTGAAACAAACTTGTTAAAAAGTTAGAAGGGATGGCCCCAGAGCATTAGAGTAAGCTTATTTACAAGGTGTTGTTACCTGTGTCCAACAGACATTTGTTCTTTACTCTTTTCTACTACCTTCTTCTAAACCTATGATTAACCAGCTATGACTTTTATTTTATTTCTATAAGAACAAAAAAAAAAATCCATTGTCCATCATGGGATATGCTAGCCTTGCTGAGTAGAATATGATCTTATTGATACTGACTTTGTCTCCGCCTCCCTACCCTTACTATTACTACTCTTTCATTACCTGTCTCCTTGTCTCTTTTCAGAACTAAATTGGGAGGTTTCATGGATTTTGCCTTTTTTCTGTATTTGGAAGCTCTTACCACACTCTTGGATGCAATTAAATTATTGCCTTAATTTGGCCAGTGTGGAAAAAGTTGTTTATAAAAAATACGCATTGGCAGGGCTTCTCTGTTTTTGCTTCACATGGACTGAAAGACTGCAATCCAGAACATTTTATGTTTTCACTCAGCTAAAAGTTAAGCTTGCAGATTACCCACAGTGGCCTCTCAAACTCTTAAAAGATGCCTGCACTTTTCTAGGTGGCTCTCTTTTCTCAAAAGAATACAAAGAATCAGAATGAGTAGGGTAAACTTTACTAGCTTGCCATGAAGAAGCAAGGGGAGTCAGTGTGTGACTAGAATGTAGGCCAATTTCACCTGTAAGCAATGTAAGACATTTCTGAAAATGATGTTATTCCTGTGTTAGTGGGCAGGGTTATAGGGTAAGCATTAATGCTGTTACCAGAAACATAACTTTAAATTTCTAGCCTTTCTATTTTCTTGAAAAACACTCAAATGAGGTTCCATTTAAGACTTTGTATTCCCAACTCTATTCTCTCTCAGCGAAGAATGTTTTTGTTCTGATAATAACGAATATAGCTTGGAACCGATCATTAGCTTTATGAATATAATATGCTGCTTTCCTTCACACCTGTTCATCCCTCCCCCAAAATAATTACCCTAAATTCCATATCACATACTGTTTGATGATCTGATTCCATTCCTCCTGAATCTTTATCTTCTCTTGTTCTGTCCCTTTAATCTTTTTAGCCTTTTGGAAAGTTTATCTAGGTAACATTCTGAGTTATTTAAACATCATACTTCCCATCTCTACCCAAACGCTGAGTCTGATCCAGCAAAATGCCGAATGCCTTCAGTTCCCATTGAAGCCAATGGTAGCTGAAGATACTCAGCACTTCACCAAAGGCACATGAACTTGCAGGATCAGGCCTGGGAATGTGGACTTCCCCATTCGTAGTCGGTGAATCTTGAATATTTGTAATTCTACAGCACTGAGTATTTTTGGTTAGCACTGGGGATTATTGTTAGCACAAAGCCATCTTTAATTGTGGGATAATACTTGGATACCATGGTGATCTAAAATCTTTGAATAATGCAGCAGTATTATTTGATCTGCAGTTTCTATAGAATAACATGTAGTAATAATGAGTAGGAGGGGTGACCTAATAGTTAGGATACTGGACTGGAACTCAAGACCTGAGTTCAAGTCCTTGACTCAGCTACAGACATGTTACCTTGGCCAAGACTTAGTCAACCCCAGTGGACCCCAAAAATTCAGGAGTGCATGGTGGGGCCTGAGCCAGCTCCCATGTGAGGCAGGGAAGGATGCTCCCCCAACCCAATCTTCCTCCAGCGCTATTCCAGCCCTGCCACAGTCCTGAACCTTGGCCCTCAGTTCTGGCCCAGCTCCTGACTGCAGTCCTTGTTCCAGCCACAGCTCTGGCTCCCTGCCCCCAGGAGGGTGTGGACGGGGTAAGAGGATCATGAACCAAAAAAGTTTGGGGACCATTGGTTTGCTCTGTTCTTCATCTCTAAAAATGGAAACTGTATTTATCTTACAAAGATGTTCGTCCATTAATGACTGAGGTGCTTAGATGCTATCATGGGAAGGGGTATCTAAGTAGATAGGCAGATACCAAAATCAAAAAATGTCAGTAAAGTTAACAGCTGGGCATTAGCTATGGCTATTTCACCCACTCAGTAACACAGCTATTTTAAAAATTGCACTGATAACACTTGGGGCTATTACAATGTAAAGTATGACTAACAAAACAGACCAAATCGCTGGCTTTCCTGCAGTTCCACTAGGCAAATATTCCTCCCTACAAGAAATGTGCCATGATTAGTTTTGTATCTTTAAAGAACTGACTGGCCCAATATTTTAAAGTACAGTCACTTACCTTTGTAAAAGATTTGGTGGGGGGAGGAGAGAACAAGTGTCCACTGAAGTTGGTTGAAACTGATGGGTTCTTGATACTGTGAAGAATTAAACCACTTGTTTAGATACCTAGGCCTGGTCTACCCTGTCACGCTGGGTCGATGGGAGAGACACAAGCTACATACTGTATGTCCCTTTGACTTACTTACTCTCCCTTATTACGGCATCTTCACTGGGCTACGCCAATGGGAAATGCTCTTCATTTGACACAGCGTTACTTTTTCTAGGGGGTGGAGGTACTGCATCAAATGGAGAGTACTTCTGGAATTGATTGAGTGGATATCCACTGGCCACTCACTTGATCCCGCTGCATTGATCCGTGGAGACCGATGATGGGGTTTCACTGTAGACAAGCACCTAGGTAGAGATACTAAGTGCCTAATTTTAAGCACCCATTAAAAAAAATATCTCAGACTTATTTTGCTTTTAAGACCTTTACTATAACATATATACATGATTAATTCAAAAGCCTCTTTCCTAGTGAATTCATAGCAATACCTTCTGCCATTTCTGTGAAGTAACAGTTTTTTAAAAATAATATGATGAAGGGGGTTATGTGGAGGAGGGTCAGAGGCTATGTCTACACTTGTAAATTTAGGTCAACTTTAGCTAAGTCAACTTAACTAAGTCGACTTAGTTAGGTCGACTTAGCATGTCTACAGCTAAATTTAAAGTCGACTTAGGGGGGAAACTTACAAAGTCGACCTAGAGTGTCCACACTGGACACCTAGGTCAACTTCTAGGGGCTAGGGGGACCTAGGGCAGGTCCACGGGGGCAGGGGGGGGCACCCCTTGCCCAGTGTCAGGGGGCTCAGCCTTTGCCCCATTGTACCTGAGTACAATGGGGCAAAGGGGGGCAGGGACCCTGGCAGGGCATAGGGGCAGGGTGGGCAGGGCTCTGCCTTGCCCTTTGGTGGGGCATGCCTGGCTCCCCCTGTGCCCCCCACCCCCGGCAGGGAGGGCAGTGAGGGAGTCCTGGAGTAGCCCTAAGTTAACTTAGGGCTACTCCAGGTCTACACTGGGTTAACTCAACCTTAAAAAGTTGACTTGAGCCCTAAGTCGAATTAAAATGAGGCTTAATAAAGTCGACTTAATTTTCATTAAGTCGACTTTCTTTTCCGTAAGTCAACTTAAGCAAACTGTAGTGTAGACGCAGGGTAAATTAAGTCGATTTAAGCAAGCTTAAGTCAACTTAATTTACAAGTGTAGACGCACCCAGAGAGAGCCTGTTTGGGGTGGGGGGTAGTTTGGTAAAAGGGGCATTGGAAGGATGCTATCCCTAGGGACAAAGAGCTACAGGTGAGGTCTGTGTCATATCTGATAGTTGTGATAAGATGTATATATGTGGTTGGAGTACAGGGTATATACTGTTCAGTAGATTACCTGACAAAATTACATAAACTTAGGTAGTACGTAGCGTCCTTTACAAAGAAACTTGTCCAGCTGTATTTAGATTCATGTGCCATAGTTGATCTCCCATTAGGTTTTTTCCAAAATAAAGTTACTGGATAGGCTATAAACTGTTCAATACATGTCTTGTATTTAAAATAAACTTATATAAGTATAATAAGATTTGAAACACAGGTTAACAAGAAATTCTGTGGAGGATACATGTTCCATTTAATACTCCCTTCTGCTCTGTAATTGTAACCTTTTAAAAAGGCTCACTAGATAGATTTCTATGAATTTGAAACCAGCCATCTATAATAAAATATGCAATCCTTAAAATAAGTGCATTTTAGTAGGTATTGTAAGTACTATTTAAGGGTTTTGTACATTGTTAGGAGGTATTTACAAAGAACAGTTAGATGCCCAGTTGCAACTGACTGTCAAATGGAATTGGACTCCTTTTTCTCCCTTGTGCCTTTGAAAATCTCTCTCACTAGTGAATGCCCTCTAGACTGTGCTTATGAATTCCATTATTAGCCATTTTACAGGTTTCTTATCAATAAATGCATTACCTCAAAAATCTATTATTGACCAGTAATGTTAGATAAAATAATCTTTGTTATAATTTTCTATGTTTTAAACTTAACACCTGAAGTAGTAACAAAATGGAGGTTATCAAGCGTATAGAAAATAAAATAATCTGTAAAAGAGTGCGTCTATCATACAATACATACCACAGTGTAACATCTGTTTTTCCAACATCTCTACAGGTTTCTTTGGATTAGTGGACAAAACTTGAACATATTTTAAAATAGAAGTTGTAATGAACTAAAAATGCATGGCGATTTTTATGTATACTCTGTTAAGGAAAAATAGCAGTCTACAAAAGGATGAAATGTAAACATTGTGTCCTGATAATGCAACATTACAGTCATATTGTGATCCTTTCCTTTCCTTTCTTTCTCCAGATTTTCCATGAAGCCGAGCTAAATATGCAACCAGCAATACATTGATAAGGCCCGTGGAGCTGTGGCGATATTCTTCTATCTGGTGAAAATGGCTCTAATTTTTTGACAACGATTAAAGGACAATGGGGTCAAATATACTTGGGAAGGCTGCAACATTAGATGAACTTTTAAACACTTGCATTGAAATGTTTGGTATGATTCTTCAATCTTTTTTTCATTGTTTATTGCTCTTGAAATGCAACCATTATAAACTCGCCCAGACTATTATCTTTCAATTGATTATTTCTTTGGCAAACAATTTCCTTTTGCTGTGAAATTTTTCATGCTTGTTTCTAGCCTAGAAGAAAACTTTTATTGAAAAGTTTGAAGAAAATCCTTTCATCCATCTGAATGATGACATGGGAGAGCCTCTTCCTTGCTATGATGGGTTCAAACTCTGCTTATTTTTGAAAATATAAACATAAAACATAAAAAAGTGTTATCTTTTCTTGTAACACAAGACAGATTGATAGAATGAATTACAAATGTGTGTGTGTGTATTAAGATTAGATAATTTTACAGTTGGATTATATATGGATTTTCCTGAGACTTTTTACAAAAGAAATAGGAATTTATTTCTTGATGCGCTGATTTTTGTGTTTTGTTTTGTTTTGCGGTGTTTATGCATCATGTGGTAATATGATTACAGGTTCTCATTTTTAGTCAACCATTATCTATAGAACATTGTACCATTTTATGAGATCCTGATGCGCATAATGTAATTTACATACTTAGATGCCCTTATAGAATGTCATAAATAGAAACGACTATTTATCCTTTGAAAAAACAAAAGAGTGACTTCAGGTTAGGAATGATTATATTAACTCACAAATTGCTAGTTATATTAAGAAAACAAATGATCATAGTAGGACCTTACATTTTATGGAAAATGAATATACCTTTTAAGTATAAAGAGGAAGTATATTAGGCCTTGATTCCTCAAAGCATGGGCTTATGAGCTTTGATGAATTGACAAATTAATCAAAGTGAGGCATTCTGAATTGCTTTTATTTAAAGACCAAGTGACAGCTTAGTTCGAATGAGGTTATAATTTGCCTTCTTTTTTGAGAATATATCTTATTCCTCTCAGAGATTATCACTAAGGGCTAGTTCCTGCAACTGAATCCAAGCAGGCACACACTACATCCATGCATACCCTGTTGCCACATCTGGCCATAAAATGGTGCAAATTCCATATAAGGCATACTTAACTAGAGATAGCAGAGGCCATTTTTACATCTTTCATGCCGGAATTATCATTCTCATATATATATATAACCACACACACACACACACACACACACACTTCTCTCTTGACTACTGAAGTCCATAATGTGTGTATGGTTCCCATTCCTCATTGGTTCTTAATTAAATACTCTCTATAACTGGAGAAACATTCTCTATTCCCCTGCTAGCTACTCCCAACATATACAGATTTGTGTATGATAGTTGGTCATTTTGATCTGTTTTTATCAGTTAATGACAAGACTGAATTGTCTGATGGTCACTTAAAATTAGGTACATCCAACTGAACTTCTAATTATAGTATCTTGCTAATCTAGAATTCTGGTTTTGGGGTGCATTGTCAATAGGTCATAATCAGTTGATATCAATTTTCTTTGTTAAAAGTTTTTTTTTTTTTTAAATGCCACTTGGAATTTGAAGAAGGCGCTCACATTGAAATAGCAACATTGCTACTCTGTCACCTTTTAAGTAATATTTAATAAAGGTTATGGAGAAGCAGGAGAATATATATATTTCGTTTCATTTTACGCTGATATGATTTAATATCTATTGATGTGCTACTGCCATTATAAATTGCTGACTCAATGCTAGAGAAGCATTTACTTGTTTTAAGCTATATTTCTGTTCTGAAAATATTTCAATGGACAACACTTTTGGACATGATTTTATTTTGAATATTAATACATCTGACTTCCCTGAAGAGAGGAAATATCTCATAATATCTGGAAACTGGCTGATCTCTGCCCTGGAATAATGCCAGTCATTTATCTTAAAATTGTGTCTCTGTTTTACAGATAATAAAGGAGATCCGGGCACCAGTCATTTACCAAGAATGTTTCTTTTAATGCACCGGTGGTATTTGCCTTCTACAGAATTGGCAGGCAAACTTGTTTCATTATATCCTTTCAAAGATCCATATAGCCTAGCATTAGTACTTTGGAAGACAAGTATCTCTGATAACATGTAAAATCTCTCCATTAAATAGTATGATTGGAGTGCCATCAGCATATAAGTCTCTTCAGCAATTTATGGACCTGATCCAAGCCCTGTTGAAATCAATGGATCTTTTGAATTAATACAGCAAACTTAGAATCAGGACCTATATGAGCCTGATGAAGTGTGCTTTGAGAAGTACAAAAATATTTAAGGATACAAATATATAAATGGCAGTGTGACACATAGCTCCTGTTGACTTTCTCTGGGAGTTAATTGATTGTCACTTCTGGCTTTTGAAAATCTCCTCTGTAATATTCAATATCAACTGATATGCTTGATTAGATTGTATTGATGGGAAATTCTTTGTCCACTAGAATATTCAGAAATGGTGTGTGCTGGATGCATGTATTTGCTAGGAAAAAAACAAAAATTGCCAAACTGCAAATGGTGCTTATATTCTCTAAATGTGCAATATTCAGGTTTTTGTTTTTTCAGTGTATTATCATCTCAAATGCTAGCACGTTTTAACTTGGAGGGAAAAGGGCATACCAAAAATACTTTATCCTGTACAAAAGTAAAAACTCTCTAAACAAACAAAAAAGCTGCAAAGTAAAAAATGTTACTGATCCATGACCACGAAGCTTTCTTTAACTAATATACCTATAGAAATGCCAGTGGGGAAACCTGCAGTGAATTCCGCTTAAAAATCTGCTGTTTCATGAGGTAAAAATGCTGCATTTTTCACTATTTGATTTTTATAGCTTTGAATAGTAGTCAACTTTTACAAACAATGAAAAATCCTAAACCAAGTCAGTCCACCCTATACTAATGCTTTCTCTTGGAATAGTTTACGGACATAGGGTTGGGGGGAAATCCTACTTAGAGCACAGTTATTCAGTTAGTTATTCAGGTTTTTGAACATTTCCACTGTATCAAGCTAAAGAGCTTACTGAAAACTCATGCCAGAGTTTGACCAGTATTGGCTTTTTTGAGGTGTAACACTCAAAATATATTGGAACAGCATGCAAAGATGGGGCATGGGGTGGATACAACATAGTGTATTCTAGAATGGTATAGAGAGAGTGTCAGCTTCAGTCCATGTGAACCCTAAATAATTCAAACCAAGGGTGAGTCCTTGCAAAACAAATAAACAAAAATGTGTGTTGCACAAGTTAAAATAGCAATGAAGAGAAGGCAACTTGGCTTGGTTAAGCTGCTTAAGTTCGACCCCCAGTTTCCTTATAGGTTTTAACTTGAGCTGCCAACCTAAGTTATAAATGGATTTGTTTGTTTTCACTGCTATTTTAATGTGAGTTAGCTAACCCATAATAACACACTTGATTGCAATGAAACATACCCTAAGAAAGGATGCTTCTACAGGTACCTGGTATATAGGATCAGGAGAATGTATGGCAGGTGCTGCCTTGTCTCTGTCAGAAAATTTAACCTATTATAACTGAATATTGATCTAAGAAGTCCTTCTCTGCATGGGAATGTTTTGGTTTTGGGTTTTTTTCAGTACAAGCAAAGGTATGAATTCAAACAGATGTAGCTGTACTGGCATAACACCACCCTCCTGTAGCCCATTCCCTGGTGGATGCTTGTGTTCCAGCATGAAGGCTTTTTTAACTTAGCTTATGTTGTTTGGGAAGAGGTTAAGCTAAATCAAAAAAAAAAAAGCCACTCATATTGAAACAGGGGTGTCCTCATGGGAATATTATATTGGCACAACTATATCCATCTACAGTCACACTTTGGGAAAGGTTTTTGGAGGGGTTTTTTTTTTGAGGGGGGGGTGGTATAAACCATATTTACAAGACCTCAATATGGTGTGTGTTTTAATAGGGGCAAATTACATTTATGTGCCTAATTCCCATAGAAATGCACCTCAGAAGAATGCCTCCATTTCCCATTGTAGGAAATGGGTTAACTTGTGAAAAGTATGCAATAAGAAGTTTTTGCATATGTAACCTTTTCCTCTGTTGGATGAAGCATGTAGGAATTCCTCAAGCATACTGGTTCTATTACTGGTTAGGTCAGTGATGGGACTTTATTTGCCACATGTGACTTTGGATTGCCAATTATTTCTTTTGAGTGCCATATGCATGTGGCTGAGTGATCACAGCATGCATTTATGCAGCTACAGAATGTTATGTCTGGATCTTTAGAAAACCTTTCTCCTATGATTTCAGGTACTGGATTTTGGAATTTCCAGCAGAATTTAACTTGGATCTTGGTTTGATTCGGCTGACTGAGGAGTTCCGGGAAGTAACCAGCCAGCTTGGTTATGAGGAACATGTCCAACTTATTGACATCTCCAGCATGTAAGAATACCATTTTTTGGGTTCCACGGGCACCTTTTGTTCCATATTTTGTAACACCAGAGCCCTTACTCTGTACAGAATGCTCTATGTGATATTGAGGAGCCCATTTTGGTTTAAAGGGACTGAATGGACAGCATTAGAAAGCAATTATAAAAAAGGTGACATTCTCTTCGAAACTGAAATAAAGTTCTAAAACATCAGATGCCATTTGGGACAATATAGAATGGCAAGTGTCACATACATTGAATCATAGTGAAGAAGAATTCTCTTCTTGCTGTATTTTTCTATAAATCTAAACATACATTGTTCCTGGTTCTATAGGTTGCAAAGCTTGTGCCAGATAAGTAAAGAATACAGATTTGTTGCTGTTGCTTAGTATTAAACTAATGATCTCTTCATACAGAATAAGCTGACATTGCACTGAACTTGCAACGCAGCATAGTTAAGGATGGCAACATATTTATATACTTCGCAAGTCTCTCATGTCATCAGGGAGACTCAAGACTTTTCATATTGTCTCTTCCATGACAAAATCAACAAAACTACCCCCGGTGCTGAATTTATTCTTTTTGTGGTTACATCATGATGTTTTGTGTATTGCAAAGGCAATTTGTCCATGTTTTTTTTTTATGTAACTGAATAATCTCTGGAGTTCGCATTGCTAGCCCTTCTTATGTCTAAATTGTTAATTTCAGGTTGATAGGGTGTCATATTCGAACCTTATATTTCCAACATCTCTACATTTGCAGGAAATCTGTAGCAACTCCTTCACTAGAAAATCTATATTAACAGATTAACTTTAGAATATGGTGTATGCTTAATAGCGTTTTCTTTTTGTAAAGAATGGCAGATGAACTGGGAGGAACCTTTATTTGATCTTCAACAAATTTTACATCTTTCCCTCTTCTTCTCCACCCCCATTAGTTAATTGTGTGGGAACAGACTGTCTTCTGTTTTCTCAGAAAATTGCTGGTTTGCAGTTTCTTTATGATGAATTTGTTGTAGCAATTTCATATTTTGGGCTGTTTTTAGTGGACTTCTGGGACAGATAAAGTTCTATTCTCTGCATGACCCTCTAATTCTTAAGGTCTACACTGTAGTCACTACAGAAGCGCAGCTTCAGTACTGCAGCTGTGTCTCTGTAGTTCCATAATATAGGTGTTCCCTACATTGACAGAAGGGGGTTTCCCAATGTTGTAGCTAATCCACTCCATAATAGGAATCATTCTGTCAGTCTAACCATATCTATACTGGAGGCTAGATGTAGCTAGGTTGATCTAGTTTTATTGTAGACCAGCTCTTAAAATACAGTGTCTCAGGGCTTGTCTATACTGAAAAAGCTGCGTCAATCCCCACGAATCGACACAGCGGGATCGATTTGAACAGCCAGTGTAGCCCGCTCAATCAATCCCGGAACTACTCTCCTGTCAACACAGTAACTCCATCCCTCCAAGTGGAGTAACACTGTGTCGATGGGAGAGCATTGCTGGTCGACGTAGCTGAGTGAAGATAGCAAGGTAAGTCAAAGTAATTAAGTGGACAGGAGATATGCCTTCTGTAGCATGCAGATTGCATATCTCCCATCGACTTAGTCCTGCAGTGTAAACTAAGCCTTAGTCTGCTTGGAGCTGAGCATGAACAATCCATGTGATATATGTCTCTTCCCATTTATACTGATGAGAATTAGATGGCTACATCTCCACACTTTTTTTTTTAAATAAATAAGTAGAGATGGGTCTGAATAAAAACCCCGATTCCAAACATCCATAAATTTCTGGAAATTTCAGCTCCAGATAGTCTGACTTAGACTCTCTAGATACTTTAACCAGTGATATACATTAGCCAATGGTATACATTTTTAAAGCTGCACATGGATTTAACACAGCTGGTCAAAATTTTTCAACCAAACATTTTTCCACCAGAAAATTCTGCTTTCTAAAATCAAAATTTTCCTGGGAATGTGTTGATTTTTTTTTTTTTGGTGGAAATTTCATTTTGATTATTCTTTTTAAATAAAATATTTTATAAGGTCATGAAATAATATGATATGCATACTGTGTTAAGTATAAAACAGAACATTTTGACCTATTGGAAAGGAAGATACCAAGTTTTTCAATGCAGAAAATTTTTTTGTAGAAGGCAACTTACATATAAACATTTTTTTAAAAATTAAATGAAATGACATGAAATAAAACTTGAAAAATACCTTTTGCAAGACATTTTCAAATTTGACATTTTGTTCTAATTTGGAACAAAAACAAAATTCAGAATCTAGGAATTTCTCTCATAATGGAAATTCCAGTTCCTCCCCAGCTCTAGAATTTAGCCAGTTCTAGAATTTAGTTCTCATGGACATCCAAAAGTTAGGACGCTGAGTCCTAATGCTTTGTTTTTGAAAAGGGGTTCCTACATGTCTACATCATACCAAACTAAAATAATAGCATTTCAGTGGTACATCTACCAGTCTCTACTGCAGCCAAATATAAAGAATGAGCCTGTGGAGGAAAAGTGTGTGCGTGTGCACACTCGCACGCACACAGACTTCAGTAAAGTATTGAGAAAGTGTGAAGCTCAGGTTTTTGTCAGCAGAACAAAGTACACTCCTAGTTATCATTCACTGATACCATTTCTTCTGTTCCATTTTTCAGGGCTTGTGGTCTTCTGGTTATCAATAAAACAAAAATAACCTGCAACTTTATTAGATACTATCCAAGTCAATTTTTGGTCTGCTGTCGATCCTAGGTGTTTTTTCTTTGAAATGTAGCCATTAGATCCTCTTGAATTAGATGATACAGAGTAACACAGAAGAGAGATTTATCTTGTGTTCCAAATACATAGCTCTAATGCTGTACATCTGTTCAGATAGTACCTATTAGACTCTTTATCAACTGTTGCAAACCCAAAGAGAATTTTCTATTCTTTGTGTTCATAATATGTTGGATGACGGTTCAGGGAACTCTTCATCTGTCTCTTGGTAACTTTATGCTGTATATCCAGCTTACAGCTCACATAAATTTTTGCTTGGACAGGATATGCTGATTGTACCTCTTTTCTGTGGCAGTCCCTCCTATGACTGGATGAGAAGAGTCACACAGAGGAAAAAAACTTCCAAAAAGGGAAAAGCCTGCCTATTGTTTGACCATCTGGAGCCCATCGAATTAGCTGAACACCTCACTTTTCTGGAGCATAAATCTTTTAGAAGGATTGCTGTAAGATGCTTATAACTTGTTTCACTCAGTTATAATCTGCCTAGAGCTGCATGCTTAAACTGAGTTGCTTGCTTATAACACTTTTATGTTGTACCTCATTTCATTATAGCAAATCTTTAGAATCCAGGAGAGGATGAATCAAATGGGGTTCTGCAGAGTCCTTCCTGGGTTCAGTATAGTTCCATATTTTCATTAACAACATGGATGATGGCGTGAAGAATGTTTTTATACAGTTTACCAATGACACCAAGCGGGGAGGGATTGCAAACACTTTAGAGGAAGCATTAGAATTCAAAATGGCCTTGATCAGAGAATTGGTCTGAAATCAGTAAGATGAAATTTAATAAAGACACGCATCAAATACTGCATGTATGAAACATACAAATACAAAATGGGAAATTGTATAGGCAGGAAAGGATCTGGGGATTAAAGTGGATCACACATGGAATCTGCCTTTTTTACAACATCATACAGCTGACTCAGTCTTAAAATGACAAATCAGTGGCTTTTATTTCTTAGGAAAATAGTTAATTGGTGATTAGCAACCCTCAAAGGCTTTGGTTCAGATGGAGCCTGGAGCTCAGCTGACCCTTTTACAATCTTCCTTCTCCCCCACTGCTAACCACATGCCCTTCTGAAACACTGTCCTTCCACTCTTCTGTCTTCAACTCCTGCTCCCTGATTCCCAAAAGATCCTCCCAGCTCCCTTTTCTTTGCATGTACATGGGCTTCTGCCTTCGCTATGGCACTGCATGAATATTTCAGGCCTGATACTCTTCTTACCATGTAGCTCCTCGCTGATTTCAATTTTGCCCACTCCAGTGCATCCCCCAGAATGTTTGGTCCTCCCTGCTCTCCTAATTCTGACTTCAAAGAAATGTCAGAATAGATATGTGCTGAAAGGAGTTTCTGGTGTAGCAGTGGCAAGTTGTCCAGATAGATTTCAGTGAAGGCAGGAGAACTAATGGGTTGAGGAAAAGGGCAAAAGTTAGTTCAACTTTTTTAATCCTTAAAAAGTCATCTTGAGAGTAGATCAGAATCTGGAACTTTCTTGGAAGGGTCTTGCTAGATGAGTCTTGCTAGATCCCCAGAGAGCCATGGAAGCCAGAAATGCCCATTTTTTTTAATTAAGAAATTATTTTCTTCTCTGTAGCGGGCCTCACCACCACCATCCATACCTTTGTTTACCTCCTGACTCTATTACTGTAACATTTTAAATCTTCAACTCCCTTTTGAAATTTACTTGGAGGTTTGTTATCACGTAACATAACTACTGACCTTTTACACATTTACATCCGTATTCTATACACTGATTCATTTCCATGTGCAATTCAAGGTGTCAGGCACCATCTATAGTGCCCTAATGGTTGATGGCTCAATCCTCTCAAAGATGAGCTCTCCCCTATGCCATGCTGCAACACCTATGTTTGTCAGTCCCCCAGGAGGAACTGACTGGTAGCAGGGCATTCTCTGTGGTGAGTCCTTTGCTAGAGGACATATGTATCTTCTGCTTGGGTGTTAAAATAATGGTGTTGGAATCTTCTCTTTTTGAAACTAATCTGTTTGATAACTTTCTCCACCACTTCTCTCCATCACCACCCAAGTTCTCAGTTGCTGAGGAGAAGTGGAGAAAGGGTTTGTACTTCCTATCTGGGGCGGGGGAGAGGGAATTGATTATTATCTTGATATAAACAACATAAAAGATATCCAGACATTATGGTGATTAATGATTCATAAGTGTACTCTTCCACCAGGTGATTTGATTTTTGCTACCTGCTGCATAAAAAGGGAAAATAGAGGCCATTGTTAGACTTTTTAGTTCTTAAAACATATTGCAGTTTCCCTTCTCTTTTAGTTCTTGGTTTATGGACTCAATGTTTATGGATGACTTTCAGGAATTATATTCTTAAAGGGATACTGTTTGGTTAGTAGTCCCTAAGTTTTACCCCCTACATTTGCTCAAATCCTCCCCAACACAAAACGAAACCTTGGACTTCAGATGCTTAAAAAGGTAATGTAAGCATAAGTTCGAAGAGGGCTTCAGAAGTAAGGCTTTAATTCAAACTAACTAGTTCGAATTAGCCAATGTGGCCATGTTAATTCGAACTAATTTCTTAGTTCGGCCATTGAAATGAATGGAGATCGCTAATTTGAACTAAGCAAGTGCCATGAGTGTCACTTGCTTAGTTCGAACTAACTTTTTCTAGTTCGAATTAAGCTAATTTGAAGTAACTAAAATTAGTTCGAATTAGTTAGATCAAACTAACTAATTTGAACTAATTTTAGCAAGTGTAGACATAGCCATAGACTTTAATGTCAGACGGGACCATCGCGATCATATAGTCTGACCTCCTGCACATTACAGGCCACCGAATTTCACCCACCTTCTTCTGTAACAGATCCCTAATCTCTGATTGTTACTGCAGTCTTCAAATCATAATTTAAAGACTTCAAGATACACACAATCCACCATTTGCATTAGTTTAAACATATAGGTGTCCCGCGCCCTGCAGGGGAAGGTGAAAAACACCAGGGTCTCTGCCAATCGGACTTGGAGGAAAATTCTTCCTGACTCTAAATATGGTGATAAGTTAGCCCCTGAGCATGTGGGCCAAACTAACCAGCTGGACACTTGGGAAAGAATTCTGTGTAGTAACTTAGAGTCCTCTCCATCTAGTGTCCCATCACCAGACGTTAGAAGTATTTGCTGCTAGTAGTCACAGATTGTTTACAGGCCATTGTAGGCAGTCCCATCGTACCACACCCTCAGCCAATTTACCAAGCTCAGTCTTGAAGCCAATTGGGTTTTTTCCCCCACTGCTCCCCTTGGAAGGCTGTTCTAGAAAATCACGCCTCTAGTGGTTAGAAACCTTCATCTACTTTCAAGCCTGAACTTGTTGATGGTCATTTTATATCCATCTGTTCTTCTCTCCACATTGGAGCTCACTCCCTGGTAATTATTCCTCTAACATATTTATGGAGAGCACTCATATCTTCCTCTAGCCTTCTTTCAGTCACGCTAAACAAGCCAAGCTGTTTAAGGTAGGATTTTTCATTCCTCAGATAATCCTAATAGTCCTCCTCTGACTTGTTCCAATTTGAATTCATCTTTCTTAAACATGAGAAACCAGCACTGCACACCGTCATGGCACTACTGCTTCCCTGTCTCTAGTGAAAATACTTTGCCTGATGCATCCTAGGACTGCATTCATGTTGTTTTGTTTCCATGGCCACATCACTTTGATGGCTCATAGTTATCCCGTGATCAACCAGTACACTTAGGTCTGTCTCTTCCTCTGTCACTTCCAACTGAAGTCCCCAGCTCATAGCAAGAAAACTTCTTGTTAATCCTTAAATGCATGATATTGCACTTTGCACTATTAAACTTCATCCTATTTTTATTACTCCAGTTTACAAGTTCATCCAGATCTTCATGTATGATATTCTGGTTCTCCATATTGGCAATAACTCCTAACTTTGTGTCATCCACAAATTTGATTGATACAGACTTTTTGTGCCAGGGTTAGTAATAAAAATATTAAATAGGATTAGTCCCAAGACCAAACCCTGAGGAAATCTACTAGTAACCTCCTCCAGTCTGACAGTTCATCTCAGTAGGACCTGCTGTTTTATCCCTTAACTAGTTCCTTATCCACCTTTTCATTTCTCATGTTTTCCATCTTTGCCAATTGATAATTTCTCTTATGGAACTATGCCAAATGCCTTACTGAAATCCAGGTAGATTAGATCTCTTGCTTTTCTGTTGTATAAAAATTCAATTATCTTCTCAAAGAAGATCAGGTTGGTCTGTCACCAACTACCTTTTGTAAGATCATGATGTATTTTATCCCAATTACTGTTCACCTCTATGTCCTTCACTACCTTCTCCTTCAAAATTTGTTCAAAGACCTTGCATAAAACTGAGGCCTGTAGTTTTCTGGATCACTCCTCCCCCCACCTTCTTAAAAATAGGAACTGTATTAGCAATTCTACAGTCATATGATATGACACCCTGAGTTTACTGATTCATTAAAAATCCTTGCTATTAGAGGTGCAATTTCAGGTGCCAGTTTCTTTAATATTCTTGGATGCATATTCTCTGATCCCCACTCCAAATTTAGTCCCATTACACTGTTTGTGTTTGAATTCCACATTGGATGTGGTAATTTCTATCTCCATAGTTGCATTCCTATTAGCTACTCTGTCACTACTCCTAAGCTCTTACTTTGCCTCAGTTTTTAATAAGACTAAGGATTTGTTTAGGGGTTGGGCCATGCCTATGTTATCATTAATCTTCACCCCCAATCTTGTTTTCTTTTTATTTATGTTGCTATAAAATGTTTTACTGTTGGCTTTAATTATCTTTACAAGGTCCAGCTCTGCTTGGCTTTTGACAGCTCTCACTTTGTCCCAACACTTTCTGACTTCCAAGAGGTAGCTTTCTTTACCGAGCCATTCCTTGTAGTCTTGATTTCCTGAAGGTGATGCTCATGCTCATAATGTCTGTTGCTGTATTTCTGATTGTACGTAAAGAAAAGGCAGAGTAATGCTTTAAAGTTGCTCATAAAAAATACTGACAGAGTCCTGTGGCACTTTTAAAGACTAACAGATTTATTTATCGCATGAGCTTTCCTGGGAGAAAATCCCACTTCGTCAGACGCTTTCTTCATCTTTAAAGCATCTGATGAAGTGGAATTTTCTCCCACGAAAGCTCATGCGATAAATAAATCTGTTAGTCTTTAAAAGTGCCACAGGGCTCTGTTTTTCTGCAATAGACTCACACAGCTACCCCTTTGGAACTTGATTACATAAAAAATACTGCAACATCTTAAAGAAATAATAATTAATAGACTTGGTAGTCTCTTTCTAAGCAGCTGGACTATTTAAATAAAAAGTGGCTTAAATATCATTTTGACTATACAATCTTTAACTGTAAATCTTTCCTTGGCTAGTTTACAGATTACCAAAGCTATGTGATTCATGGCTGCTTAGAGAACAATCCCACCCTGGAGAGATCAATTGCATTATTTAATGGTATCTCTAAGTGGGTCCAGCTGATGGTTCTTAGCAAGCCAACCCCCCAACAAAGGGCAGAAGTAATCACAAAGTTTATCAATGTTGCGCAGGTAAGATTAAGCTTTGAGTGTTTCTTTCTCTGATAGAGTGAAATAATTGAAACTGATGCTACAGAAAACTGAGGAGCTAGATGTGCATGCAAGCTTCTTTCTTGCTGAATGCTTACTCATCCATATTAGATGGTCATTCATTGAGCTAACTGTAGATCAAAATGTTAAACAGATGTTCCTAGATATGAAAATTTAATAATAACGTCTCGTTTCTGTTCTCATTTTTGGCTATTTGTATTCAAGATGGCATTCTGAGAATTAGTCAGCTGAATGTTTTTATGTTGTCTGCTGCGTAGGCATCAGAGATGCTAAACTAGATCATTATAATGTAATGGGATCTAATCCATATTTCTATAGCATTTGTATCGCAGTTCAGCAGTAATTAATTTTATCTGCCTTAGCGCAGGTGCAGCAGTAGTCGCTGTCATATGAAAGACACTCGTAGTCTTTATACTAATATTTTTAATTCCCCTGCAGAAGCTGCTGCATCTCCAGAACTTTAACACGCTGATGGCAGTGGTGGGAGGTCTAAGCCACAGCTCTATTTCTCGTCTCAAAGAGACTCACTCACATCTCTCTTCCGAGGTTACAAAGGTATGAGAGTATCTCTGCTATGAAGGGATCCAGAATATAAATGTAGGACTCTTCTGGGTACTATCTTTAATGTATAATGGATATTACAAGACCGATATCTCAGTGGTGCAAGTAGGGCAGCCTTAAAGGCAGACCAGACAGGTTACTCTTGATAGAAAACTATTAGAATGAGGGGGAAATTGTTTTTGAGTGACTGTGGGAAGGAAATCGACATATTCAGCATTCTGATGAGAGTTGCTTAAGCTGCAATCAATTAGAATAGGCCAGAGAAATATTATGAATGGTCTTAGAGTCTTGCTTCTGTGGCTGTTTGTAGGACTGGAATGAGATGACAGAACTGGTCTCCTCCAATGGAAACTACTGCAACTACCGCAAAGCTTTTGCTGACTCTGTTGGCTTCAAAATCCCCATATTAGGAGTTCACTTGAAAGACTTGATAGCTGTTCATGTCATCTTCCCAGACTGGATAGACGAAAACAAAGTAAACCTAGTGAAAATGCAGCAGCTCTCCATTACCTTGAATGAACTGGTTTCCCTGCAGACTGCTTCCCATCATCTAGAACCAAATATGGATTTAATTAACCTGCTAACAGTAAGTGTCATCACCTCTCGTCACAGCTCAGTAGGTGCATGAGACTCCAAGTCAATATGACTATTCATCGGCGTAAGAATGGGCTGGATAAGCACCTTGGCATATGTTATTTTTTAATAAAAGGTGACAATAAATGGGACAAATATACAAAATAGTAACCAGCCTAAGTAAAACATTAATGAGGTCACAGAAGACTTTGACTAGATGCAATCTCTGCTAGCTGTTGCTAGAAGCTGGCAGAGCCAGTTGAATTGATACACTTCTCACTCTGGATGAGGTATATATCTCTGTGCTGAAAGATTTAAAAAGGAGTTTCTGACCATTTACAGTTAAACATCCATTGGCATTTTTCACAAAAGATATGATATTGGCAAGGCTGTTCTACTAAAATTCTAATTTGGCTGATCAGATCTCTCACCTTAAATTCCCCCTAGGTTTTCAATTGAATTCAATATTTTTCACTTCCTGTCTGTGACACCCAAGTAAAATTGTTATTTACTGTGTTCCAGTGTAGTGGTGGCTGTGTTTGTGAGTGAAATTGTGTGCATGTGAGGCATACATTCTAAAAATATATACTCAGAATGACTGGATGGGTTTACTCAAACTTCTTTAATCTCAGACAAAAGATGAGATTTTTAATATGTAACATTTCAGGTCAAAAGAAGTGGTGTTATTGAGAAAATTATGAGTAACTCAAAGCAGGATATTAAAATGAAAGACTATGTAACGATAGCGTTTTCTAACTGCCAATGATAAAATAAACTTAATGTAAGGCCACGCTTTGGAGCAGGGGTGTCAAGCTCATTTGCTGTAGCAGGTCAGATTTGACTTAAATGTACTTCAAGTGGGGATGCATACAATAAATCAAAATAGTATGGCATTCTCATGGCATCATGTGTGCTGTGTATGTGAAACTGTGCTCCACAATAACACACACACTCTCTCTCTGTCTCAGGGAGTGAGTGTGGTCTTGTGGAGCACAATCTTGCATACCCAGTGCTCCATGATGTTGTGAGACCTGACACTCTTGTGGCATTGTGGAGCACAGGGTATGCGAGACCACACTCTCTCTCTCTTTTTTAGGAAGAGTGTAGTTCTGTGCAGCGCAATTGCGAGCAGGATGGAAGAGGTTCGCAGGCCGCAATCAGCCCATGGGCCACATGTTTGACACCCTTGCTTTGGAGTGTCAACCATGGCTGCCACGTTACTAAATAACTACCCTTTATTTTAAAACACACTTAAGTTAGCAGCTTGATAGTGCAGGCCCAATCCTACTCTGGGTGAAATCCTATCTGTTTTAGCACTGGCTCCAAGTGGAGCTGAATCTGACCCAGCATCGCGATCTATGTCATGTCCCCAGACAAAAAAAATCTTTAAATTGGCAAGGTGTCTAAAGCCCTGGATTTGAGATGGGACAGACGACAAGAAGGGTATTGGTATGGAACAGGCGATGTTGCAAGGGGGTGTAAGAAAGCCACATCTGGTAGGCTTACTGAGCAGGCTGATCTTGACGTGGCATATGAAGGACTCCTCACCGTAAACTTTTATGTGTGTGAGGCTTGCTTATTTTTTAATTGCATTTCACATCACTATCTAGAGCAAAATGAGAGCAGTTTTCTCTCTCTAAAATGCTGGGAAACGGCCTTTAAAAAAATATTATTAAAACCACTTTGTATAGAATGAACTGGAAGCCAGAGTCCAAACTAGAATTGTAAAACAAAAACTAAATTGTATGACTATATGGAAAATCCATGGGGATTCCACTCTAACTTCTGCATTAACATATAATTTTTTTAATTTAATCTTCATTTGTTTTAAGGGGGAGGGGAATTTTCTTGTTTCCTTCTATAAAAACAAATCTTCTCTACATTTTCAAGTCTACATGTTCTTTCAAATCTGAATATGAGGAAGTGAGACTTTAGATAGAGAGACTAAAGCAATGGGAAGCTGAGTCTGAAGGGCAAGTCTTATATTACGAGCTGAGAGACGTTCATACTTCCCAAGAGCTGCCCAGAACTTTGCAGGCCTAAAGTTTTGTCCACTTATATTCTTATGTTTCCTTTGCTCCTTTAATATTTTTAAGGGCTCTTTAATCTTTTTTCCTCATTCATTTGTCACCTGCAAAAAGTTGGATCCCATTTTTCTTTTTCTTTTTTTAACCCATCCACAGGGAGACATGACTGAGTAAGAGATGGGTGCTTGGCTTTTCATCATAATAGGTGAGATTTGCCTCTAGCATAATTCCATTGACTTCTGTTACACCAGGGTTAAATCTGGCCCCTAATGTTGACTTTGTAATTGAGTGGCTTTACATACTGCAATGTCAAAGCCCTAAACACTAGTCATAAGTTAACATTTACTTGTAGTTTCACCTACGTTTTGTACCTGGTCAACAAGTCAATGAGAAATTTTGATCATAAGAGAGACAAAGGCTAGGATTTGCTGCCAAATCTGGAAAGAATCGCATGCTAAATATAGCTGACCCCTGTTAAAATGTGGTGAGCTCTTCCAGCCCATTTTTCTATCCCCTCTCAGTACTAAATGTTGTACTTGGTTTCCACTATACAGAAGAATAATCTTGTGTTCAGTCTATTGCTGCCTTTTCTGTGTTAATGTCAACTTCTTTCCAATCTTAACTTGCCTAGAAAAGCTAGCTTCTTTATGAGATCAGTAAATGGGTACAGTGTTGTGCATCTAAGTGTGAATAAAGCCAATCAGCCTGTTAGGTACTGGTACCACGTGCCCACTAACTCTGTGCTCTCTTCAGAAACTTTAGGTACAGTCAGGCTTGAATACCAGCCTATGAAATGAATGCAATACCATAAGGCAGCAGTTCACAAACTGTGGATAGGATAGGAACCCCAAAGTGGGCTGTGACCCCATTTTAAGGGGGTCATCAGGGCTGAAGTTCAACTTGCTTGAGTCCAGGCATGAAGCCGAAGTGCAAGATGCACTGCCCAGGCCTGGCAGCTAGCCTTGGGGTCAAGCTCAGGTTTCAGTCCCCCTCTTGGGTCCGTGTAGTAATTTTTGTTGTCAGAAGGGGGTCACGGTGCAGTGAAGTCTGAGAACAACTGCCATAAGGGATTGGAGGTCTTTAACATGCCAAGCATTCTCTCACTGCACTAAGCTGCCAACAAGCTGGCCTTCAGTTACTTGATAGGTTAATCAGTAGATGCATGCTTGCTGGCCAGACAGTTCAGAACTAAACGAAATGGGCATCTCACTGAAAATGTGAGTGTGGGGGACTTTGCTATTGCTTTCTCTGAGGTTTCTCGTTGACCCAGCCATGTCTCTCACTCTAGGGACTGATATCTTTAGAGAAGGTTGGACGTTGGTGATTCCACCATGTTAATGTTAAATGTAATGTTAATGATTAAGGCAGATAGCTAGTTGCTCCAGAGATAAAGATGGCAATCAAATTTCTTTAAACATGACTTTTACATCCTCTCCAAATCCTCATTTATTCTCAGATTAGCTTGAAAATGGGTAGGCCAGGGCAAGAGCAGTGGTAGAGTTTCTTCCAGTTTGAGGCCACTTCGCCAAGGAGTCCTTGGGGATGCAACAGCCAAAAGATTAGCCATGTTCAGCGTTTCAAAGGTCTAATTCATTTTTGTACAAAGAGGCAGGAAATAAGGGATAGAAGGCCCATGAAACTATCACTGTACAGCATTTGCTGAGGTTTGTAGACTTAAGACCAGAAGGGACCATTAGATCATTTAGTCTGATCTCCTGCGTAACACAGAATTTCATCTTGTTACTCCTGTTCTGAGCCCAATAAACTAGCCTAAATCCAATAATTCAATCCAATGTGATCTAAAACTATTTAGAACACCCGTCTGAGCTCTAGTGGTCTCATTAATTTCAATGGGAGTTGCTGAGTGCTCAGTGGTTTTAAAGGTCAGGCCATTCATTTTAGGTGCCTAAAATATGAATTTAGGAGCTCACTTTTTCAAATCTTGGCCCTTATGCATTTTAGTATAAAATAAATACACTGTGAGCTAGAAAGTTAGTTGCTTGAACGAGGTGAAAACAAATCAATGAGCTGTGTGGCAAGTGAAATGTCACAAAGTGAGTGTTGCTATGGTGCATGTCACATTTTCCCCTATATTAATGTGGTATAGGAGATGGTGACAAGATGAGAAACGGCTTGAAGCACTAAGGGCTAAATTCAGAGGTGAGGTGTAAATTAGATTTATTTATGCACCCTTACAAATGTGCAAGGAGTGACTTAAAAGCTGAGGAGAGAACAAGCCATAAATTAAGAGGGGGTAGCCTGATCTCACTTGACACAGTTTTACACTGTTGATCTCTGCTATGCTACCTTCCCCTCTGACTCCTTGACATTTGAGCTGTGCCAGTTTAGGCCATATCTCCATCACCTGCAGTGTGGATTATTTGGGGATGAAAAGCAGCGTGCCCCAGAATGCTGCATTGTAACTCCTCCATGTGGATGCTCCAAACAAGCTTAAAGGTCCCTCGTTCACACTAATGTAATTCTCTTCAAACAGGACTACATTCATTTAGTTCAAACCAGCTTTTTTTGGTGACGATACGCAGGGATACAGAGTACCGGCACCTTTTTTGCCAGCCCCACTGCCCAGTTGGGAGAGTGGGGTCAGCAGGGGAAAGGAGCTCACCTTTGGATGAGAAGGGGTGGTGCAGGAAGAAGAGGGGTCAGAGAGGCATTTTTCAAATTTCCCAGCACTTTAATATAAAAAAAAAAAAAAAGGCAGCACTGGTACAAACTAAGGACCTTTCAGTTTGCGTCCACACGGGAGTTACAGCTCAGAACGTTGGTGCGCTCTGCAATACCATACTCCCGCTTACTCCAAATTGCAGGGCAGCGCGGACATGATCTTAGTCTCCCACTGATTCACTGAGCTAAATTCAGAGGTGATTTGTATAAAGTCTCTTTAGCAGGTAGCCAGGCAGTGGCAGAGTTGGGAAATGTATTAGGAAAAGCTCTACACAGAGGGAAAGTAGCTTTATGAATAATACTGTTCTTCCCTACCTGTCTCTCTTTGTCTCTCAGGGTTATTATTGGAAAAAATAATTTTGAAAGTGAGGGAGGCTTAACTTAATGCCGGAATAGTAATACTTTACTTGCTTGCACAGTTCTGACTGTGGGCAATTGTTGAATTCATTAAAAGGACTGATGCTCATGCCTAGGTACTTTACTAACCTACTACATATTTAATACAACTGCATATTGATCACATTTTGTGCCACAATCTTTGTTTTCTCACTATTTTTAGCTTTAACAGCTACTTAACTAACCTGTTCTGAGACTATGCAAATAACTGGAAAGTCCCCATCATTTTTAGTGTAGTGAAGCAGAGTGACAAATACCTAAAAATCTAATGGAAAGTCAGTCATCCTCACAAGCTCTTGCTCAGTGAAGTTTCTTTTGCAAAACAGAAAAATTACAATTCTTTATTTTTCAAAATGGTTTATAAATAGAACAAGAATGAAAATTAAATTAAAATTAAGAGCTACTTTCCATTACAAAGGGAATCAGGGTAATTTTTTCCAAGCAAAATTGCTTATCTTTCACTGAAACACTGTGTAAGTAGTCAGCAACTGTATGATGTATTGAGAACTACATAGTAATTGTATATCCTTAAATTATTTACTAGTATTTGAATGTGCTGAGTAACTAATCCTCTAAAATCTTTTATGAATTTAGTCCTACATTATACTTGCATGTTTAGTTTTTCAAAATAAATATCTTCTAATTGAATGCTAAATCTGCATAAGTGTAAATGTGTACAATAAAATGTTCATGCTAAAAATTGCAACACTCAATACTGGTACACACAGATGCTTCCTACCTCCAAAGGCCAAAACTTCTCTAGGTTTCACAGGACAGGACAAGACCCTTACATTTGAAACTATCACCTTTCTCAATCTAATCTTCTAAATATCATTGCTTTAGTGAAGTTTTGCCTGTTTACATGAGAAGAGAATTTGGATGTACATGAACTCAGCTAAATAAGAACAAAACTGATTACAGTCGTTACATAAAAGAGCTCTGTGTAGCTTGAAAGCTTGTCTCTTTTACCAACAGAAGTTGGTCCAGTAAAAGACATTACCTCACACACCTGCTTGTATTACATGCAGAGGAAGAACAATGGAGTTTCTAATGCAGTTACCAGACTTTATACAGGGGGAGTAAGATGGCACCAAAGCTCTTCACCAATGAGCAAGCTGCCTTTTTGGGCCTGTATGGGCTCAGTCAACCTATTCAGAGTAGTGGATTTCCTCTTGTGAGAAGTCTAATTTATGGCAATGGAAGAGTGACTGGTTTGACTATTTGTCTGTCTTAAAAGAGAAGTTTGCTGGCAGAAAATTTATTAGTGACCCTGTAAAATACATGCAGAAGGTGAATCTTGAATTTGTAATTGTAAGTATTTGCACTAGCAGCCTGATGCTGAGTTTTATGTTCATCCAGTTAGGGAACAGAAATGGACCATGAGACCTACATATCCAATCAAAGTAGCTTGAGTCTTGAACTGCCTGTATCCAGTGCTCACTGCAAATAGGCAATTCATAGTCTGAAAGATGTATATAAAACACTTGTAAAATAACATTGAACAAAACCACTTTGTGGTACATTCGCAGGCAATTTGTCATGTAAAAATACCCCTCTAGGAACAAATAAGTTTGTTGCAAATAGTTTGCCAAGTTCTAATCAGCAGAGTTTAAAATGTTACCTCTGTTTGTGTTGATAATAGATGATCAGAATGTTTGTTTCCTTCTTGCATCTCATATTCATCCCATGGATTCATTTTCCGGGATTGTTGATTGCTGAGTGGCTGACAATGAAGCATTTGTGGCAGAGTAATTCTTTGTACATGTTTTTCCTCCTTTGACAATGGTCAAAATAAGCCCACCAAACGTGATGTGCTGTATGTAGCTTACTGTAGCTGGGTACTGTAAAAGTTCATATTCTATGCTGATTGGTACAGAGGCAGACCTCTAACTCACTTGCCTGTGGGTTATAGTATCTCCATTAAAAATAGTATTATTGAATATTGGTGCACTCCCCCAGTCTCGACACACAAACCCTACTCTGAGCGCTAAATGGCAAAAGAGTCTTATTTTAAATTATTAAACCTGCTGTCATTGCCAGCTTGATTGAATATCCCTGTTTTCATTCCTGCTTATTTACAGCTTTCCCTGGACCTTTATCACACAGAAGATGATATTTACAAACTCTCATTGGTGCTAGAACCAAGGAATTCTAAATCAGTAAGTCACTTTAATTAAATTTTGAAGGGGATAGAATTGCATATCAATTTTAGTATATTGATAGTAGCAGTAATGAGATCATACCCTTAAATGACTGGGGATTAGAGGAAAATTAGTGTTTGCCTTGTTCAAGTTAAGTTAAAGCCTTTTTCTTGTGTGTTTTTATAATGAAGGTGATCATTCATTATAGTTTTTGTATGCATTTGAAAAGCTGGTTATTTTAGAAACTGCCAGTAAAATGTCCCAGATTTCATCTCTAATGGAATTTAACCAAACCTGAACAAGCTGTGAGAAATTTAGTGGTGTTATATGTTAAGACCCAATTACAATTTTACTATCACCTAAGTATTTTTCATCCCCTTAGCCTGATTTTTGGATGGTGGTGATTGATAAAATTTTGTTTAAAAAAAAAAAAAAATGTTAGTCCAAAGGTCAGTCTGCTGCTAATGATTTGATATTTTAGAGAACGTCACATTTTCAAACATTATACCTAGAATCATCAACTCTATACTGCATTCTCAGACATGATTCATAATCATATTACAGTAGGAATATGTTTTCACATCCATCTTTTTCCTGTGCTTTAAAAGAACATTGGACCCTTGATTTAAATTATTCCTATTTAGCCTCCGGTCAAATTCTTAGGACTTTGCTGCCCCAGAGATGTCTGCTTTCAGCTTATTAATTCCAATATTGTCTTATTCACAAGGGCCGACTCCTGCCACATGTCTCATCTCTAAAATCAACAGAAATTGAGGGATCCCAGCACCTTCCACGAGATGTTTAGCAGACTGCAAGACTGGGTCCCAAAACTTTTAAGACTGTTTTTTGTAAATCCAGTCTTTTCAAAGCTTGCCTGAATTTTGCAAGGTTTAAAAGTTTTACAGCCTCAGGTACATTGTTTCCCTGTCTGTAGCAAATCGTTTTTGGGGATTAGTCAGGTTCCTTGATAAAATCATAGTGCTGAGCCCATAGTCCAGTAAGATCATCTTTGTTCTGGTCAAATGTAGAACAAAGGACATCTTTTTCTAAAAATACCTGATAACGGGGCATCACCTCTGACTATTTCAGCAGTCTTTCAATTTTAATTCATTTTTAATTCCTGGAATTAAGTTAATATTTCTTTGTCCTTCGTGGTTTGTAGGGCATGATTTGGTAGAAAAACACTATGGCTTAGTGATCATTAACCAGTCTATCTCCCTCTCCTCATCTGAACCCCTTATATGTCACTCCTGCAATACTGAACTGCTATAATAGTGTGTCAGGAAGTAATGATGGGCCATTACTAAGAACAAAAAAAATAAACATTTTGCTGCTTTATTCTCCAGTCTCTTTTTCTTTAAAAAAAGATATTCAAATACTTCAGGGAGCAGTCTGTGACCTTTGCAATAACATCAGTGATCAGGGACTTCTGTATAAGTTTTTCCTATAAATCTAACACTACATTTTTCATTTGTTAGCATTCTACCAATAATAATATATTGTTAGAAAATGGAGAGGTAATATTTTCAGGCTGGTCTATAATAGAAAGTTTTGTCATTTTAATTATACCAGTATAATTTAAAAGTACAAAACCCTGGAGCATGGATGCAGTCAGATCAGTATAAAAATGTTGATACTGCATAAATTATTCTTGTTTGGGAATTTTACCCAAGACTGACTCTGCATTATATTATTACATGTGAGAGTGCAGGGGTAAAGGCTTAAATACAGGAAAAGGCAAAGCAGACATGTTAGAGTGAGTAATAAAAGCTACGATCATGCGCTGTTTCTGTTACTTTAATAAACTCAATCAACTAATCTCTGGACACTGGGCATTAAGTTTTTTTCCTGCAGCTCCTCTTTCAAATAGATTTTGTTATTCAAATCTATATAGAATCTTAGGGCTGGAAGGGACCTCATGAGGTCATCTAGTCCAACCCCCTGCTAAAAGCAGGAATCCTCCCACTAAATCACCCCAGCCAGGGTATTGTCTAACCAGGCCTTAAATATCTCCAAAGATGGAGATTCCACCACCTCCCTAGGTAACCCATTCCAAAGCTTCACCACCCTCCTAGTGAGAAAGATTTTCCTAATATCCAACCTCGACCTCCCCAGCTGTAATTTGAAACCATTGATCCTTGTTCTGTCCTCTGTTACTACTGAGAACAGCCTAGCTCCCTCCTCTTTGGAGCAACCCTTCAAGTAGTTGAAGGTTGCTATCAAATCCTCCCTCAGTCTTCTCTTCTGCAGACTAAATAAGCCTAGTTCCTTCAGTCGCTCCTCGTAAGTCATGTGCCCCAGCCCCCTAATCATTTTTGTTGCCCTCCACTGGACTCCTTCTAATTTGTCCACATCCTTTCTGTAGTGGGGAGCCCAAAACTGGACACGGTATTCCAGACGCGGCCTCACCAGTGAAAAGGGGATTTGAGGGATTAGTTTTGATGAAACATCCGTCCCCATCCTTATATTTGTAAGAGTGAGGTTATTGTGTATTTTGGCAGGCCAAAAATGTAAAAAAAAATCAAATAAGTTTTCAAATCAAATAGGTACTTGTAATGGCAATGTTTTGTTCATAGCAAAGCCCAACAGTATGATGCGGTTGCTATCAATTACCTTTTATCCAGCCAAAAATGTCTTGGCCTTGCCAATTTGCTTTCAGGAAATTTACAATGAAAGATGTAAAATGCGAATAGGCAGCAGCAGAAAGAACAGCATTTTGCTGGTGTATCCTTTTAACTGATCTCAAATTATATTTTCATATTAACTGTATAAAAATCTTTTAAGTCAAGAAGTGTGGACACAATAGCTGAGCCATTACCAACCTTGTTAATATTGCCCCTTTCAAATCTTCTTTTCCCCACAAGCTCCCACCCCCAAAATATGCCTAATTTCGTCTACCCACTCCCCCCAAAAATAGAGACTGGCTTAAAAATTACAAGCTTTTTTGTTTGGGGTTCTCTTTATTTGCCTTCTGGTTTGAGCATTTAGGGTTCACTCAGTTAAAGCTGATCTCTCACACCACTTCATGAGCTGGGGTGTTAAAGAAAAATACCAAAAATCATGTAGGGTGAGAACAAGGAAGGCAGGAGTTCTGTGGTTTGTTCATTATCTCCAAATCTCCATTGACTCCATCAATAGACATCTAAAAGTAAGATACCAAATTTGCAGATCAGTCCTGCAAGATGCTAAGTGTTCCCATGCTCTTTTGGACTTCCAAAACTGCCAGTCTAGATGTTTTACCCACAGACTATTAGTTTTCAGACCTTCTTATAGGTCTGCAGGGGATTTTTTGTTCTGAGTAGCTCTCGTTTGCCATTACCCCACCACCAAAGGAAGGCAGCCAGTAGGAGCTGCTGTGCGTACTGCGTGGCTGTCTAACCCTTAAGCATGTTTGCAGGCAGAGCTCTCTCTCATCAGAAATGAAAGCACTCCTGTGAACTGGGAGCTAGAGCTGGTCAGGAAATGTTTGTTTGAAAAGCTAATGCATCAAAATCAAAATTCTTTTTTTGTGATACCATAACAGTGTCAACAAATCATCATCAGGAAATTGTTCCGCAGGCCCAAGATGGACTTTCTGGTCAAAATGAGAGAGACACCCCCCCAACACACACATCCCCAAATAACCAAGAGCAGGGACTTAAACCTGGGTCTTCAACTTTGCAATTAAGTGCCATAACCAATAAGCTATTGGTTATTCTGGGTGGGTGGGGTCTTTCTCTCTCATTTCAATGTGAAAAGGTTTCATCCTCTATGCAGAAGAGGAAATCTTTCAAAATAGCCAATTTTCATGGGATGGGAAGAGCACCTGCCATTCAGCTCCACAGAGAGATACTGTGAGGTACTACGGGTCTGCTGTAAGTTGGGAGAGCTCTGCCCCTGACAGGACCATGCCCCAAGGCAGCAATAATCCCCAAACCCTCTAACTTTACTCTGATACGTTCTGAAAGGGGTTTTTTTGTGGTTGTTGGGTTTGTTTGGTTTGGGTTTTGTTTTTTTTTTTTTTAAAGGAAAGGACACAACAAAAAGTGACCAGAGCAATAAGAATGCAATAAATGCAATAATGTCAGCTAGACTCTCCTTCACTGTAGTTTTAGGTTTCCGTTGTGTTAATTTTAAAAGACTGTACTTCCAAAACAGCAAACTGTTGCTCCATGAGGTGAACTCTAGCAAAGTGAGTTCCTCACTCACTTGTTAGTCTTGGGATTTAAAAAAAAACAAACAGTTGGAGCACTATAGACCTGGAAAGTCAGTTGTCACATTATTTTCTTGTTTCAATTAACCTGAGCTCTCTGGACTTGAGGGCTTGGAGGCTTCTACTTCCTAAAGTTACCTCCACAGTCTCATTGTCGGAGTTGTATACCTAGATTTGCAGCCGCAGAAACTACAAGAGCAATGAGAGGGAGTGTGTGCATTTCTCAACCCTTAACTGACCTGGGCCACCGGTCTAAGTAACCTACCTCACTGATGCACTTTGGTCTGCTCTTCCTGCCAAACATGGCAGGACAGGAACCTACACCGCTTTTTCCTTTCTATATGGCATGATCTAAAAGTCTTTTATTAAATGTCGCTATATTGATAGCTAGCATTTAGAATTTGTGTTTAAAAACTAAGTTTTAGACAGTTTAACCTGCTCTACTTCAAAGCACATGAGCCGGGACCTTTCTATCAGAGAGCCTGACAACCTTTAAGACTTGAATTCAGAGCTCGCCAAAATGATACAAGCGCCTTTTGGCTCTTGGTCTTTCTTCCATATCTTGCTGAAGATTTCTTTCCTGCTTGCCATCACCTCAGCCTGTCTCAGAGTGGCAGGCACTAATAAACATTCCCACGGCCTACCACCATTTTTCATAAGCATAAGGTTATTCTGAGGTCTCCCTTTAAATTAATAACCAAGGTTGTCTCAGATCTTTCACTCAAACACATTCATCTCGCTTGTTTGCCTTCCCAAACCACATAGTCACTCAGGGTGAGTCACACTGTACTCCACGTATCGTATGCACAGCTGAGTGATATTTTTTTTAATTGGCCAAATAATGCATCTTTGTTCAAGCTAAAACTATTTCTGACATTAACAGGAATTCATGAATATTTCTGGCAAAATAATTTTTTTTGGAACTTAAGCACTGTTCATGAAAGAGGAGGGAAGGGTTGCCCAAATTATAAGTTTTAGCCCAATTGTTAGGGCACTCGTCTAAGAAGTTGTAGGTTCAAGTTCAAGTCCCTACTCCAATGGCTATCTAATTAGTCACAATCACCAAACTCCCCTTCTGCTTTTGGTTCCAATAAACTAAACAAAATGAGAATTTTTTTTTTGCAGGTCAATCAAAATGTTTCATTTGACCCAAGACGAAATTTTTGTCAGTTTTTTCGATTCATCAAAATTTCACAGTTTTCTGCTTGGGTCAAACTGATTTTTTTTTCCTGCAACTTTTCAGAACTGCCAATGAACTGAAAAGTCATTTATTCACCCAACTCCAGTCACATCAGCTGTCAGCTACTGTTTAGAGAAGAACATGCTATTCTGACAATCAAACAGGCTGGCTGGCACTTTTGGAGAGAAATCCAAATGTTAGTACTGCTGTTCAAAGGCTGTCTAAATGGATTAGACTGAGCTCACAGTCCTGTTATCACCTCATTGAAATCCCTGTGCCAGAAAATCTTATGGCTTGTTCTACTAGGGTTGTCAGTTTCCCCACCATGCAGTTGTAATATGCCTTCATCAGAAGTTGGCAGGGCTCCTATATGGACCTCTGTCAGTGCTTTCCTAAACCGCTGTTCCCTTGCCAGTGAACCAGGAGTCAACGTTAGATTCAGGAAGGCACTGCTTCAGTCACGGTTGAACTGCCATGGCTCCTTGTCCCACCTCTTCAGTGAGGTCAAGGCTCGTTGTCTGTTCATGGTGTGAGTCTGTGGAAGCAACGTCAGTAAAGAGAAAAGGAAGTTACTCACCTTGTGTAACTCCTGTTCTCTGATGGTCTTGTCTCTACAGACCCACCCCGACCTTCCCTCCCCACCTCTACTCTGGAGCCTGGTTACTGGTGACGCAAAAGAAACTGGAGACAGTTAGTGGGGAAGGCTATTCATGCATGCACCCTCAATTATCACTGCTCCTGGAGCTTTGGTGGCTGCACTCTTAGGCATAGTACTCCAACAACGTGGCTCCATGGAGGAAATACAGTCTAAGAACGGGAGTTCCATGTGGTAAGCAACTCCCATCTTCCTTTAGATCTTACTTGACCTCTTGCCAAACTGGTTTTGCACAGCCTTGCTGAGCCAATAATTTGTCACTCTAGACCAATGATTTTTCAAACTATGGGTTGGGCCCCAGTACTGGGTTGCAGAGCTCAGGTACTGGGTCACAGCACCCCACTGCTACCATCAAAAGATTGGAAAGCATGGCTCAAAGATGTATTGTTGGGTCGTGGGCATAAATGATTTTTTTTTAACTGGGTCCTGAGGGGAAAAAAAGTTTAAAAACCACTGCTCTAGCCTGCAGTGTTACTTTAGCCGTGAACTTTGTTTTATCATTCAGATCTGAAAAATACTGTTTTCTAATTTCTGTCAGCAACCTACCTCTCCAACAACCCCTACCAAGCCAGTAGTGCCGCTGGAGTGGGCATCTGGAGTGCTACCGAAGCCTGACCCAACCATCATTAACAAGCACATAATAAAGCTAGTGGATGTAAGTATTTGAGAGATCATGTTTCTCAAAGGGGACAAGGGCTTTGCCTTTCTTGAGATTTCCAAAGGCAAGATGAATTTCAGTTTATTCATAATCTATGGACTTTATTCTTGCACTGTTGATTTTCCGAGTAAAATTAACATCAAAGATCAGGTCAACACCAAATATCCTGTACCAACGCATCAACTTTCAAAAGAGTTTGAAGGCAGGCTTTCCTTTTTATGGGTTTTGTTTGTAAAATGAGGTCCAAATGTCCAAGTCTTGGCTTGTGTGTGTGATTCTGTGGTTAGAAGCACAAGCACTCAGACATGTGGGCTCCCAGGCTATGTCTACACTTACCAAACTTAGTTCAAATTAGCTAATTTGAATTTACTAATTCAAACTAATTGTAGTTAGTTCGAATTAACTTAATTCGAACTAGCATGGCCCCAGTACAATGCTAGTGCAAAATAGCCATGTACATGCATGGCCCTTGCTTAGTTCGAATTAGTCAATTGCATTAAGCTCAATGTGCCGGTTAGTTCAAACAAAGCAGTTCGTTCGAACGAATACGGCCACATTGACTTAATTTGAAGTAACTAGTTCGAATTAAGAGTTAGTTCGAAATAAAACCAGGTTTTACTAATTCGAACTAACTTTTCCTTAATTTGACTTAAGGAACTGCTTAAGTCGACTTAAGGAAACTCAAGTGTAGACACAGAGTAAATTGTCGACTTAAGCCGGCTTAAGTAGACTTAATTTACAAGTGTAGATGCACCCCCAGTTTGCAGGCACCAATGCAATTGCAAGCCCCTCTGAAATCTTACCCCTAACTGCTAAAGTACCTTATGTTTGCGCTGACTCGCTGGCAAATGTAACAATTCTTGGCATCCATGTTTAATGCAACTTTTTGACAGCTTAAAAATCAGGCAAGCCAAGTTTGTGCTTCAGAACCAAAAAGGCAGAACTGACTTTTTTTTGGTCAGGATCTGACAGATGTAGTCTAAATTCCCTGCCCATTGGCATGTACCTTCCTGAGAGAGAAGCCATGCTTAGTTTGGCAGCATTTGCTGGCCTAAACAATCTGTCTGAACAATCAGCCATGTTTCCAAACATATTAGGGCAATTTTTCTACTAAAAATGTCAATTCCCTTCTATGCTGGGCCACAGCGTCATGTGACTGACTGGTCAATTTTGTGTGTATGTGTTTGTGTTTTAATGGTTAACCAATCATTGGCTAAGATTAGCTCATGTGATCCTATAATATAAAATGTGCTAATTACTGCTTTTGCTGCCATTGAAGTCAATGCAAGTTTTGCCATTCATTTAAATGGGAGCAGGCGCAGGGCATCTGAGTGCAAAGATCTAGGCTGTATTAAGCTTAGCGATGGGCTATAAGTAGACACTGGGTGGTTCAAATAAAATGGGAACTGGATCTGAACAATCCTGGGTTTGGGGGTTCTTTTGGCGGGGGGGGGGGGGGGGGGCTGGTTGGTTGGTTGGTTTTTGTGGAGGGCAGTTGTTAATTTGTTTTTCTTTTTTGTTTTGGATTTGTAAATTTAAAACCACAAGGCAATCTGTGGCCCATCTCTCATTTAAATTTAGGCTATCATTGAGTGTCTTGAGCATTCTGTGCACACTAAAAGTATGCCTCCCATTTTAGAGGCTGATTTTAGACATGTGGGCAGCATTAGGATGAGAGTTGTGCATTGGAACTTATGGACCAAATTCAGGAGAGATGTGTACAGTGTAACAAATGATTCTTTCACTAACAGATTCCTTTAGACCTACTTACACTTGCTCCTCTGAATTGTAAGGCACTTTTAAAGGGCTAATTAGAACCGAGAAGAAGACCTACATTGAAGTAAGGAGGCTTTTACTTTCCAGAGAGTGCTAGTTTGTTTTGGTGGAGGGTTTTTAGGGTTTTTTTTAAGGTTAGAAGACACCATCAGATCAGCTAGTCTGTCCTTCTGTATAAAATAAGGTATTGAATTTTCACTCTGTTTACCACTCTAATGAGCCCAGTTATTTGTATTAGTATCTGGATGGTTTTTCTGGAAGATGTGCTTTAGTGAGTCTTGAAGACCTCAGGAGATGGAGAATCCATCACTTCCCTGGGTGGTTCGTTCCATGAGCATTCACGCTCATCGTTAAAAATGTGTGCCTTATTTCTAATTTGAATTTGCCCTTAGCTTTCAGCCATTGGTTCTTGTAATGATCCCCTCCACTAAATCAAAGCCCTTTGGTACTTGGGATTTTCTCCCCATAAGATATTTATACACTGTAATCAAATCACCTGTCTGCTTTTTGATAAACTCTATATTGAACTCCTTAAGTCTGTCATTCAAGGCATTTTCACGAGCCCTCAAATAATTTTCCTTGCTCCTTTCTGCACTCTCTCCAATTTTTCCATCCCCTGTTTCCAGTGTGGATCCCAAAACCGGATGTGAAGTATTCTAAATGTTGATCTCACAAAGGTCATATAGAGAAGGGAAAAAATTCATTATTCTCTTGCTTATACCGTATCTCTATGGAGTACATTAGCCCTTTTTGTCAAAACGCTCATCCTGAGTTGCTTCTCCACTACAACCCTTAAATCCCTGCTTAGAGTCACTGCTTTCCAGGATATAGGTTCCTGTTCTGTACATATGGCCTGCATTTCTTATTTCTAGACATGGAACTTTGCATTTGGCTGTATTAAAACACCTTTTGTTAGAATGGGATCACCCAACCAATCAATTCAGATTGCTCTGTTTGACATTATTTAGCATTCCATCTATTTTCTATCATATGCAAATTTTGTCAGCAGTGATCTTGTATTTCCTGCTAGATTATTGATGAAAATGTTGAATAACCTCAGGATTGTGGAAGCCCCCCAGTAACATCCCGTTTGATGGTGATTCCCTATTGACAACGCCTTTTTAAAATCTGTCAGCTATCCAGTTACTAATCCTTTTAGTGTGTGCTCTGTTGATATTATGTAGTGCTAACTCTTTAATGAGACTATCATAAAGTATTAAGTCAAATGCCTTCCAAAAATTTCAATATGTTATATCTACATAGTTACCATTGCCAACCACATTTATAACTTTCCCCAAAAATGAAACCAGGTGATTTGACAAAATCCATTTTCCCATAAAACTATTTTGACTTTGACATACATTTTTCCCAGTTTTATGGCATGTGACTTAGCATTCCTTACACATATGTGCACTGGGGTATGTAAGTAGCTACAAAGGAATTTAAAAATAGTGCGATGCAGGGAGTGTCTTGCTTACACTACCTTATACAACCTTGTGAATTTGGGCCCCTATCTGTGTTTACATTAGACAGTATGTCATAAACAGAGTATTTGAGTGCATGGCATCTGGTTATTAAGGTAGTTATAAACAAAGCAGATTTATAAAGTACTGTACTCGAGAGGAGGGGAACAGCTTTGGTCAAAACAAATGAAAGCAAGAATATCTGTAATATTGAAAAGAAAGTGTTTAATGAGTTTATGGTGTCTAAGTGCACAGCCCATGATGAAAAGGATTATGTTGTGTAGTGCAAGAGGAGAATGGTTGGTCAGCACGTGTGAATAAAAGTGAGTAGGATTATTGTATGTGTGGTGGGAACACGGCAGGATGTACATTTGTGGACTATCAGGGATGAAACGAGAGTCCTGTGGCACCTTAAAGACTAACACATTTCTTTGGGCATAAGCTTTGGTGGGCTATAACCCACTGCATCAGATGCATCTGACAAAGTGGATTGGAGCTCATGAAAGCTTATGCCCAAAGAAATGTGTTAGTCTTTAAGATGCCACAGGACTCTTGTTTTTTGGTGTACACAGACTAACACGGCTACCCCTCTGTATCAGGGATGAGTTTTCTTTTAGGAATTCACCTTTTTTACCCTACAGTCTAAAAGATATGAACATGAAAGTACCAGGTGCTAATAACTGGCATTTGATTAAATTAACCAGTTCAGCAGTGGCTGGTTACTAGGTTAGACATTTAGTTTATGGAACTGCAAAATTGAAGAGCTGGTTTAGAATCAAATGTGCATTGACGGGCTTTTATTGTGCCATTGTGTTGTCTGTCAGACAAACAATTACTTCCTTCATTTTCTTAGTCCGTTTTTAGGAACTATGATCATGACCATGATGACTACATCTCTCAAGAAGACTTTGAAAGTATAGCTGCCAATTTTCCTTTCCTGGACTCCTTCTGTTTATTGGACAAAGACCAGTAAGTACGAGTTTTTTCTTTGTTTCACTGGATTTTTTTTTAAGTTAAAGAACACAAAATTCCACCTAGAGTTCCAAACATCTTGCATATCTGGATTCCCACCCAGCAACTTGAAGAGCAATGATGATTAATCTTTTTCCTTTATTTATTTATGTATTTCACATTTATATTGCAGGAGTTCCTAGTGGCCTTCCAGTTCAGGTCCCATTTGTGCTGCGCAGTCATTAGACAATCCCTTCCCCAGACAGGTTAGAGTTTAAAAAGATGAGATATATCAGGTGGATGAAACAAAGAAGGGGGAAGATGTGTGGCCAGGGTGATGGGGGTAACAAATAGGATAGGATGTGCAAAATGTTTAGCCTGTTATGAGTGGCTGTCATAAGTATCTAACTCTATTTGGCAGTTTACACAAGCAGGTGACACTGATTAGCTAATTAAGCCATTTGGAACATGTAAAGGAAGAATAAAAAAATTATACTGGAAATATCGGAGTGATGAGGTGTAAGGATTCCCCATAAGGCCTCTGAAAATATCAGGGTCTTGGTGAATGTGGACTTAACCTTCAATTCTATAAAGCACTTCAGCATGTGAGTTGTGCTATTGTTGGCTCTCGACCTTGATATGACTCTGAGGACTCCATTTCAGTGATTAACATGTGTTAGGTGTGATGGGGTTTGGTTTTGTTTTTTTTTAAATGGAATGCAAGGCACCCAGATCCCTAGGCAATGAGCACCCTAAAAGCAGATATCTTATGATTTGCCTTCATGTGTAGTACTAAGTAGACTTTTTTTTTCATTTGCTTCATCTTAAAGATATAGCTAAGAATACAACGATCCACAACAGAGCTAGTCAGAGTATCAGTTGGAAGGTTTTTTGGTTTGTTCATTTGTTTTTGTCTGGTTTTGGCAGAGAAAATCTGGAACAATTTTACAAAATTTCAAAACTTTTCAACACTTTTTATTACTATCATCTGTGAAAAACCATTTTTACATTTTTGAAGGAAAAAGAAGCAACTTTCAAGTAGTTAACAATGTCTAGCCAATCAGAACCAAACTCTCTAAAAGGCAAGCCTTATCCTGGTACATAACTACAGGCAAACATACATGTGGCTTCGTGTGCTGGGACATACCCTCCTTCAATGCCTGCCTGCCATCCTAATTAGTCTGTGTAGGAGTAACCTGGACCTGTTGACTGAAACCAAGTTGTAGCTTTTTCTCTAGATTTTCCTGGGTAGCAGATCAGGGCCAGGACATCTCAGTTGCTCTAACTTATCTCGGTTGAGCTTCTCATGAAACCCAGTGATTCTACAAGCTAAGAGCTTGGGGAGTTGAGGGGCTGTTTTGTGCTTGGGTGAGCTTAGGCTATTAGAGCAAAAGGCCTGACTCTTTCTATATGAAAATTATACAAACCATCTGCTTTGCACAGCTGTTCTACAATATTTTCAGTTGCTGAAATAGAAGCCATGTCTCCTAACCTTAAGAACATACATGGGGCAGCTTGTTATTGTTGCATGAACAGTTACATCTGTACAAACACCTTCCCTGGGTCCTGAAGGTCTGGTGATGTACACCCAGAACAACACTCTTATTAGACAAGAGAACCTTCCAAATCACTGTGCGCTGGTGTGGTATTGTAGGGAAATTAGGACATTGACGTAACCTCACTGGGCTTTAGAATGACACTTTGAGGAGATTAATGGGAAATGGCATGGGTGGGTTTTTTTGCGGGGTGGAGAGGACATAAAGGAAGAGCATTTATTAAGGGGGAACAGGAATCATTGGAAGAAGGATAAACCACTTTTGGGGGCCTAACAAGGTTTGATAGTATCCTTGTAAGTATGTTGATTTGGTGGATCTCAAAAGTATTGCTAAATCAGTTGGCGTGAATATGATACAAATGCGAAGAGGAGAGAAAAACAGAGCATTATCATAAGGAGGGCTGTGGTGGTGGTCTGGCACCTGAAATCCAGAATGGAGCAGCTCTCTGGCAAATCTCCTGGTGCATGGGGGTGCCACACCACTCAAATTTGGCATAGCTGTCCCTCTAGGCTGGAAACAGGAGCAGCTGGCCAAATCTAAGTAGTATTGCAACAATGCACCAAGTTGGCCTGGCTTGTCCCCATCCAGACAAAGGACTGACCTCCTGGGCCAAATGGATGGTGTTGTGGTCCCATGTGCCAGATCACATCACCACTCAAATGGGGCCTGTGCCATGTGAGAGCAGGGCAGACAAGGATCGTGAGTAGATGCAAGGGGGTGCCTGGGTTGTGAGGAGCTGAGCTAGCCTGGGACAGGAGCAAAGCACTGTGAGTGGAGGGAGCGAAGTGTACTGATGAGTGGCCGAAAGGACCATATATGGGGATGTGGGCAAGTTGTTTGTGGGCTATGGAGTGAGTGGGGGAAGCTGAAGGGTGATGAGGAGGGGCAGTATTAGGGACTGTAGCCAGTGGGACTGAGGGGAGTTGGAGTGCTGAGTGGGATGTATACCAGCCATATGGTGGGGGGAAGCTATCAGGATAAGTGGGGGCTGGAGAAAAACCTTTGCCAACCTGGTCTGACCAGCCAGTTAAACTGGATTTATGGAGTGGCCCAAGAACAACTGGAAGACACCAATGAATCTTGCCCATATCTGAAGTTTATAGGGACTATTAATGTTGTAAAACCAATGTTTTACATATGCTGCCAATGGGCTTTTTGACTAACTCCATGTTTGCTTTGGCTCTGCCTTGATTCTTAGTTTAAAGCTTGACGTATAAAAGCTGAGTTAAGCCTGTCTTTCATTGACCCGATGTGTATTTATTACTAAGGGGTGATGCTTCATAATTGCTGTTGCACAGAGTTGGTTAGATAAAATGGGCTGATAAAATGTTGAGTTGTTGAATATATAAGGACTTTTATCTGAAGGTGATGTCACACACAAAGTAGTCTCCAAAATCTACCTCAGGTGTGAAAGAATAAGCACTGTAGGATTACTTCTGCAGGTCTCCTCCTGCACTCTTAAGTTTAGCCCTACATTGCTGATCATGATATGATCAGAAAGAAAGCTGTGCCTCCAAGGCAATACATTTAGTTTTAGCTCTTAAATAAGGGACAACTTTATCTCTTTAGTCACAGTGGTTAAAGTATAATTTGATGGGCCCCGGAGCCCTCCTAATCTCCAGGCCCCCTTCCCATATTGTCTGGGCCCCCTTCATGCATGTGTGGGTCCCAGCCCAGGGAGGCATTTGCAACCACTTCTCAGTACCACATGCATTGGTTATTGCTCCATAAAAATATTCATAATTTTATATGGCGTTTGTCTATAGCAATTATTGTCACAAACTAGCAAACACTGCACAACACAATAAGTATTGTGATTAACAATGGTGGGGTGTAGGATCTGCCAGCAGCCAGGGCAGGGCGAAGCATGTGTTCTGCTGGATTTTTCTATTTTTAGGGGCCCTGGAACTCTGGCCCCTGAAATTTGGGGGCCCCTGAACTATGTTCCGGTGCGTTCCCCCTTACTTTAACCCCTGTCTTTAGAGCAGGCCTCGACAAATGTTCCAAACATGTAGGCGCCAGCCCAAAACCTGAGGCACCTAGATGTGCGGGACTTTAGAGGGCCTCCCCACTGCTGAAAAACTGCCGCCGTGCAGGGTAAAGAAGCGGCCCCGCTGCTGAAAAAAAGTGGCAGCTAAAAGCACTGGAAGCTTCTTTTTTTTTTTTTTTGGTTGCCAGGGAGCATTCTGCCCCTGAAGTACCACAGTGCAGATAGGCACCATGGTGACCTGGTGCCTGGGGTTTGTTGAACCCTATTTTAGAGCATTTGAATAGAGGCTTGTTTCTCTGCCAACTCTTTTATATATTACTGTATGTTCTGTACATGTGTACTCTATGTGTTTTTAAACAGTTGACTCCAAAAATGTCCAAAGTGGTGATGTATTAGTAGATTACCCTGAAATTCTTTTAACAGGGATGGTCTTATCAGCAAAGAAGAAATGATGGCCTACTTTCTGAGGGCTAAATCGCAGCTACAGTGTAAAATGGGACCAGGTTTTATTCATAACTTTCATGAGATGACCTACCTTAAACCAACTTTCTGTGAGCACTGTGCAGGATTTGTAAGTATGTTTTTGTTACTCTCATGCGTCACATGTAGACTTAGTCAGGCTCAGGATATGATGTACTAACACCACTGTCAGAATGTAGGCATCTCCATCCCCCTTTGGGGTTCTGATTTCCCGAGGGTGTGAGGCAATGTGGCCCCTAAGACCAGAGTCAGTAGCTGCCTCAGGGTTGGGGCTCCACAGCAAAGCGGCTAGAGCCAAGAGCTGCTCCAGTGTCAGGGCTACAAGCAAGTAGTCTTGCTACGGCAGGGGTTGGTGCACCTCTTCTATCTGAGGTCAGGTAGAGGGTTACTGTCACCCCAGGGAAGTGGCAGGGGGACTAAGGGGATATGGGCCCACCTATCTCCACCGTGTCCCAGTCCAGAGCCTCATCTGTAATGCCCTGGTCAGTGCGGCTCCTACTGTAATGAAATGCACTGACCAGTCTCGGGCAGTAGATGCCACTCACCCTGTCTCCCTGGGCTACTTCCTACCATGCCTCCTAATGCTCTGGCCCAGGTCTCATTTGGGCCTTCGGGTTCCCCAGAAACGATGTCTATAGCTCCCTGGACGTCTGACTCCGGATAGTCAGTTTTGAGTGGCCAGTCTCTGAGTCTCACTGCGTCTGGTTCCCTCAGCTGGAGGCTGTAGCCATTCCCAGCTTGGAGCCTTCGCCCGGCATCCAGCATCCTCTGTGGTCAGCCCCGAATTTGCTGGGACGGGAATTGGAGCATGCCCCAGCACACACGGTCTAAGAGACGGGACTTCCTCCACCCACAATCCAGGGTCAGCTCCCTCATCTCTAGTGCACACCCCTTCACAACCACGAAAAGGAAATGGATCATTGGCATGCTGTTGCTCTCCAGCAGCCAGGGGCCAATGCTTGCATTTGTGCCCCCACCTCCACCCTGCCTGGTGCTGGCAGTTGGCTGGAGTTTGCATGAAGAAGGCTGTGAGAATTCTGAAGGACCCAGCCGCTGGCGGTATCCCCACCCCATCTGAAGCTGGCAGCCCAGCACTTGAGTTAGCCTACCAGGGAGACAGGAGCCGGTGCATAAGGCTCCTCCCTCCCCACTGGTGGAGTGCCCTGCAGCTCTGACTGCCTGCGCTGCAGTGGGGTGGAGTTTGCATGAAGGAGGCTGTGGTGTCTCCCATAGAACACAGAAAGGCCTGGCCAGCGCCCGCCATCCTCCATCCCTGGTCATTGCCTGGGGACCTTGGCCCCCTCCCTCCCATCAGTCTGCCACTGAATGGGCCACAGACACTAGTAAGGGAGAGTAGTGTCTTCAGCCAGCTCTGGACTAATAACTAGTTACAATGAGAAGCAGAAAATGTTTACTTGTATTTTGTCTCTGTGCTGTCCATGTTTTCTTCCTCTGCCTTTTGGATGTTTGAGTTTTAAGTCTTTCTCTTTAGGGAAAAAAAGGATATGGTAATGAAAGGAGAGAATCCCTAAAAAGAGCTTATCTACGCAGGGAACTAAACCAAATTAACTAAATAGGTGAATTTAAGGTGTATTAGTTAAAGTGCATTATGGACACACTCTTTCAAAAGGAAAATGAACTAAGGACACTTTACTTCTGAATGAGAGCATCCATCCAGGGGTTTAATGCACTTTAAATTCACTTTTAAAGCACTTACTTTACATTTGCATCTTTGGTTAATTCACTTTACCTTCTGGTGTAGCCAATCCCAGAGAAAGTAGGTGTGTGGAGCAGAGGGTGTGAATGAAGAAGAGGCAGATCTTTTTCATTAAATTGCTCTTTGCACTTTCTCCTCAGTTTGAGAAGTGTGTTAGAAAAAATTCCAATGCATCAATAGCACTTTTAGCAACATATATTAAAATTTGAAAAATTATTTGATTTCTCCAACATACAAAATGCCATCATTAATGACTGAGTTCCATCTTTTAAACAAATTAATTCTTTACTGAAGAATTCCCTGAATAGTCAGCAAACCAAATATTTTTGTAAACCATCAATAAATCTTTCACCAGTTCCGCTTCGAACAAGTCATTATAGAAGAATGAATCAGTAAGATTTAAATGATACTTCTTAAATGAATGTAAAGTACAATCTGAACTATTATGGATTGCCGTTTTCCCCTTTGAACATCCATTGAGTGGGTATTATTGTTTAAACACATTATAATAAGTGCTTTTTATATCTCACAGTGGCAAAAATCTGCTTTCCTTTAGGGCCAGCATATCTGCCCTTTGTTTCTCTTTCTTCTGGATATTCCTTTCTCTCTGTGTGTGTTTGTGAGTCTCCTCTGTTCTTCCACCTGTATTTTCTTCCCTGCTGTAATTCCACCCTCTCTGCCACTCCCCCCAGGGGCTTCACTCACACCTCTTCCCAGTCTAACTGCTAAAATGGTCATCAGTGGAACAGTTAATGTTGACATTAAAGTATCGTCATGGGGACAGGGGAGATCACACGTCCTAGATCTATTGTTTCAGGCTATCTGCAGTTGTAGGAAGACATCACTGCATTAGTTACACTTGATTCACATCTGGAAGGTTTTCTACACAAACATGAGGACTAAAAACTTTAAAATAAAAATGGAAGCTTAGATGCTACAAAATCTGTGAGTCACATAAATACATCAAACAGGATGGATCTGGAGAGCACTTAATGTTAACAGATCTAGTTCCTGTTTTAAAAAAATTGCAGGTGGTTGTTAATGGATCTCAGGATCTCAGTACATTGGCAAGTAAACTGTGGAAGGTTTCCAGCTTTGTTTTTAATTAAAAACCCTTATGGTAGAAAAGAGGCAATAAATGTATTTTGTAGACTATTAAAGATCTGAAAACTGCTGAAAGCTGTATGTATAAGGCACCTTTCTAATATAGAAGATATGCTTTAGTCAAAAGTTATTGGGTTCGGTGGATGAGTAATTGGATGAAATTCTATGGCTTATGATATACAGATGGTCTGACTAGATGAACTAATCATGCCTTCTGGCCTTAAAAATCTGGTACTTAATCTCCTATGGTGAGATAATTGGACATTCCACAAAGCAAATCAGAAAATTTTTATCACCTAGAGATGGTCCCAAAGTTCTTTGATCTGATTTCTTGCCTTTTCTGTTGATTTCCCTTTGGGAATATTTTTTGGGACCTGATCCTGAGATGCGCCAAGACTTCAATAACAGTCACACAGGGCATTTTGTGGCAGAGCAGGAATTAAATCCAGATCTCCAATGTCCTAATGACAAGCCTGTTCTTCTCCAATGTACTAATATTTTTATTCTTTGTTCTGTTCTGGAAAATTCGATATAGTGATATTTTTCACATTTCTGTTAAATCCAACCTAAGAATAAAAATGTATAAAAGGTGGCACTCTGGAGGTCTAAGGTGTCCCTGATTAAATCCAGTGACAGTGTGCCATGGTGAATTTGTCACAGAGTATATAATGAAAGCAAAGGAAATTGAACTTAAAAGCTCTTCATACATTAGTTCTGCATTTTAGTTCTGTTCATTCAAGGGTATGCATGGTTCTGAACTGATGTGGTGATTCAAAGTCAAAATGATGTGCACTGATCGAGCACAAGGCTGAATTGAAATGACAATTAAAGGTCAATGTTAGCCAATAAAACATCTATTATTAAATACATGGGAATATTAAATGTCAAGCTAAAGTCTCCTGGCATTTAACAATGCTGAACTGCTCTGGTTATTACAGGTCAAAGTTGTATCCAGTGTTGTATTAATAAAGTGAACACTATTCAGGCATTTCCACTTAACTCAGAGCTACCTCAAGTGAGCTCCCAGAAAATCTCTCACACTTGTTCAAACTTCCTTGGCTAGATTGATCTCCATTGTGTAATCATCATAGTGATGTCAAGTGAGAGACTAAAGAAGGTACAATGTTGACCGTGTGAGATAATTTAAAGTCAACATTAAATTAGGTCGTACTGGTTCAAAGATGAATAGACGCAAATAATAAGCAAAAACTCATTTCTTACTATGAAGAACCATAACTAGGTACCAGCAAAAGGGGATGGCACAATCATATAAAATAGTTAATAGTGTCAGTCCTGGTGACACTTTCCAAACTCATACAAATGGGCACCGCTTTTATTATCTATGTGAATCAAGTCTGGTGTGGGATGCGTAAGAGAGAACAATGGGAAAGGATAAATTTAACAATACAGCAGTAGGTATAAATGATGGGCTAAATTCACCACTTCTCCTTATTCCTGCTGCTGTCCCCTCTCTTGTTCTTTTACCACCTTCCTTCTATCTTGGTTGCTCTACTCCATTCCATCCCATTTTCTTTTCCAATTCTTTGTTTGGCGTGCGTCCCTTCACCTAGTTTTCCTTTCTCTCTTTTTCCCCTTCCTTTTGCACTCTCCTGCTTCTCAGTTTTGTGTGGCCTTAATCCTCAGATTTTTCCACTGCATCTGCCCCAATGCTTTCCCTCCCATATACCACATGCATGCACGCACACACTTCTCTCCGCATACCTGCTTTGGCTCTTTTTCCTCTCCCCTGCTTCCCTCCCCTCTATACTAAAAAATGTCTCTCAGCCCTCCAAACGTACATGGGGGGGAGGGGTGGCGCGCAGAAAGGCACTCGGTTCATGTTGAGTTAGAATGACATCATATTGCTCCCACACATCATTCTTCTGCCCCCGCCCCCTCAATCATTCACTGAAGAAGCTGCAGCGATACCATCCAGTCTGCTGGATAGTGATAGTGAGACAGCGCTGTGCTTCTGATAGGATTACAAATGGTCCCAGGTCCTCCTCTCACACTCAGGCCTGGACAATTGCCTCTGGTTTTCTACCCCAAAAAGCAGCCCTTGTTGTAAACTCTTGTAACCTAAAAGATGTAGTACATGGATAACAGCTTACTGGGATTCTCTACTCTTCACTTCCAAATTATCATACCTGTATATCGTTACATTCAAACTAACTTCATTTGCAGTTAGCACATGCTTCTTATTAAGAGCCTAATTCCACCTCTTCGGCTTGTGCAAGCTGGCTCATAGACGTCAGTGGGATTGTAAGGAAGGGCTACACATGGGAGAGAGAGTTGTGTCCCGGGGGCTGTTTTAATGCCAGTTTTGATATTTATCTTTGGTCATTTTTGGAAAAAAAAATTAGATGGGACAGAACTGTCTTTTATGGGGGTGGACTGATGACTGCTATAATAAATATGAGCTGAATTTTTAATCTATGTTATTTTATCCTGACATAGTTGGATACCACATGCCATCCAAGCAGCTGGAAAATGGCTATGGTAGAAATGATATCTAGATCACATTAAGTACTCCAAACAGTGTTACACCGTGGCTGATTCATTTAGTTAAACCGATAGCAATTTTTCACCCATTTCTGGAAACGGGCATATTCTGTGGCCTCTCTCCTATTCTAGCTCCGTTGTAGGTAAAAGAAGTGAGGGTGGGAGCCAGTCTAGTTTTATCACAGCTGGAGAGGGAGTTCTATCTAACAGGAAGGGTGTTGAAAACAGTTATATCCTGTTTGTGCTTTTGTAGCTACTGGTACTTCCTTCGTTTATGACCTTGTTTTCCTTCCAGTTTTCTTTTTCTATTTCTTGATGTTCTTTTGTCTTTCATTGCAGCTCTGGGGTATAATCAAACAAGGATACAAATGCAAAGGTAAATACATAAGGCATGGATGTTGTTTTACAAGACATAGGTGTTGTAATGTTTAGCATAAATAAGTCAAAGACTGATATTTTTGGCAAAAAAAAACATGATCTGTTTAATCCAAATTTTGATTAGTCATTTGCAAGTCAGGAACCTGTGAAGTCTTGTTGTTATAAGGTATCTGCTGCATTCTCATATACTACAAGCCAGAAATCCAGTGTGATCTCTGGTTCCACAAGGATGTAGTTCAGTGCTAGTGATGAGACTTTACCTTGGTAAAATTAACTCCTTCTGTGTTAAGTAGAGATAAAGCCTGAAGTGTTTTAGCATTTTGATCTGGTGAAAAAGCTTAGGAGATCGGTATGTGTTGGCTACGCTTTGTCTTTCTCCTGTCTGTCTTTCTGTCAGTTTGTAGGATTAGCTCAACTAGCCTCAAAATGAAATAGCAAGAATGAGCTATTTGCAATACAGATAATCAGCTTTTTAATTCCTAAAATACCTGACAGATTGAGCGCTCATTTCCAGGTTTTTTCCCCTTCCAATAAAAATTTCATTATACAGACACACACAAACTACCTGGAACTATTTGAATGTCTTCTGCGAATTTTTTCCTTTAATTGTTGAACCAGCATTTATTTTTCATGAAGTACAGCCCTAAGAGACATGGAAAACAGCATTGTGGATTCCATGATTCTTGGACTTTGGTGACTTCCAATGCTTATTTTGCTGCTGGATGGTGCTAGATATATACAGACTCCTTCTCTTTGGAGTCACTTGGTGCCCTTCTGGGCTTCCCAGTTCCACTGTAGGGACAAGTAACATGATTTTTTTCAAAGTGCAACATACTCTCTGCATTTGAGGAGATCCATGGCTCTGTCTATTCTCTAGCCTTCCCTGCCCACTATTGTTCCTGGGGGAGGCATCCACGGCACAGCCCATATGCTCCCGGGACTGCAACTGTGGCTGGCCATTGTTTGCTCATGCAAGAGAGGGGATTGTTGCTATGAGGGCTGGATTATCACAGGGACTTGAGGGGCTGCAATCCAGGGCCCCAGGTTAAAGGGGGGCCCTGCCAAAATCCAGCCCCGGCTGAGTGCACTGGCGTGGCAGCCCAAAAGCACTCCCTGGCTGGTCTGCCCTAGCAGGCCCCAGACCTGCTGGGACAAACCAGCCAGCCCAAAGGCAGGGCAGGAGCTCCACAAGCCACAGCTTCTGCCCCTAACTGGTGCTCCGTGCCGACCTCAGGGGCCAAGCAGCAGTCCATCCCTCCCAGTCCCTACCCCTGCGGCTGGCCGGGCTGCATGTCCCCAGACCTCCCAGCACCAAGCGACCGCCCACCTATGACTGGACTGTGGGCCCTGGACCCCATGTCAGCCCGCCCCCCCCTCGTGCTGAGCACTAGTTCGCTCTGCCCCTGTGGCAGACTGGTTTGCGGGCCCTGAATCTCCCCCCTGTGCTGAGCACTGCCCCCTGCCAGGTGGAGTGCTGCCACAATAGAGGGTCCACAAAAGTTGGCAGCCCCAGACCCCCAAGACCTTTAATCCAGCCCTGGTTACTATCTTCTATTCCTGTGTGCAGCAATACAAGGGCTAGCTGCACTATATGCCTTTATTAATAAAAAGATAGGTGGAAAGCGTTTATAATTTCTGCCCAGAAAACTCAGTTTGGGATTTGAAAGTCAAGCTGAACTCTCTTCTGTTCACACATCATCACCCATAACACTCGCCCAACTGAGACGTAGTTAAGGAAGTGTGGTCTGTTGATTAGAGCACCTGGATCTGCTGAGTGACCTTGGACAAGGCACTTCACCTCTGTGTGACTCACTGCCCCACCTGTAAAATGGGGATAATGTTACTGACCTCCTTTGTAAAGTGCTTTGAGATCTTCTGATGAGTGCTGCATAAGAGCCAGGTGGTATTTATTGTCGGTAAATGTGCTGTTCTGCAAGGCCCGGGTGACAGGTAATGATGCATAACCGTGAGAGAGTTCAGCTTGACTTTCAGATTCCAGCTGAGTATGCAGGGCAGCAATTTAGAAAAACCACCTGGCCCTTGTGGGCACCTGCTATTCTGTGAACCATTACAGATGGGTTCTTCCTCCTCATCTTCCAAGCTCCTCATCTTCCTTTTTTCCATGTTTAAGGTTATTGACCTTGTGCCATCAGGGGGAGTTCCCTGTTCAGATGACAACTTACATTCCCCAACTCCCCAGAAGCACAACCAAGAAGACACCTATATGATTAATAGATATTGGGAACATTTAGCCACCTCCACGCAAAGTGAGCATATTAGATTTGGAAGCTGATGCAATAGTATACACATGGAACCATTTGATCTCTCTTTTTTTTTTTTTTTTAAGTCACTTATCTGAGCAGAACTGTACTTTAACAGTGATCCATAAAGAATTAGTTATAAGAGAGACATAAATGAGACTGGAACTTTCAAAGGAGCCTAAGAGAGTGATGGAGAGTCCATGAGATATGGCCATTGGTCTTCTGTAGGCCCCTTTAAAAATGCTAGCCATTAATTGGCTTCTTTCTCATTTGCCTTGCCAAACAACATGCAGATTTAGAACATATATAGGGCTTTTGTTTATTGGGGTTTATTTCATTTTTTGGAGTTTATTTGTGGCAAGGTTTTAGTTTTTTATATAGCTGTCCAAAACCAAGGATTTTCAGGGCCTTCGTATATATTGTAATGAGTAATGTATATAATATACATTACTTATTGTAATGTTTCCTAACATGCAGGAACATCATAGTGATGTTTGAAAAGGCTAAAGCTAAAATCTAATAGGGAACTTTTATTGAACATCAGCAGGGTCTGTCTGAACCAATTAATATGCAGCATATTAGTGTGCTTTAGAAATCACACTCCTGTAGTCCACATTACTGCTACGTGGAGACAAGTAACCCAAACTGACTGGTTTTCTAGAGTTTACTGGGGATAGTGATTTTATTTTTAAATTGGGGGGAGGGGGTTTTATCAGTGCCTATCAATTTAAAACCAAAATTCAGAAGCCCTAAACATAAATAGAAGGTTCTGGAAACAAACTCAGTGTTTGCCACAGCAAACAAAATACCCATCTTTTTGAAGGCTGGTCTTTGCAGATGGTGAGCTGCTCAGATCCATTTAACACTGCCCCCTCCCCCACCGCCCCTCACTAGGGTGACTGACTCTGCTTCTACCCTCAGTGCACATTCTGGGGTCATTTAAAAAAAAAATGTAAAAGCCTTGACTGACTTATTTGCACTAAAACCTAGTTGTCCTGTAAACCGACCAGTTGGTAACCTACAAATTCCCTTTGCTTTTTGTCTCCTCAAAGCCTTCTGAGCAGAGTTTTTGCAGGTGCATGCCTGTGCACAGACCTTTAGGGATGGCCAGGTACTAGCTAACTCTTCTTGGGCTTGGCAATTTTTTTCAAACAGATTGTGGTGCCAACTGCCATAAGCAATGCAGAGACCTGCTTGTGCTGGCTTGCAGGAAGTTCGCCAGAGGAACCTCCATGGGCAGTAATCATGGCTCGCTGCCTAGCAGTCCATCTCTGCCTCCAGGTAAAAACAGATGTTACTTCTAACTTGCACTTCCTTTCTTTTGGACAGCACCCAACATCCAAACTGCATTCGTTCTAATTTAATCATTGCATCTGCACATAGAGCAGACTCTTGGGTACCTAAGGGTATTCCCAAATCCATCAGCACATCCTACTGTAGTTCCAAGCTGCATTAAGACCCATTGTTGTTATGTCCCCTTGAAGAATACAGTTCTCACAGATGGGTCTCCTAACTGTCCTGCTTCTGGGGCCTTTGAAGGAAAAAGTTCTGGAGCAATAGCTCCATTGCCATTTAAAAGGATCCAAATTGTATTACTTTGAAATAATAAAAATACACCTGTGCAAGATTTTAGGCAGCCTAACATGTAAGTAACAATACATTCAAATTTGCTCCTCCTAGTAGCAGGTTGCCTATGCTGCCCGTAGTTGAAGGGGGGGGAGGTAGTGACACTTACCTAATCCTTTACTTCCCCATGCATCCTCTCTCCCCATTCCCATGTGCAAGGCCAGCTGCAGTCCCAAAATGGAATATGGACATTGCGAATAGGGTCCAGGAGCTCTGTCTATACCACCTCCTTCACATCAGAGCTGGTCAGGGTCCTGAAGGTGTGTTTCCAAATCATGATAGAATTCTACCTAAGAAGAATTTGGGCTGAGTCAGGTAGAATAGGTTCATGGCTTACTGCTTACAAAGCACCCTTCCTCCTTCCCCCGCCCCCCATTAGCTTTCTTTAAAAAAAATAATCTGTATTAAGCCTCATGCAAACCCATTGTGCCTGATTACACCACCCTGACTCATATGGAGTAGCAATTTATGCTAAGAAGAGTCCTGCTAAAAAAAAATCTGTGGGGCTGCCCAAGGGAGTAAGGGCGCTACGCTGTCTGAGTAATGGTGGAAGAATCAAATCCTAAATGTTAAATGAACTGGTAAGAGTTGGAAGTTGGTTTAGGAGATTCCCTGCTGAAAAGATCTTGGAAGAAACTCATGATCTTGAAGATGTATATTGAAAATAAATTATTCCAATCTCTCTCCTTTAGTACAAGATGACGTATTTGAATTCCCCAGTGTTGCTACAGAGCATCAGGATCTAGACAGCAGAGCTATCACTCTAGTGACTGGCTCTTCTCGAAAGATTTCAGTCCGTCTCCAGAGGTCTACCACCAGTCAAGCAACACAGACGGAACCATTGTGGCATGAACCTGGCTGGAGTGACTCAGGTTCCCATACCTTCCCCAAAATGAAGTCCAAGTTCCATAGCAAATCTGGAAAGAATAAAGGCTTTGCAAAATGGGAGAATGAAAAGCCCACTGTGCAGGCCCATGAGGATATTGAAGTGGAGACCACAGAACATATGCTGGGTCAGAATGGAATAGAAACACTCCAGGAAAGACAAGAACCTGAGGTGGGTAATAAAGCAAGAGCAAGTCTGTTTAAAATTTGCTACTATTTAAGGTATGCATAAATCTTTTATGTGCCTTTTTAAAACACTCGTGCTTTGCATTCTTTGTTGCTATCACTTAGTAAGATTACACTCATTAAACACTAAACTATAAAAATATATATCCATTTATTTTCAATGAAGTCAGATATCAACGTGTATTATTTTTACTCTAACACTGGGGATGAATTTTTTGTGTTTTGGCCAAGTGCGTTCTTAAAAGTCAGATGTTCTACTTTCATGGATTTTTTTTTCCTTCTGAAATATTATATAAATAGACTAATCTGTGAGTAATCAGATGATATTCTGTTCTGTTGCACCAGTGTAACACAGAGTAACTCACTGGGGTCAGTAAAATTGGGACCTTGATGGACACTAGTGTGTGTGAAATCTGAAAGTGGCCAGTTATTGCAGTGAGCAATAGAAAGGATTATATCCTAGTACGGCCAGTCAGTAATGGTAATTCTGAGGTGTAAAAAGAGTGCTTGTTTTTTGGTTACAGGACAGCTGATCGCTTGCCATGAAAGATGGAGGACAATTAAGATGGACATTAGAACACAGCAAGATATGGAATTCGGTAGACCACCCTTTGACTATGGGAATAAATATTGCTGTGCCTCATGCTTAAACCTTATGAATCCAGCAGATCTTCCTGTTATCTTATTTAATAGGATGGTAGAGTCAAAATGCACTATTTATTTTCCTCGCATGAGTAAGTCATCTAGTGAACTTTGCTAGACAGAGCACAGCAGTGTTATGTGACTCGGTTTTCTCGTTTATGATATTTTTGGTAGCTACATGCCCACAGGTGGAAAGTGTCTCTACACCCAATCCTACAGCTGTACAAACCGAGGAGAATGGATTCGCTCCTTTCTGAAAACATCACATCAAATCTATATGGCAGTAATGGTCAGAATGGCATCCGAGTACCCACATTAATTTGATAAAGCTTCTTATTGAGATACTCATAATGATCTTTTATTTGGAAAGAACTGAGTTGACATTCATTACTAAATCTCAAACAGGAGCCTTTGGATATGTCAGAATTAAAAATCCTCCTCTGAGATGCATTTGTTTGCACACAGTTGTATAAACTTTTAAGATGTTTACATTGTTCTCATTAAACCTAAGTGTATTGATGTGCAGCACACGTTTATAATACAGGAACACGTGAGAAGAGTCCTTTAAACATACAACATGTGTCAGGCAAAGGACTGTAGGAATGTCAGGACAAATATCATTATTCATAAATCTGGTTATACAATAAATGGAGAGGTGCCTTCTCCTCCAGCACTGATTATGGAAAAAAATAACCTCTAATAAATGTTTTAGTTTTACTTTTTTAATGCCCTCTTTTAATCAAACTGAAAACATCTAAATAAAATTTAACACTAGATTTGATGAACAGCAGCCTCGAATTTAGGAATTTCACTGTCTTTGTGTCAATTAATCACAGTCAATGCGGCAAAAGAAGTAATGTCCCTCATGAACTGGTACTTGGATTTGTACCATGAACACATGTGTACTAACTTACTACTAGGGACCAGGTAACTTGGAAGCACGTGTCTATTAAAACCCCAGGGGTTTATATTTTTAAATCACTTGGGCTTGTTGCATAATCCACTCTTAAATGTTTATAACTCAAATGGACAGTCTGGTTTGGATTAACTCTGGTTTACACATGATGATAGAAGAAGAAAATTCCACCAGAAAAGAGGTATTCATGAGATTTCCTAAGGACTTGAGCTAGCTAAGGGTCTGGTCTTGAGAGGCGTGATCTGGGATTTTGTCAGCTCTCCAGATCTGGCACTTACATGTGTAAACTAACTGATCCACAAATCAAGCTCCAAAGAATTCCTCTGTGACTGTGACTTCTAAATGAAGTTTTGGGTTACAGGCTCCCTTCTCCATATCCTGCATGTTTCTCCTGCTTGGAACTCGGTAATTGAAGCTTGTAATAAGTAATTAAAATAGAACAGCTGGGAACTGTACAGTGGGCAGAGGGCAATTTCAGGGCATATTGGAAAGGGGTAGGGGGAGTAGTTCTGGAGAGGTTGGCTGGCCACTGCTCAGCAGGAGGGGCAGTGTGTTGGGGGAGCACTCAGTGGTGTGAGGGTGCTTGGGTTTGCCAATATTTGGGGGCCTAAGTAGTATTTGAGAGGGGACAGGGCCAGGGCAAACGCCCTGGGCCCCGCGGTTATGTGGGACAGTGCGGGGCCCATGCACGCTGCAGCCCCTCCTCCCACAGCCACTCCGCTGCTTTCGGCAGAAAGCCAAAGGCAGTGGGGGGGGGGCCAGGAGGGCTATGCCTGGCCCCTGGGCCAGCTCTCCCTGGCCCCAGGGCGAAGCAGGCAGGCCCAGGGGCACAGCATGTGGGGCCTGGCCCACCCAGCCAGCTCCCACCCCCAGGCAGCCTCAGCCTCCGGGGCTGGAGCCGGCTCCCTCCGCCCCAGCAACAACCAGGTGGCCGCCGGGGCTGGGACCTGGGCCGGCTCCCTGCGCCAGCAGCCTCTGCCTCCCGGCCCAGGGCCAGCTCCCTGGGGGGGCGGAGCGGATCGGTCGGCCCACCACGCTCCCCTCCAGCATGGGGGTGGGGCCCTGCTTCGGCCAGTTGGCCCTGGGCCCCGCTCCCCCCATGGGACGGCCCTGGCCATGGCTAGAGTTAAGGTGGAGCACTATCTTAGATTCCTTCAAACATATTAATCAACCAGTTTTTTTTTCCCCCCCAACCTTCATGCTTACCTCGGTAATTCAAAACTGCAGGTTTAAGTTCCTGGTAGGGGTCCATCTCGACACTAGGCCATGAGTGGGAATACACAGTGGACATTTGCAGAAATTAAGGTTACTTACTTGTCCGGGGAGTTCTCGGTGAGGGACTCTGCATATTCCACCACCCCATCCACCTTCCCTTCTGCCTCAGAAGCCTTATAGCCTCAGGCCTGTGAGGGTGGGGGGGTGGAAGAAAGCAAGTGTGTCATACCCCCTTTTATAACCTCAGGAACACAGAGGAAGTGAGATGGGGCGGGTGAGGAAGTGAGATGGGGCAGGTGAGCAAGTGGTTCACCATGCGGGGCTCAGCTACAGGTCCACTGTCTCAGCTAAGGTCACCAGTAAGTAATCTTCATTTGCTGAGGTCACATGTCTTGTTTGCACATGGCGTCTCAGCAGGCTAGAACTAAATAGCTGCACTGCCAGTTTGCCCCAGGGGAGCTTTAATAGAAGTAACTGCAGCAGCCCTGTGTTCAGTGATTACACTCAGTTCTCGCTGAGGTCAGGTGTCAGTGACATTCTCACTAAGGGGCAGAGCTTCTAAACAGGCGGTGTCAGGTGCTGAATAGATACCCTGTCTCTGGGAGGGGGGAGCTAATCTGTACTGGGTAACAGAGCTGCTTCACCCAGTGCCTAGTCCCATCAACGGGGAGTGAGGTACATGGTTTGCCTCTGTGGTGACCATCCTTTATGGTGGTCTACCCTTGTCTGAGCCCCCATCTTTCTCAATACCCATTGTCTTTTGGGAATGGGAGGGGGGGCTCTAACAAGGGTCCCCCATCACTGACTATCTTAGGAGGTGGGCGGCTCCAGCTCACACCCCCTCAATGGTGAAGGGGCGTGCCCTGGGCATCGGCCACAGCCAAGGTGTGTGTCCTGATCACACAGAACAAAAGGGTGAGTGGGGCATTTTGGCATGAATCCACATTAACACTTCCCAGAAAAAAAGCACAAGGGCATAGGATACCCCCTGCCCTGCAGCAAGGGCTGTTATCTCCCAGGCCAACCAACCCGCCACAATTCAGGTGCAGAATTTGAACCAGGGTAGCCACCCCCCACCACACATCTTGGTTCCAGTTAATACGGAGTTGACGAGGAGTAGCTTCAACAGAAAAAGATCAGCCTGCTGCTCAAGGAGCAAGATTTGACCCAGCACCTGCCCCATCCTCAGTGCAGGATCCAATCCATAGGCCTGTGGTTGGTGCCCAGTTCCATTGAGGTATGGAATGACAGGGGCCCACCTTCAAGAGGCTCTCCTCTCAGCCATGTTCCCGTTGGAAAAGGGGTCCCTAGGTACACCACGGAAAGAAGCTGCCAGGAGCAGCTCTCTCAGGGGGTCCCCAGGCAGCTCTGTCCTGTGGGGAGCAGGGCCCAGGGCCAATTGGCCTAGGCAGCAGTGGGACAGCACGAGACCCACGTAACCACGAGGCCCGGGGCGATTGCCCCGTTTGCCCGCCCCCCCCGCCCCCAGGGACGGCCCTGGCCCCAGGCATGATGTGGAAAGAAGCCACCTGAAGTGGCTGCTTTCGGCAACAGCACACTACAGAGGAGCCACTCTGGGCAGCTTCTTTACACGGTATGCGTGGGGCATGGACATGGCAGGGACCTCCCCACTGCAGCCGCCCCTGAAAGAAGCCACTTGGAGTGTCTTTTGGTGGCAGGCGTGGCAATTTCTGTGGGGCCACAGGGGATGCCGAGTGCTGCTCTGAATGGGCTCGTGTGCCACTGGCCGCCGGGGGGGGGGGGGGGGGGGGGGGGTTTGCCTACCCCTGCCTTAGATCATGCAGGGCTCCTTGGTGAAGCCTTTCAGCCCAGTGGTGCCATATTGCAAGGGGAGCCGCTTCAACAGAAAAGAGCAAAGGAGCCCATGCATTAGGATCCTAACAAACACTGCTTCAAGCCCAGCACTGAGGCCATTCAATGGACAAGGAAAAAAAGCAAGCTGCCAAGCCTTCCTCAGGAAGAGCAAAGGACAGAGGGGGCTTCAACCTCCCACCCAACAGTCATGCTCCCCCTCTACTGCAAGCTGCCTGCTTGAAGCCATGGCCCATTGGGTAGATCTTCAGCCAAAAAGGTGAAGGGGGCCCACCAGGCAGTGCCAGCCCACAGTTTTGGCACCGCACCAAGGTGTTAGTTAATATGTTTTTAACTAGAGAAAAATATGCACTTCCATGCAATTTCGCACTTTAAAGCCTGGCACCCTAGGTGACTCCCTCATTCACCTATATGGTTGGGTCAGCCCTGCATGACGTTTCATCCCCGCTCACTCTGGCTAATCATAGCCATTGATGGCCCCAGGCTCCATGAATTTTTCTCATTCTTTTTTTGCCCCACCTCACCCCAGCCCACCAGTAGCAATTCTGAGCCCCATGGCAATGCCCCACCTAAAAAGGGATGGCTGAGGTCCAAATGAGCTTCCAGCAGAACGTTTACTTATTTCTTATGTAATGCAGGTTCCTGGATGGCTGAGGAGGTGGCATCTGCTACTCGAGTTCCCATGTCCCTTGGACACCCCAGAGACAGGGGCGTTGCTGGATAGCAAAAAGATCCAGGGCTGTGGCCCCCCCCAGCCCACCCCTGCCCCCAAACCCCCACTCCAGCCCTCCTAACTCCCCAGCTTCCCCCATCTTCACTCCACCCCCTTCAGCCCCCAACCCCCCTCCATCCCTCCCCAGCCATCCATAATCCCCTCCACCCCTCCCCAGCCCCCACCAGTCTCCTTGTCCCCATGTCCCTTCCACCCCTCTCCAGGCCTCTAACTCCATCCCTCCCTCCCCAGCTCCCCACCCAGTCCCCCTCCAGCTGCCCATAGTCCTCTCCACTGCTACCCAGCCCCTACCCAGTCTCCTTCTCCCCATGCCCCCTCCACAGGCCTCTGACTCCATCCATCCCTCCCCAGCCCCCCACGAAGTCCCCACTCCTGCCATGCATAGTCCCCTCCACCACTACCCAGCCCCCAGCCAGTCTCCTTGTCCCCTCCACCCCTCTCCAGGCCTCCCTCCAGCCCCTTCCCAGCCCCCTTACCTGGCCAGAGGCTTGGAGCTGCAGGGACGGCCGGCAGAGCTGCTTCTGGGCCAGGCTGCTCCCACCCTGAGCACGCTCTATCTGAGCATGCTCAGGGCGGGAGATTTGAATCTCCCCAGCCTGGCCGCAGCAGGAGTCTGCGGCTTTGCTGGGGCCCCTGGGTGGAACGCAGCGTTCCGCCTGGGTGCACATGTGCCTGCTGGGGAAAATAGATTCGGGGCTCAGGATTTTCTACCCAGGGCTGGCGCCCTGCCAGCCCGACGACAACGCCGCCTCTGCCCAGAGAGCTTACTGATGAACCTGGGATGCTAAGTAGCAGATACCACCACCACCTCAGGGGCTCGGAAACGTGCCTGGCACATGCGACATAAACTCAGCTCAGGGGAAGGGGTAGAGCGCATGCGTGGCAGAGGCCTTGGGGGTGGGAAGAAGAGGAGGCTACATACATAACTAGTTTCCCCTCCATCCTGAGTCATTTTAAATGGCCAGGCCTTGGGCAATTGCCCCCATACCTCCCTCCCCGCCTTTTGCTGGCCTGTTTGAACTGGGTCATAATTTTGGCCTTCACAGCACCCCCTGGCACTGAGCTCCACAGGTTGACTGTGCGTTATGTGGCGAAGTACATCCTTATGTTTGTTTTAGACCTGCTACCTATTCATTTCAGTGAAAGACATCTGTTTCTTGTGGTATGGAAGTGGTAAATAGCACTTCCCTCCTCATTTGCTCCACACCGTTCACGACTTTAACGAGGGCGCTCATATCTCCCTTCGGCCTCTCTTTTCCACCTTAAACAATTCAAATAATCGTTTTTAAGACGCGATAACCAGTACTGCACCCAATATTCAAAGTGTAGGCACCCCCCGATTTATATAGCACCATTGTAATAGTTTTGTTTTCCTAATGGTTCCTAACATTGGAGTAGGTGGGGTTGGTTTGACTGCCACTGCACCTGGAGTGGATGTTTTAAGAGAACATAATGATGCCACGATCTTGAGTGGTAATTAATTTAGACCCCCCCCCGCCCCATCATTTTGTATGTGGAATAGTATTTCAACTGGAAAGTTTAAAGGATGCCTATCGGCTTAATTGCAGAGTGTGCCAGGTGTGTGAAAAGGCAGTGTGGGACCTAGGCGTGCTGGTGCTGGTATTACAATCAGCTGCTGATTTTTAAAAACTTGTTTTTCTCACACCTGTTACAAGAGACAGAGACCCGGGTGGACAACAAAGGAAACTGACTAACAATAAAACGGAAACAATGACACTGTGCTTTTTACAGCATGGCAGTGGCGTCAAAGTAAACAAGTGAGAAAAATGTTTTCCCCTTCTCATTGCATTTGTAGAGTGCTATGAAGTATTGTTTGTTTTTGGCAGGGAGGGGAGGGATTTTCTTCAAGAGCTCATAGCCAGTAAATTCATTTCAGATAGTGTGATTTTATTTTTCAGCTGACTCTGTCCTTTTGAAAGGGCACAACAGATTCCCAAGCTAGACAGGCACCAGAAATAGAATATTCAAATCTATTTCAGTGTAATGCTCTATGACAGCGTTGCTGATTTGATCTAGCTCAGCAGTTCTGCATTGTGAACCAAAAGTTAGTTGCAGAGCTTAGGCCTATAAGGCTACCTTGTTTCCAAATGCTAAAGCACAGTAAAACTCTTAAAACCACACTCCTATTTTCCTAACATGCATTTTCTATGGAAGCAGTTGCTGTAGTTGCCACAAGATATATTAGCTGAGTGTGACTAGAGTGGACCGAGACAGACAGCCACAGTAACAAAAATGGTGAGATTTCCCTTTTTTTTTTGGTATGGTGGGACTATGCTAGTATCACTAAGTGGAAGGGTGGGCCACTGTTTTGGGTACTGGACTCAAGAAAGCCTCAGTTCAATTCCCTGTTCTGTCTCTGACTTCCTGGATGAGCATGAGCAAGTCTCTTTGGCCTACATTCACAACAGGATGTGTATATCCAACGCTGAGTCACCACTCAGCTGCTGCCTACATTTCTGCCAGTGGACATGCACAAAGCCACCTCTGTCCTGATCTCTCTCCCCAGCAAGACTGCTGCTCCGAAGGCAGCTTGTACCTAAGCCTTGGCAAGATTTTTAAACTCTGCATTCTCCCATCTCTCCCCCAAGCCTGTGCTTGTACTCACTATGTCTACACTGGCAAGTTAGTTTGAATTAAGCAGGCTTAATTCAAACTAACTAAAGCCATAGCTACACTAGGCTTTAGTTAGTTCGAATTAAGGGCTTCCTTAATTTGAACTAATAAGTTCGAATAGGGCTTCAGAAGTAAGACTTTAATTCGAACTAACTCGTTCAAATTAGCCAATGTGGCCATGTTAATTTGAACTAATTTCTTAGTTCGAACTAACAGGCCATTGAAATGAATGGGGATCGCTAATTCAAACTAAGCAAGTGCCATGAATGGCACTTGCTTAGTTCAAATTAAGTTAATTAACTAACTAATTCGAACTAATTTTAGCAAGTGTAGACATAGCCAGTGCGCCTAAGCTGCACAAAAGGCAGCCAGGGCTGTGTCCGAGTAGTAATTTATTAGCTAGGCTACACAGGAGGGATGTAGATAACCAAGGCTTCTTCCTGAGATGGAGATTTAAACTTAAGTCTTCCTAGCTCTCCCAGCCCTCACCACCCAGCTATCAGGCACACAGGAGTTTTCTCCGAGCTTGTCTACACTGAAAATGCTGCATTGATCCCCACGGATCGACACAGCGGGATTGACTGAGTGGCCAGTGTAGACCTGCTCAATTGATCCCAGAAGCGCTCTCCTGTCGACTCAGTAACTCCACCCCTCCAAGTTGAGTAACGCTGCATCGATGGGAGAGCTCTTCAAGTTGACGCAGCCGAGTAGAGACATTGCAGTAAGTGAAAGTAACAAAGTCGACAGGAGATACGCATTCTGCGGCATGCGGATGGCGGATCTCCCGTCGACTTAGCCCCGCAGTGTGGACTAGGCCTCAGTCTCTTCTGTTAGAGCTAGTAGCTGCTAGTCATTAACAAAAGGGACTTGATCATGACCCTCCCAACTATTGCATGAGTGCTCAACTACTGAGCTAAAGAGCTAACTTCTTTTCCCCCCCATTTCTCTTGCCCCATTAACTAGTTAATACACAGCAATACACAGCATAACAGACTGGCCCCTTCCTTTACAATTCCCAGGGGTTCAGACACTGACCTCAAATGTGGGAGCTATAGATTCAAGTCCTTGCTCCATTCAGCCGGTGTAAGGATGAAAAATAGGTCTGCTCTCTCCAGGTGAGTACACTATGCTAGTGGCTATAAAAGGGTTTGCCTCTGATTTTTTCCATAAGAAAAGGCTGCTCTGGTTTAGGTACCTAACTCCAGGACAGGCTTCACAGCAGATACTCTCACACTGAGCTAGGTAGCTTCTGGCAGCCTGGTGTCTAAATCCATTTGTGGAGATGGGCTGGAGCCTCTGTATTTTACCCCTGGCTAGTTTAGGCAACTCCCTGATCTGCTGGCTAGCTACATTGAGACTCCCTTCTTTATATACATAACTTTGTCCGCTAATGTCTAAGGAGCCTGGGTCTCTAACTTGGGGCTCAGAATTCCACAGGGCAGAAAAGCACCTAGGAGTTGGGCCTGTTAAGCCTCCTCCCCATTGTGAATCTAGCCCTTAGGCACTAGAAACCATCTATCATGGGGCAAATAGCACTTCCCTCCCTGGGTTGGTGTGAGGATCAGGATGTTAATGAGCCTGAGGTGCTCAGATATTACAGTAATGGATGGCCAGAATAAGTACATGAGCAAGATAATAATGTCTGAACAGGCATGGCCCTCTAACAGCTGATGTATGGGGAATAGGTTAACCAGCTCATTTGCTTTCTCAATCGTGTCAAGCTAAGAGGTGCTTTAACTTGGGTGGGGCAACCCCAACTGAATTTCTCCTTTCTCCGCATGAAGCCCTTATCCCTCTTCAGTGGTGGTGTGGGCATTTCCTGAAGCATCACCCAGCTGAAGAGAACAGGTTACTGCTACGTCAAGCCATGGACAGCTAAATATTCTTGGGATACGGGGAAGTCCCTTCGGCCACCACCACAGTCAGGGAAAACATCACTCCCAGGGCCCTGCTCCCAAGAACCACTGGGCAGAGTGTGGTGGGAGAGGAGAAATGGTGACTGCTACTGGAGTCAACTGGCCAATGATCTTTCTGCAAATGCTTAGGTCATTTCATCTACCCCCTGGCAGCACCCTCCATCCCTAGCTGCTAGAGCCCACACAAACCCCTTTCTAAAGAGACCTGAAAAAGACAGCGAGGACACTTCCATTCCCGCAACACATCAAAATGCCACTGAGGGACAGTGGAGACAGCTGTTACAATCCTGAGTTTCAGAGACTGACAACCATTCATATTCCTGTACAGGTCCCACCCCTTATAACACCACCTGAGACCAGCTCACCAGCTTCAGGGAGGACCTAACCCTGTAAGTCTCTGCTGCCTGAGCCAAGGGCCCCAACCCAAAATTAAGGAGCAAGTCAAAAACAGTTACACAGGCAAAGGTATTATGTAATATTACTCCTGGTAGAAGTGTCTCCTATGACACATTAATATGCTTTTCAGATTAAGGAGAGGGAGAGCTGTCCAACATGAAGGTCTCCATGTTCTGTGTAACAGCTCTTGATCACCACTTGGCTAACCTAAATCCAGGGACAAAGTTGAGCATGTGGATATACCATAATATGTATTTTTAATAAACAAAGAGTCCTGTGGCACTTTTAAAGACTAACAAATTTATTTAGCTTTGTTAGTCTTTAAAAGTGCCACAAGACTCTGTTTTGCTGACCACACGGCTACCCCTTTGGAACATGTATTTTTAATATCATTACAGATGTAATAAAGATCCAGTCACCAAGACATTCAGATTCACCAGAATATCATTTAAAGAAATAAATCAAGTTTCTAGCCTCATGTTTGCATAGAAAAACTTCCAAAAGTAACCCAAATACAAATAGACACAATGGGCCCTGAGAGTCAGTAGACGACCTGCTACAACAGCTCTGAGGGGTGTGAACTGCACTGCTTACCACCCATTCATTAGGCTTTAAAGCTGGCCCTCCAGCGATGACACTAGTGTCAATATTAGGCTGGTCACTTTAGCAGATGGAAAGGAAAGGAAGTGGAAACAGAGCCCTTAGGGAAGCAAGAAATGGGAGTTGCTGTAATGAAGGAAATACAAAGGGAAGAATAAAGGAGATGCCAAAGACTCGGAGTAGGAAAGAGAGGGAGCAGGAGCCTAAAGATACATGATTTTCACACAGAGCACTGCTGAATGTGACAAGACAAAAAGTAAAATTTAGTTTGTATGTGAGGCTGTGTTCTCCCTTTGATCTCTCTGTAAACCTCTCTCTGACACAAAATGGGAGACTGCCTATGGATTGAGAGAAATATGAAATACAGAATGCATATCCCAGTCAAGAATGGAAATCCACCTTATAAGTCTGAGGCCCTTACTCTGCAGTGAAAATTCCTGGTTCGAGTTCTCCCAGCCCAATGAAAATACAACAGGTGAAACAGCACAGAAAGATATTTTGACAGGTCAGTGACTTAGTGAGACAAAACAGACAATAATGAACTGATAGCTATTTGCTTCCATTAATCAAAGCTTCTCCCCTTCTTTTTACCTAGAACATGCAAATTGTGTTTGTTTTTCTGAAAAAGGAAGGAGAGGAAACAAGGGAATTTTAAGGAAAAACTTAGCAAGTGGTAGAAGGAAATAATTTTTCTTCCTGTTGGAAAAGTAAACCCTACTGTTTAGTTTAAACAGTCATGACCAATAGCCTCTACAAGTTATGGTAAATAAGGTGGAAGGGGCAGCTTGCATTTGAGACCTGACCTACTTCAACACTCATATCCATTAAAGTACAGTTAAACGTCATTGCTAGTCATCAAAAGTGAAATATGGCAGTCTTTTACAGCCACTACATATCATGAAGTCCTGCCAACACCTTCTGACCACAAGAAGCTGGTAGATTTAGAATCTACACCCCTGGGAAGTCGAGTTATTTGCTAAAGGCTTCTGGGTTTCCAGCTCTTCATCTAGGGATGGGTAGGCCCCAAATGATATAGGAAATAGATATTAGCTCCTACCTTTCAGTGGGTCCAATATATCAGCTCTGTTCCCACTAGTCCCCATATGATTGAGGCTCCTCACCCACACCTAGGGAAGTCAATTACCCCTTCAGCACTCCACTTACATTCATAGCAATCAGATGGGTGTTGCTAGGACTGTCAGCTCCACCCCCACCACAGGAGGGCACTCTTCTTCCATCCCCATGTCCCCCAACAACCTGATCCAGAAGATGGGGAGGAGTGGTTAGGGAGGAGTCCACTTTAGGTCAGAGGGAATGGAAGATTTCCTTTTCCATTTCTCCTTCCCTCACTACCCCTTGTCCCTAAGCACCATTTAATTTACTAACTTCTAAAACTGACAGACCCACCTACAATGCCATTTAGCTTCACTTTCCAACTGGAACCTTCATCTTTGTGAACTTGTGTATTCAGGCTGGAATGGCATAGTAAAAATGGCACTGGTGGCTGAATACTATTATGGAAGCTTAGTCTTTAACCCTCTTGATAGCTTTCATATTCTGGTGTCCAAAACACACACACGCGCACGCACAGGGAGGGAGGTTAGAGACACTTACATCCTTTCACACACCTACCAGCATGACTCTCCTCACCCTCTATTTAACAGAAATAAGTTTTGGACACCAGAATATGAAAGCTATGAAGAGGGTTAAAGACTAAGCTTCCATAATAGTATTCAACCACCAATGCCATTTGTTTTACTCTGCCATTCCAGCCTGGCCACGCTAGCTCATGAAGATGAAAGTTCCAATTGGGAAGTGAAGCTTAATGGCATTGTAGGTGGGTCTATCAATTTTAGAAGTTAGTAAAATACCAGTAAACCCCCGATTCTCTAAAGAATCGCAAATTGAAGAATGGTAATCACTTAGTGTTTACTCCAAACTTTTCAGGGATGAGAAATGATGGAGGGTGGAGTGTCCTGAGTTTCTGCACTCATAAGTAAGAAAAACATTGGAGTTCAAAGGGTAAAATTATGCAAATTAAAAACCACAGCTCAGTCCAGGGGTTCGGGTGGCGGCAGTAATCCACAGCATGGACGTGGATTCAGCTGCTGCGCGCGCACTGCTGTGTCAGTTATATGCGCGCGCAGGAGCTGCGTCCACGTCCCTCCGTGCATATATACAACTGTGGTTTAGTTATATAGATCTATTCTTGGTGAAAGCCATGTTCCTGAAAAGAAATAAGCAGCCCTTGCCATGGGAGAACTTATCTGTTTACAGTCTTTGCTTTGAGATCTCCACAGCTAATAGACAAATAGTAATATTAGGATATTCTAGTCACCTACTTCCCTGTTACTTAACACGTCAGCACAGTGAGGAAGTAATCTCTTGCTAGATTAGCAAAGGTAAGAGAAAAAGTCATTGTGAAGAAACCCAGCTTGCACCTTCCAACTCTGGCAGCTAGCAAATAAGAGCAAGTGGGATGGTTGAGCCCGCCAATCCATTTTACAGAGTGAAATGCAGAGAGCAAGGAAAAGTAGCAGCTACCAACTTGAACCAAATCTGAACCAGTGACCTTAGATGTGAAAGGTGCAACACCCTTTTACAAATCAAAAGCTATCCAGCTTTCCCCACCGCCCCCCTAAGAATCATCTAGTGAGGAGGGGGAGAGAGTTTTAAATAAATGTAACTTGACAGCAGAAACTGCCATAGGCAAAGAACTCTAGTCCATCAGAAAACAAATGCATCAACTAGAGAATTCAAGCTGCCTGGCTCTGGAAGCCATCTGCACATTTCTGAAGTAAACAAGCTCAGTTGTAGCTGAAAGTTCATAATTCATTTAACAGCACCAAGTTCACACTAAGATAAATCCATTACTTGGATCCCAAAAAAGAGCTCATGCAAGCTCCTGTCCATTCTAATAAGCATTTTCCTCCATCAAACCGTTTGTACGTAGAACAAAGATTAAATTAGAACAGAATAGACATTGACCTAGATTCCTGTATATTTTTATTGGTGCTTCTGAAGTGACCGTCAGTTGCGTATCAATAGCAACACCTAGTGGCCAGAGAATAATTTGAATTTCTTCTGGCTCTGGCTTCGATTAGTTTAGTGAGTGACTATTAGTACTTTTGTTCACCTACCTTCTATTGTGCTGTGAATGACTACATTCATGTGCTATAATTTTTGATCAACAATAGATGTGACAGGAACTAAAATGGGCACATGTATTCCTAGATTAATCTACTGTGAGCTCCCACTTAACACAGGCTAGAATTCCATCCAGTTGCCCCTGTACTGAATCCAATAACTTGTGTCTGACTAGAGCAGGTTGTCAAAATGGCATCCTGTCAGTCTTGGCTTGAAAAATTCAAGAAAAGCAGAGTTCATCCCATCCCATCTCTATGTATGTCTAATATACTTAAAATACATGGACAAAAACCCTCTACAAATTTCCAGCTATTGCACAATTCCTTTAGACCTGACCATGAATCAAAGAAAACCAAACAAACTGGAGAACATACAGATACTTTTATTGCTCACCTTTTATACAACAGCACACCTTCAGCCATTTTCTTTCACAGCTTGACAATGTTTATGTACACACAATTGCAGCCAGAAGCATTATGTGGCTTTCAGTAAAAGTGAAAAAAAAAGTCAAAACATCAATCAGCCAGGCTTCATTTTCTGCAGCAATAGTAAAAGGGCTTCCTCCAGGCAGGAATTAGTCTTTCCAGGCCGTAGTGCATTTCTTCAAAAAAAATAAAATAAAGACAACCCCAAAACAAATTGCCCTGGATTTGCTGAGCCAGTGGTATTAACTCGTGCATAAAATAAATTTCAGTTTGCTGTTCTTTCTAACTGATTTCAAGTAAAAATTAGGTTTGTAAGTCGAGCAACTTGTTTTGGATGGATGCAGGTCAGTTTGAATTGCTATACTTAACTACAGGCCTACGTACACTATCGGTTCACAACTTAGCTTGGTTTTAAAATGATCTTTGTAGACTCTGGCAGCAGTCGAGAACTCCGGAGCGGAGCGGGAGATACAATTTTCAATTAGTGGAAAATAAGGCTACTAACTGTGGCATCTACAGTAGAGCTCATATAATAGATTCAACAGACCTACGAGTTAGAAAGCTGTTTGAAAGCGGGTGTGAGCGTGAGTGAGAGAACTTTTCTTGTCTACGATGACAGGGCAGCAAATCAAAAATAATACCCCAAACTGTGTTTGGAGCGTATGCACCTGAAGAATATTTAGAAAGAGAAACGCAGAACACGTAGAAGACAATTTACCTAGTTGTCAGTGGTGTGTGTATTACGAGCCCAGACAAACATTGCTGGCGTCAGCATATATGACCCCAGAATAGAAGGCAAGCACAGCAAGCCAATAGTATCAGAACAAAGGGATTTGATCAGAGGGATTCCATCCAATGTTTAAAAAGCTACATTACTGGTTTAAGGTTTGGAACATCCCAGTGAAGAGTGACGGTTAGTTTAGTTCAGTCAAACAACAAAAATAAAATCAGAGCTGTATGGGAACACACAGCTTACTTGAAGCAAGATTTCTCACCCAGACAGGACCTTGCCTGTAATTCAAGAAGCCTTAGATCAGGTCTCTATTACTTGAGCTCTGCTGAAGTGTAAGTTTTAGTAGCCTCAGCTGGTAAAGTGTCTTCCTTGTCCAAATCCAGACTGATTATACTGATAGCCTCCATGCTGGAAGTGCTGCTCGAACTGCCCACCTTGATTAAAGTTCTGTCCAGCTCTGCCTCCCCAGCCTCCTCCTGGGCCTCCGCGGCCACCGCGGCCTCCACGACCCCCTCTCCCTCCTCCACGCCCACCACCTCGATCACCATGGTGCCCACCATCTTGGTATCTGTTGTCTTGCTGATAACTGCTGCTACTTCCACCACCACCCTGGTATCCACTTCCTGTATATGAAGATTGATATCCACCATAGCTGCCTCCTTGGTAGCCGCCACCACCACCATGGTAGCCACCTGTTTGGAAACCTGCATCTCTGTAGTTGCTATCTCTGTAACTGCTGTCTTGATATCCGCCTCCTCCGCCATCTGTCCAGCTTCCTTGGTGCTTGTTTCCTCTTCCTCCCCCTCTGTTTCCATGGTCATAGCCACCCCGTCCTCCTCCTCGACCTCCTCGTTCATGACCCCCGTGTTCATGACCTCCTCGTCCTCCATATGATGAATCATAACCGCCTCGCCCTCCTCTGTCGTGACCCCCTTGTTCATAACCACCTCTTCCTCCATATGATGATTCATAACCACCTCTTCCTCCTCTGCCTCCACTTTGCTGTGGAGCACCATCTTGTCTTTTCTGCCACGGTGGCATCTCAGGAGGGGGAGGCTCGATTTCATTGGGTCTGCCCCCTCTGTCAGGCACTCTGCCCATTAACACCTGTGAAGGTAAGGAAAAGACTGCTTAAGGAGTTCCGATATCATACAATCATACTTCTTAATTGTATGACAATATGGGCACCAGTTTAAGAGTTCTATACAGTCTGGATTTTGAGTCAAGGCAGAGAAATCTGTCTATTAAGGGCCTTCTCAATGGTTTTATGTCAATATAATTCCATTAACTTCAAATAGGAGTTCCTCTTAAGTTTACATCAGTGCAAAATCAGTATCAGGTCTTAAGTAGGCCAATATAGCATTTTATAACTGCCTCAAAGAATGAACTGAAGCAATGGAAAAACTGGATTGGCTGTCAATTTGCATAGTACATAAAAGGATAAAAACAGCATTTCCAAAGAAACTTACTACTCATAAGGAGGAGCTGGTTTGACAGTCACCCCATGAAGTACCCAAATATCAGGCACAATACAAAATATCAGACGGCAGAAGTGCAAGCTTTCATTCTGCAAAGTACTAGCATGCACCAAGAAACACCTGGAGGGCAGAGATGATGTCCCCATGAAAAAAAAAAAAAAATCAGTCCTTGTAGAATCTGTCAACTAAGACACAAATGGGATGGTGTTTTCAACAATGTGGATACACATTTGCTAGAACTGAACCAAACTCTCTTCTAATCATTGGGATGAGACCTTCGTAGAGGGTAGATTTTCCCACATCTGCCTACCCGGGAGATTTTCTTGTACTTTCCTCTGAAGCATCTAGTACTGGCAATCGTTGGAAACAAGATATTGGAACTAGATGAATCACCAGTCTGATCCAGTATGGCCAATTTTATGTGCCTAGCGAATAGCATACGCCACTGTTATCTTTGTCTGCCCACTTCTTTCCTTTTGTTTCTATACCTCCTTGCTGTTGTCTAAACAGACACAAGATGCAAGTTCTTTGGGGCAGGGACTCTCTTCATGTTGGTAGAGTTCAGTACAATTAAGCCCAATCCTGACTGAAGCCAGAAAGCACTACCGAAATATAGAAGCTTTCTTTAGTTCTTTCTGGGTGACATTCCACATGAATTTTTGAAGAACTGTAATGTTAATGAAACTCCCATTCAAGGTACAAGTCAGTCTTATTAGCCTGAATTCTCAGGAAAAAAGATTTTGTAGGACCAGGTAGGTAATTCCTTAATTTAGGCAATATTCCTCCCACAGCAACACTTGCTCTTAAAATAAATGCCCCTTGACTATATACATTTAATCTAATCAGAATTGAGAAGAAAATCTAAATAACAAAGTTGATTTTGAAAAGAGACTTTTAACCCCTTCTAATTCAAATCCATGCCATGAAATGATTGCATGCACTTTATTCTAGACAGGTCGACAGTATTTGTTAATGAGATCAAAGCAATAATCAACATCTGCAACCCCAATAGTGAAGTAACAGTACAAGATATTCTGGTGAATCTGAATACATCTTGGTGGCTGGATCTTTATTATATTTTTTGTTTTATTTTATATGATATTTAACTTTATTATATCCTACAATGTTATTAAAAACATGTATTACAGTATATCCATGTGCTCAACTTTGTTCTTGGATTTAGGTTACCCAAGTAATGATCAAGGACAGTTCTCCTTCTTTATCTTTTCAGAAAGTTTAAAATGGAATTACTTAATGTTAACAGCTTGGTAGGAGGTTACATTTGCCATCTCATACCAGTCACCAAAGACATACCTTATTAATTGCACACACAGTCTTTTCTCTGATAGACCCACTGCTTGTCCTCATAATCTTTGACAAATCTTGCCGAGCTGCCAAGAGGTGAGCAACGGAAATAGTGCACTTCGTAGATAAGAGGGCACGTTTGGGTTGGTAGACTTTCGCCAGTTTTTCTGTTTGACTCTGTCAGAGGAAAGAAGAATAAATGACTCAATGGGCTAAAGGAATTAGTATGTGACACTGTCTAAGATAAAGATCCAGATCAATAAATGAACCAAATAAAATGTGTTGTTAAAATACAAGAGGGACATCAAAATGGTTAAGAATCACTTTATTTGAATTTAAGGATTACTGTAACAAGCACTGTATGAGCCAAGTTATTTTTTCACTCTAGTCACACAAGTATCTTAATTCTGATTTGACTGCCAAAACATTACTTTGCACACATTTTCCTGTTACATCTGACAATGGTTAGAAGGGAAAGATATTTTAACTCTGAGTCTGTATTTCTCTTGAGTAAGTAATCACAAATGAACAGTATTATGGAGTTATCTATGCAAGAAAATGATTCCAGTCAATCAGTGCTCCACAATGCCAACAAAAGTTATGGATACAGACCAGATCCAGCCTCACGTCTCCTTGTTCCACACACACAATTCCTAAACAATTAATATTTAAAAAACCTTCCCTCAAGTCAGTTCTATGCTAGCCATTTCTCTTGGAATGTCTTCCCCATACTGCAAGACCTCTGATGCAGAGAATATGTCTAATTCAGTGGTTCCCAACTTTTCTGGTTCAAGGGCCACTGATATCATTTTTACAACCCTGAAGGGCCACATGCACTCCACCTGGGTCCTTAGGCAGTGTCTCCCTCCTGCAGCCACGGGGACAGGAGATCAGTGCTTCCCTTCCTCTGATCCATCATGGACCCATGCAGAGCACTTTGCCATGCTCTCTGCTGGAACCAGGGAAGGAGAGCACTAATCTCCTGTTCACTTGGTTGAAGTAAGGAGCCTGCACTGGCCTTGTAGCCTGGACAACACGCTTGGCCTGGGTCCTTGGGCAGTGGCTCCCTTCTGCAGTCAGTGGGAGGAGAGTGGCAGGCCTCTCTGAAAGACCCAGTGAGCCACTTTTGGCCCCCAGGCCATGGGTTGGGAACCACCATTCTAACTGGCCTGTAAAGCACCTAATTATATAATACCAATGGGTACCAGGTCAAACAGGAAAAAGAAATCATTTATTTTAGGCAAGGTCTGTTATGGTTTGATGAACCATAATCAGATAACCCTTATGCTGGAGTAATATGTGGCTATTAACTTCTCAATTTTAAATGGTTATTTAATTAGCCAAAGTTCTTTACTGCTTTGCATATGCCAACTTCTTAAATCTGTTACACTAAATAACAGGAGCCTACTTAACTCTTCCCAACTGCTGCCATCATCCTGCTTCCTGCTCTCTGCTAGATATGATTCCAAAAAAGGAGGGAATGAAAAAGCCAGTACTTCAGTGAGTTGATATGTCCTTTAAAAGGTCAAAAAGTCTGTTTCAGAAACCTGCCTCCGGTCATCTACTGAAATTCATAACTGTCCAGTTTACTTACAACGTTCAAAATAAACAGCTCATCAGTGTGCCACTTGAACAGGTGAGTGGTTACTACATGTAATACAACCTTCCACATTTCTCCTGGTCCAGTGAGAGTAAATTATTTGATAGGCTAGTAAAATACTCATGTTTTTATCAATTATGAAAATGCACGGGTGTGTGTCGGCTGTAAGTTTAAATGGACATTTTGCAGAGTTTCATGAATCTATTTGAAAAATGTTTTCCCTCTAACATGCAACGTCAATTTTCAAGGCTGTAACCTACTTTTAAAAAAAATATTTAGTTAAAGAGGAATATTTTACCTCATTTTTTCCTAAGAAGCCACTCTGGTTCACATGCTGCTTCCGCTGCCATCAGCGGTTCCTGTTTCCTGTGTTTGAGGGGAGCTACAATTGACCAAGGTAATGAAAGTTAAAAAAAAAAAAAAAAATAAAAAACCTACCCAAGGAAGAGAGATTGTAGGCAAATAAAGGTAAGTCACTCTGAAGATGAGCAGGCAAAAGTTCATCTGGGAGCAAATACCAAATTACTACTTTCCCATTTGCATCCTCAACCTCTTTTATTACCTTCTGTCATTAGTTGCTTGCTCTCTTGACCTCCTTCCCAAATGTACCTATGCTAAGTACTCCCCACCAGGTAAAACACTCAGTGCAACAGACACTTTGATGCTATGTACAAGGTAGTCAAAGCTAGATACAAGTAGTTTACCATCATCAGGAGTGAGCATAAAGTAGATAGATTCAGAGATACAACTGGGGATAAAGGAGAGTGAGGATATAAAAATGGTGTGAAGCACATGAATGAAACTGATGTAATTGAATAATGGTTCATCGGGGGAGGACGACACTCAGTGAGGGCAAGTGGATGGGAGAATCTGGTCTCCCAGTTGAACTCCTGATATTTTAGCATCTTCAAAGTGACTTTACAAATTTTAGTTTTCCCACGTATAGCTCCCCTTCAAGGCAGGAAACAGGAATGATAAAAGCTGTAGTGGGTAGATCAAAGTGGTTACTCAGGGACAAACAAAAGCACTGTAAAATACTCTTTTTTTAGAATCAAACAACTTAACACTTTTAAATTAGAAACCAATGGGGATATGTTTACCAAAAAGATAGTAAAATTGAAGGACATCCTTACTTTACTACCTGGCATTAAACAAACACAGAAAGAACAGAATCGCTTGGAAAAGAACAAGAGCACAATGTTGTTCCATTTTTGACCTACAATCTAAACAATTGTGATCTTATATGAAGTCAACCTTGAGATGAATACACATACAAGAATACACAGAGAAGCCAAAATGTTTGCATACTCTTGCACCAATTAATTATTTCATTAACCATACATAATACCAATACATAATGTAAGTCAGCTAAGAAAAGTTAATTATAAGCGTGAAACTTATTAGCTTTTACTAACTGTACAATTCAGCAATTAGTTACCACTATTGTATTCTTTGCTTCTTAATGCAATTATAAAATGAAGTCTTTAAAAGTTCAAATTTTAAAATGAATGCTATCTCTTTGGAAGTTGCTAGGAAAATACATTTTTAACAACATATTGCCATCACTTAAATATTGTTCACATGTAGTTTTCCACACACAGTTTAATCCACTCTCACACAGCTCAAGCTATTTTCCCAGACTAGATATTGTA